>VZDJ01000034.1:6514250-6572553 GCA_008694505.1 Cyanoderma ruficeps
GGGGTGGTGGTGGTTTGCTTTGTGTAGGAAATAAAGACCGTAAAGTGAGGACTTTTATTGCTGGCAATCAGAGTATTGCTGCTGGCAGTGGCTAAAGGTGGAAAGCAAAGATGATTTAATTTATAGAAAGGACAAAGATGTCATGTAGCAGATTTAATCACTGAAAAGAAAAAAAGAAAAAACCTAGCTAACGTCATAATTTACATTTTGGGATAATAAAGAAGACAGAAAGAAAGAAACAACTGAAAAACCCTGAATGGGTGAAAAAAAATGAAGGAAGATAAATAGATTTGCCTGTAAAACTAATAAATTTAAAAACAAACCCAGAAAGCAAAACACAGCCCCTTGAAAGTGCTGGTAAAATGGACCATCGATTTTGGAATTCATCTGCATTTTGTATTTTAATAATGCTTACTCTCTCTCTCTCTCTCTCTCTCTCTCTTTTGCAAAATATAAAAGCTGATCTGATAAATATTAATTTGAACCATCATAATGTATTTGAAAATTCCAGCTAAAATGTCACCACATGGAACATTAATGTAATATTTCAAGGCCCTGAGAGCAATACTCATATTGATTGCATTTATTTCACTCTAGGGAGGAGAAATAATTCTNTCTGGTAGCCAAAGATGCAAAAGGCTGAGGATAGAAATACAAAATTATGTGGGAAAACCCCCCCATAACCTAACACCCCAAAACCAAAACAGACGTATAAGTGAACCCAACAAATGCAACCAACTCAATCTTGTGTTTCAGTTGTAGCAATCTTTTTTTTTTCCCCCCAGAATAATTCTCTTTGATTTTTTAGTTTGGAGAAAAAAAAATATCACAAAGTAACAAACATTCCCATCATGTTTCTATGAATCTTTTGGCATAAAAATCTACAGTATCATCACAAATCTAATGAAAGAATGTATGTAATTGGTTTATTTATTGGAAACACAGAAGCCAGACTGAGAAGACAGCAGAGCGCTTTATCCTGTAAAACTTTGACAGGGGTTCCCAAGAAAGATGCTCTTATCTGGGGAGGGGCTTGAACTTTGCAACACTGGTAACCCAAACATGTCCAAGTCTGGGACTATTTTCCTGTGATTCTGCAGAAGGAGCATGGAGACGCTGCCTGTCTGGGGTCCCATAAAACAGATCTTTTCCTTGTCATTAAGAATATTGATGTTCATTAGGCCCAGGCGTCAATGAGTCTTTGTGCAAATGAAACGAAATCTGAGTCAAATTTTGACCCTGAGTCCAACACATAACCACAATTGGCTGCAACTGGAGAGCTGGGGATTAGAGGGGTTCCCCCCAGCACTAGAAATTCAGCATCCTTACTCTGAGACAAAAAAAATCTCTGCAAACACAGCCAAAGAGTGTAAGGAAATGGTCCTGTCTCTCCACCACACCCAAACACTCTTCATGTAAGGTGATTTCTGACAAAGATAGAACAGATCAGGGCAATTTTTTGCATTCTGACAAGGCAAGATCTCTTCAGGTAAGATAAAGGTGCTCTCTGTCCCAGCTTCTGTCAGGCTAGTATCACTTCTGCAGGTAATGCTCCTTCTTTTAATTTGTTACCAGGGTTTTTCTCTTCCACCGTGGATCTGGGATTGACATTCCTGCTGGACAAACTCCAGCCTAATGAAGCAAGCTCGGGCCCTGTAATTCACGGCAGGCTGCTTTGATGGAGCACTTTCAGTGTTAACAGTGTGATGGGTGCTTTTCGGAGCTAATGCCTCACTGATATTAACAGCCATGCCATAGAGCAAAATCTGCAATGTAAAAGCGAGTGGCTTGCTAAATATTTACAGGCATGCACATCTTGCTGTCCCATCCATTTCCTTGACCTTTCATGAAGGGGGATGGGAAAGGAGATGCCAGAGAACGGTCCCTTCTGAGGTACAAATGCACTAAAGCCAAAGTGGCTCCCCAGCTGCTGATAGCAAGACCTTGAGCTGAGGTCCCACTCTTTCCTTCCCAGCAGTTCATAAAATTAAGTCAAGTAAAGCCACCACATGCAGTGGGGAGGCTTTGGCCTGAACTTTCTGAGCAGGGATAGAGGAATAGCTCCTAAAAGGAGAAAAGCCTTGTTATGAACTGTGTGTAGGTCACTGAGTCATTTCACTGCAGATCAGCACAGAGGCCAGTTAGATCCCCAAACCCCCAAAAGTTGATCGCAGGCACAGCTGTTCCCAGAGTAAGGCAGCATTCCCGGAGAATTTAAGATGGAAACCAATTAAGGAGACTTCTTAGTTCTGCATCCAGCTCTGCCACTGACATGCTGGATGATTTTGGGCAAGCCCTTTCCCATCTCTACACCTCAGTTTCTCCTGATAGCATTTAAAATAAATACAGGGACGGGTGTAGCAAAGCCTCCTACATGAAGACGGGAGAGGGCATTGTGAGGCTTGTTTAATGCTTAGAAAGCACTTTGAGATCTGCAGATAGAAAGCGGTACACGGAAGCCAAGTATTATAATTAAACTTTATATAACCGGGCTTTGTAGAAACCATGGGGGCAGGAGCAGAAGCTCCAGTTCCTGCAGCACCATGCAGCGGAACGAGCCGTGGGCCGGAGCTGCGGCCAGGCACGGCGGGAGGCGGCTGGGCGGGGTGTGCCGAGGGAGCCGAGAGCGACAAAGTCCGGTTTTGCGCGACGCTGAGCCTCACTCAGCATCTGCGCGGCTGAGCAGCCTCTGCACTCGCTCAAACTGCCGCTCCGCCGAGCTGTCAAAATACTGTGATGGCTGGAGGCCGGCGTTTTCTGGCAGCCCGCGGGACCGGCGGCCGTACCGAGCCCTCGCGCAAGCGAACCGACCCGAGCGAGCCAAGCCGGGCCGAGTACAGCTGAGCCCAGCCCGCGGCTCCGGCGTGCCCCGGGCGCCCCCTGCTGCCCGCCAACTCCGGGGCGCCGCAGGCACGGCCCGGCCCGACCGGAGCCCCGGAGGGCCTTCCGGACTCAGAGCGCCCCATAGCCAGGATCGGGAGTGTGTGGGGTTTGGTCCGGCTCCGGCCTGGCCGCGCTCTCCACCCGGACTCCCGGTTGCAGACCCCAGGCTGAGCGAGAGGTGGAGGGAGGCCTGTCTAAGGAGCAGTTATTAAGAGATGGCTTAATCAACCTCACCAGAATTTGCAATCCTTGTACAGAGGAGAAGAAAGTGCAAGAGAACAGTGGACAATAGCTGGATAAGTCAGCCCCACACACATACGTTTTAAAAGTTATAATGGCCAAACCAGTTTTGCACAGAATTTACCACCCTGTAAAGGACTGAATGTGCATTGTGCAGTCTCTCTTACAGATAATCCTACAGGTCTGCAACCCTCCAGCTACATCAGCCCCAGCACTTTCTCCAAAGATGCACCATCCCCAGAATGACTTTTATTCACACATTGACAGTTTTGTTCGTGCCTGGAACAGAAGAAATTAATTCCCCGCAGCTGGTCTGCCCTAATATACCTTGAAGACTCCAGTGCTCAGGGCAGGCAACCACAGTGCTTTCTCCAGACGGAGAAAGCCTGGAATTAGTTTTTTCCCTGCCGTTCTCCTTATACACCTATGCAATACGTAAGACTGCTGGGAGCCTCTGTGGGGACCATACCCTCAGGAGGATAGGGGGTTTAAAGTCCATCATGCCATAAGCCTCCACCAGTTGCACAGCAGCAGTATGAGCACAGGACTTCAGGTGGGCCTGCAGAGTGCTTAGAATGGGACTCTGTGCAGGTGGCTGTGCCTCAAATCACTCACAGGACAAAGTGATGTGACCCTTTGAGCACCATGGCCTCAAGAGTCATGTTCAGGGATGTGATGATCATTTCCCCAGTCCTTCAAGTATTGCATAAGGAAACACCCTCCCTACAGTCTCTCCTCTGCCTACAATTTCCTCCCTTGTCATTTACATGATTGTCAATTCCAAGTACCAGGACAGAGTTCCAGCTAGTGAACAAACCCAGACGCTCCTACAAGCTTTCACTGAGTGTCTGTCACCAGAAGCAGAGGATTAAACAGGATAGTGGTGAAAAGAAAAGGTTATGATCCTGATCTTTCTCATGAGTGGTACTGGGTCTGAGTCACAGAGGAAGATGGCACTGGAATAGCCTATCCTCCAGAAAAGCAGGACCCTGTCTGACAACCTGAGCTGAGGAAAGAGCCAGGACAGGAAGAGCAGGTCAGGAAGGAGATGCAGTGGCAGAGCAGCATGTCTGTGGGAGCTCAGATGGTGTGTGCTCACTTTTCTGGGATGAATCAGACCCACACAAAGGACGATAAGCAGCAATACCTGGGGCAGTATGTGGGGATCAGGATTTCTTTCTTAGGATTCTTGTCAGGAATAGGAATGGGCCATGAGCACCCAGACCAAGTACTTTGAGTCTGCTTTTGAATTTTCCTAGTGCTCCATAAACTATGGATGAGAAGCAGAGAAGAAAAGCAAGACTGAGTGTTGCAGAGAACATTTTACAAAAGCCTTGGATCTCCGTATCTCAAGGGCTACAAACCTGCAAGATGTTGGCATGAAATGGTCTATAGTAACAGCCCTTCCCCCACTGACCTGGAAGCTTTTCAGCAGCCCTATTCTTTCCCTGAAGACCATACAGATGACATTGTGAACCCTCAGAAGGGCAGCCTTCCCGTCCAAAGCCAGAGTGCCCACCATGCAGGGTGAGGCAGTTCCCACGGAGATGCCCTTGTTCACTTTAGGCATGGCTCTACAACCTGTGGATGTGCTCACTGCCATCAAAGGCAGCCACACCTTGGGGGTAAGCTTCAGAGTGCCTCATCAAGGCCCACATCTCCAAGATTAATGACTGCCTACACTAGGACTTCTCCATTTTCCCAAGATGATCCCAATGCATATTTCACATCCACATGCTGCTGAGCTCCTTTCCTGCCTGCATCTATGAGTTCATGCCTTTCTTTCCCATTTCTAACTCCTGGTACCCCACCCAAGACAACTTTTCTCTTTTTTTCTTCTTCTGCCACACCTACCATATACTTGTCTCTATACCAAGGGTGGCATTGCAAGCCAGAGTCCCCAGGCATCTATGCCATGACCTAATTGTTCCTGGGACTCCACCTCTTCCAGGAGGCCTGTGTACATGCCATTCTAATAGTAAACTTCCCCACAATTAGTGGAGGTGTTGGCATCAGGAGCATAGCACAAACCACAGAGTGTGGACAAGCCATCCCTGGAGATGGGAGTAGTGCAGCTGAGCCACTATGGGATCAGGTAAACTAGTCACATCTCTCTCCTTATCTGCCATTGTTCAATTTCAGAAGGAAACTGCTTGCACTCTGCAGGTCATTGTACCTCACACCAAAGAAAAGTGCTTCTCCAGGACTGAGAGCCTACCCTGGGAGAGTTTTTCATACACTTTACTCTTAAGGATTGACAGTGTGGGATGAACCACTAATGCCACGCATGTTATAATATCCCAAATATGTAGAGGAGAACAGGGAGACAGATTTGCCTACTAAGTATTAATGTCAAAGATGAAAAGCACCTCTGTGTGCTCCAGGGGCAGGCACATGGAGCATCTGACTGGGTGGTTTTGAGTCTAGAGTTGATTCATGAGAGCCAAGCATGCAGAAAGCTTTACAAAACCCATCAAAGTTATTCCAGACAATTTAGGTGTTTGCCTTCTCCTCTTCCAGCTTCACTGCCCTTCTCCGAGGTCCCTCCTAGGTCCCCTCCCTGTGCACACCACCTCCCCTTGGTGTGCACAGGGAGAGCCACAGTTTTGTGGTGTCCCAGTGCTTCACTGCTGAGACTGCAGCAGAACAAGGCAGAGTGATTCATGGGGAAAGTGCTCAATACATTTATAAATAATCACCTCTTCTATGCCCTGCAGGAGAGTATGACTTCACAGTAGTGTGTGTGAATGTCACACAGGCCCAAGGAAAGATACTGCTTTGACTGTTACCTTGGTTCCTGGAGGGCTTTCTTCTTCTTTGCCCTCCCTCCAGAGCCAAGGATCAATGCAAGAGGCTGTACAGGTTGCTGCATAAGACATAATAGTACTTTACTAGCTAAGACATGTCCATGCAGTTGATGGTTCTCAGCCATCACACTGCAAAGGATTCTCCACATATATCTATAGACTACAGAGAACCACATTCTTTCTGTCCCAGACTTAGTGACAGATTAAGTCACTGAAGTCACCTGGCACTGCAGCCTCCTGCTTGACTGGATCCCTGGAGTCCTGACGTCCCAGTATATGCTGGCCCACTAATGAAGCAGTATGGAAAAGGACTGTACCACACTCTTCTGAGAAGTTTTTTCCGGGGAAGATGGGGCACAGAAATGTCCCCAAATTGGGTGTGCCTAAATTACAACATGCTGAAGTGCCCTGAGGACTGGTGAATCAGTGAGTGGCAGAGGACTGGCCCCGAGTTTGGGTTAGCACCCAAGCCACACAGCAGTGACAGATATACATGTAGACTGGGACACCTGGCTGGGTCTGACCCCCATGAACCTCACAGCAATTTATCTCATGCTGTGCCAGACCTTTGCTTAAAGTGGTCAGTCTTCTTATCTGAGCCCACAGTGACATTGCTGTACTGCATCCCTTCTTGAGCCTGTGCTGAGACATTGCTCCTGCATAGACCTGCTCTGTGTGCCACAGACTGAGGGTGCCTCTGAGGCAAATCCTCCAAGTGCCTTGGAGACACCAAGCTGGACACAGCCAGAGTTAAGCGGCACTGTGTGCTCCATGTCCAGGAGAGGATCAGATCAGAAAATGCTGTAAGTCTCCTTTATTGCTTTCTGTAGATCTGACCAAATATTCCTAGGCATTTGCCCTGCACTGTTCTTGCTGTTACCTTAGAGCTCCAAGCATTGGTTCTCCTTCACTCCCTGCCACTGACTCATTCAGTTTCTTGGCAGGTTAAAGAGAGAGGTGGGCAGAGAAGCTGTACCTGATTTCCTATTTATTGTGGCAGAATAGGGAAGGGTAAGTATTGAAGCATGAGAAGTATTGAAGCTGTAAGATAGAAAAAGCGTTGCCCCAATTTGCTATTGCCCCCCACTCCTTTTTTAAGGGGTATTTAATGAGTGAGATTTCCCCTGTATCCTCCATGGGCAAGACATGCCTGGCTCAACTCATTTATTCCCTTAGAGCATGTTTTATTAATCTGGAGTCTCAACAAGGTCCTTTAGTTCTATTAATTTATTAATATTGCTAATTAAATATCATATTCGCAAATGTAAATTTCCTAATAGTGTCCCTTCCATTTTCAAATTAAAAAAAAGAAAAAGCAGCAGCAGCTTGTTATGTTAGTCAATTGAAAGCAATTCAGGCTAATCAGGAGAGCGGGGCTGTCTTGTGTCTGCAGAGGGAGGGCCACTGTCAGTTTGCTTTGGGGCAAATATCCACCTTCTACCAAGAGCTTTAACAATTAGATTTCAAAGCAGGTACAAAATTATCTGAGTGTAGTAAATGAAAGGGGGTGAGAAAAAGGGAAAGCAGAGAGTTTGGTGTATGTGGGAAGAGGAACCAGGAAAAAAAACTTAACAATTGGCACAGCAGAATTCATGAGGGTCTGGGGAACACATGTGGCCAGAGCCCAGGGCCAGCACTGGTGTAAGGGAAAGCATAACTTAATAGGCAGCCAGGAAGCCTGGGGAGTGGCTGTGTGGAAAGGGTCATGGGAGAGGACTGGCCCCTCTGGAAGGGACTGGTCCCTCTGGAGAAATGCGGTTCATGGGGTGGTCCATCATCTGAATTGTATTTTGCTTGTTTTCCCTGATGACACTTTCAGCTATGTGTATATGCTTATATGTGTATATGNATCTGAATGTTGGGATGACTGAGCTGGTGTTGCATTAAAGCAAGTTTTAAAAATACATGATATTGTTTTTATTATTAATGGTAATGATAGGGGCCTGTTCATTATCTTTCCTTTTGTTATGAGCTCTGTTATGTGAGGATGCTGTGGCAATGTAAAAGGGATAAGGCAGTGGTACTGCTCAGTCTGATTCTGTTCTAAAATTCCATCCTTCTTAATACTTATGATCAGAACCCAAGAAAATGATATGTAGTTGCCTTTTTTCAAGAAGTTATTAAAAGCATAGAAACCTTTTTCTTGGATCCATTGTGCAAAACAGACCTCAATAAAAAAATCCTTATGCTCATTGTATGGATGGAGAGACATATGCCCAGAAGGCAAAATATGATTCCTAAGGTTATTGCTGAATGTCTCTTCAGATCTCAGCTCTTTCCCTAGGTTAAATGCTAAACCATTTGCATAAAGGCACAAAACAGTACATTATGAGAAATTTGGGTGCAGAACATGGGCCTCCCAGTATTTCATCCCTTGCTTTAAATGCTAGGCTGCTCTAGCCCAAAATATAGATAGGTAGAAGGGTACACACTCAAAGAGGAAAATACAGCTGTCTCCAGGCAGGTGATTTTTTTTTCTGAACACAGAAAAAACTCGCAAATGAAAATGCACCGATGACTCTAAGTTGCCTAAATGAATAACAGCATTGACCAGGTCGAAAGTAGATCCATTGCAGCTGAGAGCTGGAGGGTGACACTCCCTCAGATGCAGACGGACCTGTACCTTTGGAGAAACAGGAAAATAAGACACCTGTACTGAGTCCTAGCAGCTGTGCAACTTTTGCTGTTGTGTTGCATGTCCAGACACCAAGGCTGGTGAAGGGTGAATGCTTTGCAACCTGGTTGGGCTGTTTTAGCAGAGTGAGGGACATGTCATGTGGAGGGATAGGTCTAAAGGGGAAGAGAAAGAACAAACTGCTTCAGCAAATGCCTTTTCAATCTCCCACAGAGAGCAGAGACAACACAGAAAGCCCTGGCTGAACTGGAAGGAACTGGCTCTTTTCACCTCACACACACTGGTCTTTCAGCTGTTAATGATCTCTGTTGATGTGAACATCATTTCCTCTGCATCTTGGCATGTATAACTGAGTGGGTCTGCAATGGGGACACAGCACCTCCACCTTTCCAGTCAGCACTTACTAGTAAGAAGCCTAATATCAGCTCAAGAAATGTTGCCAAGGTATTGGCCTCTGATGCCACGTTATCGCTCCAGTTTGAGAAAGTATAGAGCCCACCTCCTCGTGCTGACATAATAGGAGAGGACATCACCTTAATTCCACCTCCATTAGACCTCAGAGAGTCGACTGTGACCCCCCTGACCTCATCAATATTCAAAAGCTTAACAAAAAAAGGCTATAATTGGGGAAGTCAGAAATAATGTAATGCAGTATTGATTATTTTATGGTACGATTAGATGTAATTACATCTCTCAAATTTTATTTTAATGTTACTTTATACTACTTTTAGCCTTTTAAAATTATCCAAAACATCTCTGTTTAATGGAATGAACATGCCTTCAATTTAAATGTGAAACAGTCTTTTTCTGCTAAAGTGTGACCTCAATATATTTGAAAACATAAATTACTGCTATGTATAAACCATAAAAAATGAATGATGAATTTAATTCTGGTGAAGCGTGAGGGACTGGGAATGCAATGGGGAAATACTGTTTATCCAGAAGAGAGCGGACAGCCCAGGTGGAGAGAAAGAGGCAAAGTATGACCTTGTCTAACACTGAATGGGACATGGCACACAAAGGACTTGACTTTGGACTTACAGACCAAGGGCAAAAATCATTTATTCCCTGGATCAAGTCCTCAGCTGGCCTTGATCAGCATGGCTTCATTGCAATCAAAGGTGTGATACTGATTTATGTCAGTGGAGATTTCAGTCCCCTGTATTTGCTTGGTATTTGATTCCCTCCAGCTTTTTTAGATGTGCAGAAATGAATGTTCCAGCCAGAGACCCACAGGGTAACCTCCTAACTCCTCATCTTTCAGACCTGTTTGCACTGCCAGACCAGTGTAAAAGGACCTTCGCATTAGCAGGAACAGGGCCAAAAGAATCCAACTGAACCCTCCTGTCTTTCCTTTGCCAGTATCACCTCAACCATTATTAGAACTAATTGTATTCCTTTCTGGGATCTAGGAGCCTTAGTCTTGAACCAGAGCTCCATTACTGAAGAGATGAGACAAGTGAGTGCCCCTACTCAGCCTCTGCTCAGAGCCTTTTCTAACACATCAGTGTTTTCATCCCTGGGTGTTATCACAAGAGATTTATTAATAAATCATGATGGGCCAAAACTGCTTCTTCGGTGACCATAAACAGATGGTTTTTTCCCTCTGGGACTCCTATTTTAAATGGAAACAATGCCTGGACTTCACTGCTGGATTTCAGCAGTGCTATCAAGTCCTCTGAGCACTTAATGTGCAAGTGCAACTTCAAATTTCATCTTGATAGCAATTCCTATTTCCAACACAAACATTTCCTTATTTTACTTAACATGCAGGTAAGCAAGCAAGTATGCTGTCACCCATAAGTGTATATAACAGTTTGAGTTTATGCTTGAGGAAAGGAGAAGCAGGGTGGCTAGAAGGGTCACTGATAATGGTCTTAGAGCTCTTTTGGGCCAGTGTGAGTCCAGCCAATTTCTCAACTTAAGCATCTTGAAACTCATGTACCTTGAAACTCTTAGCACCTCTTCAAACTGAGAATAGGATGGCTGTGTAAAGTGGTAATTGTGGGCATCCTCCTGATAGCTTTGTAGGGCTGTTTTTGTCACAGAACTATTGATATGGACTTACTGTGAAGAACCTGCCTGTTTAATCCACAACTTTTCAAAACACCTGCCAGCAGTTCAGTGCATTCAGCAGCCAAACATCCCAGGATGCTCATCAGCTGGAGTTGCTGATTTGTTGCTATCCATTCTTCCAAGTGTTCCCTTATCTGCTTTACATCAACAGCCAGGGTGCCAAGATGCTCATTACTTCCTAATGGTCCATATTCCATTTCTATATTTTTCTTCTTAAAGACCAATTAAAAAAAAAAAGCAAAAACCAAACATAAAAAAAAAAACAAAAACCAAANAACCAAACATAAAAAAAAAAAACAAAAACCAAAAAAAACCCCCCAACAAAACCTAAGTAGCTCAGCCATTTTAGAATCACCATTGATTCCAGCTCTCTCCTAATTTATTAATGGACTTACCCTCTCTATCATATTCCTTTCCCCTGATATACTTGGAAAAGCTCTTATTATTTATTGTAGCCCTTTGGGCCAACATTTACTCCTTCTGCTTCCTACCTACACTGAAAGCTGGAAAGGTTTCTCCATTTGCCTGCTGGCTTCTTCCCCATAGCTGGATGAGTTCAGACATCTAAAGGTTTTCAAATTTGAAAACGGAGGAAGTTCTGTGTCATTCCCATTCGAGTCACACCAACTCCAGCAATCCTTGGAGATCAGAAATTGCACAAGTGAGCGTGTTCTAGTATCTCATGAGCAAGGAAATGATACCATATTTTAGGAGCAGTCTATCTAATACAAATTCTTTTACCATTCCAAGGGCTTTGAAGAAAAAGCACAAGAAATCTGACAAAATTGGACTAAAAATAATTTGAGTCCCCAGAAGACTCCCCCAGCTCCAACCAGAACAAATCAAATAGTCAAGTTCACATTATAAAGTTTCAAAGGGAGCTGGGCACATAGTTTCCCTGTTTTTTCTCTGTATTTTGGGAGAATCTCCACCTGTGAGGATAGTTGCATTGGCTGCTAGGATTTACTGGATTTTCTCTCTTTTCAGATAAGCAAATTATTCATAAGACTGAAGTGGGGAAATCCACTCATCCCTGGCCACAATCAAGTTTCCTATCAATTAGGCAAATTGGCATGGTATAACATTTGGTATAACATTTTCCCATTTATGGTTCCAAAAGTACTATGAAAACAATCCCTCAAATTTATATCCAAGCTAACCTTACTTTGTAAAGCAACTTCAGGAAAAGAAGGTAACACTGCTAGAAAGTTTTACCAGCAATAGAAAATCAGCCAAATAAAAAAAGGGTTTTTAAGATTAAGGAAGAACTGTCTTCCAACAAAGTATATCACACAGACAGGCACTGAGAGAACACACAGGTCAGATTAACATTCACATTTCCCATTCTAGAGAAAAATTATTTCTATAAAGATTTCAGGTAAATCTCTCTAAATTTTCACATTGCAAAGTATATGAAGAAGAAGAGGATGTTTATGAAGGCACAAATAAAAGGTGTAGGTGTGCACAAGCCTGTATCTATGTACACTGGTGTGCAGCAGAGCATTTCTGCATAGGTGCACGTGTGTACACAAAGAGATTAGCTGCGTTTTCCCACTGGTCTTCTTCTACCCTTAGTGCTCAGCAGTGACAGAAAAGGCTCTCAAATGGCCTTTCGCCCCCACATAATCAGTCATGCCAGGCTATGTACAGACTCTGCTCTCATCCTGACTCAGATTTAGAGCAAGATGACTAAATAATAACTTTCAATTGTATTTACTTCCATTTTTATCCATCCTTTTTCAAGTTTCATCTGCAGAAACAGGAGTGTAATCCAGTGAGCAGCAATGTTAATCCCAAGGGAACACCAATCCCTGGGGATAGCCAAGGCCCTGCTTCCTGTTTAACGAATGTGCAGTGACTTGTTAGGCAAATTGTCTATCTGCATTTCCTATGAATATCCCTGACCATCTATTCCCAGCTGTGTTTTCTATTTAAAGTTGGCATGATGCATGCTCAGAGAGATCCCAGATGCTTATCCCTAGCAGGGAATACAAATATCAATTCTCCTGAGATAATTCAGTTTATCTGTTATCAAAATCTGTAACAGCACAGTAGCCCCTAGATGTCATATAGGGCTGAATGGACACATGCTAAGAGGCAGCTCCTATCTAGAAAAAAGGAAGTCTGAACAAATAAACACACAGAGGAGGAAAACAGAAGCACAGGGATAGAAAGCCTCCCTCTCCCTGACCCGGCACAGACAGTATGTCAATGGTTGAGCTACTAAGGCAGAATTCCTGATCCCAAAATCTGCAATTATACCTTGAACAGCTAAAGGCTTGAGTCGCACTCTTTGGGTAGACACTCAAAACTCATTACCAAACAGGACAGATCACCAGCTTCCCTTCCTTGATGCTTCTGTTCTTTACTGTATCAGCACTGGATGGCACAGAAATTCCAAATATAGCAGCTCAGAAATCTCTTGCCTATTCCCTACTTGCCAGCAAAAAAGCTTGTTTTGATATTTGCAGGAGCGAATTAATTTGGTATTTCTGATAAGATCTCAGACACACCCCAATGACACTTACACCCACAGCCACAGAGGCTGATAACATCATCAGCTGACTTCTCCGCTCAACAGCAGTCTTTTTCACCCGTTTCTAGGATTATGAAATACATATTTTGTGTGGCTGGCTAATGCCAAAGTTACAAAATCTATGTAATTAAGATTAATTTAAGAGCTGGATTGGATCAACTTGTGGCATCCACCCATTAATTAGAAGAAACACTTTGAATTTCAAGCAGCTGCCTTAATATTTCACTCTGTGCTGGCACTGTTAACCTCAAATTGGCAGGTGAGATGTGAGTGCCCAGGTGTGAAAGGCTGGGAGCCATTGGTTCGGGAACGCTGCCTGCATCGGGAGACAGGTGCCCTCTTCTGGAAGGTGCCAAGATACTGCCTGTACGGGTGACTGGAATCCCAGCTTCCATGAGTACCTGTGCATACATTCGTGGCTAAATGCACACAAGCATAAAATCTATGTACATAAGTCAGTGGAAACATATATATGGCACGCATCTTTCTGATGACTCGCATGAGTTGTACATAGATGGCTACCTGTAATGATGGAATTTTATGTATTATATGAACGTTTATAAAAGTATGTGCTTTTTACTACATATGCATATGCATATTAGTTCTGCAGAAGATTATGTAATGTCTACATGTTTTAGATTTTATGAGCCATGCAAAAACAACACAGAAATGATGAAGTGTTCAGAGCTGTAGGGGAAGTATTTCAACCAAATGGAAAAAAAACAGTGACAAATGTTCTGCACAAGTTTATATGGGTGGCTTTGTAGGTTCTTTAGGTGTCCTGCCTGTCCACCTCATCTAATCTTTCCATAGAATCTGACCATTTTTATTAACTATTTGCAGTGTCCTAGCATCTAAATTCTTAAACAATCTGACACTGTCTTTGCTGCATAAACAGGAAGGGAATCTACAAACTGCCCTGAGGAGCTCACAGTTGATAGTATAGAGTGTTAAAACCACACTATATGCTGAAATGTAAAACTTCAGGTCCCAAGATTACCTTTCATTTGGAATGGGTCCATTTACCCCTGGGAATGAAATGAGAAATAACACAGATTTGGAATAACCTAATTTTTCAATTTGACTATGTTGATCACCTCATGCATGCATGGGAATATGAACAAAGATACACATATGCACCTTGGGACATACTGATGTGCATATGCACATAAGCACATTAATTCAAAGAGGAAGTTAATTTGATAAGATTATGTACATGCACATGAAGTGTGTCAAATGTCCAAGGATGTGCATATATGTGCATATATATAGAGAGAAATTGCATCTAGATGACCATATGAACATCTGTGAAGTCCCTTAAGCAAACTTGTCAGAGAAGACTCTGTGTAAACGGCTGGAAAGATACTGAGACCAAATGTTTTTCTTACTGTCATGTTACAAAAAAGTTAAGAATCTCTTCCAAATCCAGATTTTGTCTTGGATTCTACAGCTGCTGAGTCTAGGTGTTTTATGTATTTTTTATAATATGAATTGCTCTCATGAAAAGACATAGCTTTAATTCATTTAGAATAAAATCTGTCCCTCTTCTCTTTATGATGAGGGAAAAAAGTTCACCCCAGCACAGCACACTGCTCTTTTCAGCACCTCCTGTTGTGTACACTTAGACTGGTCTCTTCAAATATATCCCATTATTTAACTTACAGCCATGGCTGAATCAGAGATCAGTAAGTCCCTCATAACAACTTCTGTTGGATGAGATGTAAAGCAGCCACTGTCTTTCTACCTTATCCTCTCTATCATTCCATCAGCACTCAGTGCTGTCTGAGTACAAGACTTTGATCAAACTAGTAGTTTCCCTTCCAGACCTCACCACGATCCATATCAAACTATCCTTCAGCAGGGCAGGCTCCAACATCCCTTTTTAGTAGCTTTGTATTTGCAGAATTGTTGCAAGTACAGGCTGGATAAGAACTTGCATATGTTTAATATAATCTAAATAACTGAGCGAGTCCTGGATTTAGTTTAGTTTACAGATTGGCTATTCCCAATTCTATTATCCCTCCACACTGCGTCTTCTGACAGCCTGATCAAGAGAGGCAATCCAATAATTTACATTTATGATACTAAACCAAGTTACAAATAAATAATTGGAAATAATAATAATAATAATAATAATAATAATAATAATAATAATAATAATAATAGTAAGAAGAAGAAGAAGAAGAAGAAGAAGAAGAAGTAGAAGAAGTAGAAGAAGTAGAAGAAGAAGAAGAAGAAAAGAAGAAAAAGAAGAGGAAGACAGGTATAACCTTACCTGTCTATGAAAGGCAGGCATATCTGGAGTGCAGTATAGCAAATGTTCAGAGCATGGCAAAACTGCAGTCCAGTGTGTTTGCAAGGGAAGGGAAGAATTTGATTAACATGTTGTCCTGTACCAACTCTAAATCAATTAACAGATTTTATTTTTAAACAGGTACATTTGTAGTTTTACAGCTTATCTATGAAAGCAGGCTAGGGGTGAGAGGACTCATTCGATGTTACCAGTAAGCAATCAAATAGTAGCTAGAAGTAGAATCCAGAATTAAGCAACACTGCGCTGTCTGTATTTCTAGCACCTCGGCTCAGTTATACTTAAGAGTACAATGACATCTTTAACAGTCAGAGATGGCCAGAGGGTGACCCAAACAAGCCTGCCAGAACTGGTATAACTAATAACCACATAAGTTTCCATGGTGAGGATTATAACATAGGCACCTCCTCTGATACCAGCAGATCTCTGCCCTGCTGATAAGCACAAAGCCTACCTGCACCTGAGGCCAGGGCATGGCAGCAGATTTTGAGGTGTCAGTGTACTCTACATGTGTTCTCATTCTTGGGGAAAATGTTCATGATTATTTCATTTTGTGGCATTAATGGAAAATACATTTTAGTGCTTGTGTTCTGCATTTGCAATTCATGTTCCCATACATGATTACATTAAGTCTGTGTTCTGTCATTTTTGATGAATGTAGCTTGTTTTCTGTAAAAAACAGACTCTGGGATGGAAAGTGACAGAAGTGAAGCTGTAACAAAGGATGATCAACTTTTTATGGCCAGCACCAAATGATGGGAAAGTCCCTGAATGTCTCTCTGAAGCTGAGGACTCTTCACCCACAGGCTGAAGTATGACCCATTCCTGTCACCATACTGCTTCTGGCAGTTACAGGGCACTAGTGGCTAATACTACTTTCTTCTTTTGCTAGAGTTGATAGCTTTTCATTAACAGGTCAGTGGATGACAGCAGTTTGGCCTCTGCAACCAAATGTACACAGGTAAAGAGTGAGCAGCAAAGCAGGCAGCAGTGGGAGAGTGATTCATTTGTTAGCACTTAGTAACATCTCTGATCTTCTGGTATGTTGTGCTGAAAAACTAAGAGACCCCTGTTCCTCCCAAAGCCAAAAAGCAAAGAAAGAGGAGGAGAAGAAAGGCATGCGGAAGAGAAGTGATTTGCTCAAAGATAAATGTTGAAGGCTTCATTGGAGAGTATCAGGAGAGCTGGAATAAAGGTGACAACGCAAAGGACTTACTCAACAGTGACTTCAGCCTGGAAAACCAGAGTAATGCATGGCCAGGAGGTTTTAGCTGATCTTATTCAGACTGAGACCTCAAATAAGAAAAATTGATCCCACATATTCGTGGGAACATAGGGTTCTGCTGATGGCAGAACTGTTAGGCTTGTTTGTTGTTTTGGTTCAGATGGTCATGAGTCAGATCTTGACCTCTGAGACTCATCAATAACCACCCAGAACCTGGGGAACTGACAAAGAAGCTTTCCTGCTTCATAAAAGCTGAGACTAAAGCCTCTTGACACACAATTCAATCTTCTTCTGCTATTCAAAATTCTGACTCAGGCTACAGTGGAAGAAGTTGAAGGGTTGTTGGATTTGCTTCTGCCCCCCACCTCTGGGACATGTGCTCACCATAAGCAGATGGTTTCAGAGATTAAGTTCTAAGGAGGCATTAGCAGGAATATCTGCACACAGCACTCCAGCAGCTGCCTGTGCTCACACCTGTTCTAATTTTTACAGCTTTCAAAGAAACAGTGTCCAAGGCTTTTTTGCCCTTTCCTTTTTAGGAAAATAGAAGCTTTGAGGCCAAATGCAGAGCCAGCTCCTACAGGCACTCAGGGTTTCTTCCCTTTGCAGATTCCCTGGAGCTTCACCTCAGTCCAGATTTTTAGCTATCATAGTAAGGGTGTGAAAGAGAATGCAGCTATTTCCCTAATCCAGAAATTACAATGACAGGGAGCTGCATCTTAGATAGAAGTCAAAAGTCCTTATCACAGGAAACTCATAACTGTTCTCTATGTTTCAGTACTACAATAAAAATTATTGGATCACAACTGAAAGACTAAAGGATCTGCCCTTCACACTTCAGTGTAGTTCTTTGGTCATGTTTCCTCTTAATTCAGAGAGATCAATAAGAAAAGCGACAGCAGGTATCATCTGGGACTCTAAAGGTGGCTCCTGCTGCTGGCCATATAGTTAAAGAATGTAACCCCAGGTTCTGCACCACTGAGAATGGTGTCTTCTGTAATGTGACATCACTAAATAAAGCTGGAGACGCTGAGCTTGAGTCACTTTCTGCAGGAAATGCAAAAGGAATCTTCCTTCATAGGAGGACTTTAGGGACAATGTCATCTGGTACTGGGAAATACAGCCAGCCCATAAGAATAACAAAAACATCAGCAGCAAAGCAACAGTGCTGGAATTTCTCTTTGATTTAGCCATACTCTCCAGTTGCTTGCCATCAAAAAAGTAGGTATTTCACAGCCTATTGTGCTATTCAAGCTGCCACACAACAGACAGCAGAAAAACCTTATATACATGCAATAATGACCACTTGATTCATTTTGGGTGTACCTGTCTGTGGGAAGCTAGGTAATGAGGAGGTCTTCTTGAGCGTCCATGGTGTATAAATCGAATTCCTTGTGCACATAAGCACTTACAAATGTACCTAGCACTTCTCAGAGCAAAAGCATTTATGTGCTTGGATGCACGTGCTCCCAGCTATTGCCGTTCACAGTCTGTGCATGGTAGTGCTGCAGGTTCTGGCTCCTGTTCTGATAACTGAAGCAAGTCTGATAACAATTAGAAATCCAATCTACTGAGCAGCGCTATGTCTATCACCAGGTTTGGAATCAAAGATCCTTATCCAAAGTGATTCACAGACCTTTTTCCAGATCCAGTGTAACACCTACCCTCTTCTACAACAGCCAGCAAGAATGTCCTTTGTCTTCACTCCCTGTGCTACACAACATGATGCAGTGAAGTATAAACATGAAAGGGTTGCTACTGGTAGCCAAAAACATTCTAGACAAAGGCATGAGCATCAAATAAGGAAAAAAAGGCATAGAAATGAGAGAAAAGAGAGATAGGAAAAAAAAAACAAACAAAAACAATCCAACCAACCAAACAAAAAAAACCAGAAGAAAATCAAAGATTGAGAGAGGATAAGAAATTTAATGTTCACACACTCAGAAAAAAAGAAATGAATGTGGAGAGGGTAAAGATAGCCAAAGATGCCCCTTACTTGCCCATGGCATCATGCTACTACACTATCCCAGTGACCCAAACTCTCCTCACAACTCTGCCAGCAGCACTCACTACTTATTAGCAACGTGCCATCTGCCTCCACCACTGACAAGGTCCCAACCTTGGAATCAATATAGATCTGTTGGTGACATCTGTTGGGACGGGCCACAGATACCAGTGGCTTTTCACCAAGGACACTTGTTTTAAACAATGCTCAGCTGGTACCCAGTTCAGCTGGTGAGCACTGGGCTGACCCTGTATCCCTCCAGTGCCTGCAATCCTTGTGAAGGGGGTGCCAGCTGGCTCCCCATCCCAGCCTGCATGGTGGGGATGCCAGCCAGACACACGTGCCCCCCCACCCCAGCCAGGACACCCGACACAGAGGGGGTTCCAGACGGCTCCCTGAGCCCCCCACTCCAGCTGGAACACCTCACACAGAATAGTGTTTTCCTGTGGAAAACAGACTATGGTGGAAAGTGACAGAAGTGAAGCTGTAACAAAGGATGACAAATGGCCAGCACCACATGCAGGGAAAGTCGCTGAATGTGTCTCTGAAGTTGGGGACTCTTCAGTCACGGGCTGAAGCATGACTCATTCCTGCCACCATACTGTTTCTGGAATACTGCTCCTGGCCCACTCCAGCCGTGGCACCCCTGCACGGACGGAGCTCCAGCCAGCTCCCTGGGCCCCGGCAAGGCCAGAGCGCCACCTGCAGACCACGGGAGCTCCACGGGCTGGTCCCAATGAACAAGAAGAACATGGGGGCTTCACTTCCTCCCTCCATCTACTGCGACAGGACAGGACGATGGTCCTGAAAAGAGAACCGGGTGGTTGCAATATGATGAGTATCAGGTATCTCGTCAGAACAATGGAAAATAAATGGAAAGGGGAAACCACATTAGGCAGGACAGGAAATTCCTGCTGCTGTGTCATATGTGGCTATGCAGCGTCTGTGAGCAGACAACTGCGAAAAACCTTCAATACTTTTTACTGACAGCTTTTTCCCTGAGTACCTGACTGCCTCCTCTGACACATCTTGGAGAGCTTTTGGGGCTCTTCTGGAGTTTGTGCCTCCATCTACAAGTCCAAGTCTGCCGCTCATCAAGGTGTACATTCCTCAACAGCTTCCACCAAGCTGAAGCGCTGTATGCCAGTGGACCTCCACCAACTGCCCATATTCCATTCCCTAACACACAGATCCATAATTAATACTTCTTAATGCTCTATATACCTGAAGAAGGAATACACTGAAAAACTGGTGAAATCTTGATGACTTGCATTTGCCATACACAGTTCTCTTCAGTTAAGACTTTGTCTCTACCTTTTGACACTTTGGAGAAGCTCAAAAACAGCCTAGAAAAAAATCATTAAAACTCCATAGCCACCTGCATAATTCTTGCAATCATCTTCCTGACCCTGCAGTGTTTCTTAATGAGAAATTTACTATCCCTTCCTCCCCACATGAGCAAATGGAAGGTGGACAATATTTGGTATCAATATTACAAAAATGTTTTGCAGATCAACACAACAGCCTGACAAAAGAGCTCTAGAACTGTTAGATGTGAAAGTGGTTCCTGCCTATCAAGGAAAGGAATGCCTGTCTTACTCTCCCACAAAAAATGAATGAAGAGACCTTCAAGCTGTGGCAGACAGAATGGCAACATCTCATCTGCATTGGAGTTTTCTTCAATCAATGACATCTGTTTTATCCAGTCATAGTACGTCACAGGTTTGATGTGATCCTGAGGCAGCAGGAGATGATACTTTGTCAGATCTATGCGATAAAATCTAGTTCCAAAGAAGCACACTAAATTTCTTTAGAAAACAGTTCCAATGAATTTAGGTGAAATATGGAATATAAGCAAAAACTCAGCCTGATACAGTGTGGCCTGGAGGAATTCTGTCTGCTTGATTGGGGATTGAAAAGGTGAGCAGTCTGTGTGCCTCTCAGCAGACTATTGCCCTCCCTCCACCATCAGGGTGGACAGATTAGTCAGACCATACTTTGACCCCCAGCCAACCGTGATTCCCAGCCCCACATAACAATTTATAAAGTGTTGCAAGGGCACTGTGTGACACTGCCAACATCACGCAGTGACATGGCCATGTCCTCTCTATTGGACACCAGACCTCCACTCCTCTCTTCCCCTATTGACAATTTCCTCACATCTGATAGCAACGCATTGAGCAAAACTGGCAAGCCACCCTCAGGACCAGCAGAGTCAATCCCATGCCAATGCCATTGGGATTTACTGCTCTCCTAAGATGTTAGTGCTACTATTTTAGATGCCAGCACTAGATCCTTTTAATATCTCTTCCAATCATGGTCTCTGAGGACACTGGTGAGAGAGAATGGCCATATAGCCTGGACAGAGGGATTCGCATTAGGAACCCAAAGATCCAGCTCTGCTCTGTCACTGGGACTCTGCCATAATGACTTCATCCACCAGTGCCTCAGTTTCCCCATGTGTAAAATGAGGATAATGATAATGACCTACCTCAAAGAGTGTGGTTTGGAGATGGGTTAGCGACCAGCACTACAGAAACACCCCCCATCAATAAACAACCCAGCCTGGCAATGAAGGCATCGAGGGCACTGCATCCTCTCCTCACTGATCCTGCTCAGGAAAAAACTGTTTGCCAGAGCTCTCCTGCCTGCGACTGCGCAAATGACCAGCCAGCTCCATCCTCATCGAACCATCCTGTGTCTATTTGATAAAGACGAATATTGCTTTTTAAATAAATACAAAAACTCCGTTTCCTCCTTGGTGAGTTCATTTTGAGTCATTTTATCTCTCTCCTCCCTCTATATTTTTCCCCAAATAATGTGATTAAGTGAGTCAGCGTTCTGCTTTCCCTGACAGCCTCTGGATTTAATTCAGTTTGAGGACTGTGACCTTTGACTCCTTTTTACTATACTAACCCAGCTAAGAGAACACTTAGCGATTTCTCCGCTTCCTACTGGGAGAGTATCTGGTGAAGGGTGAGGAGGGGGAGCAAGGGTGGAGGGGGGAGGAAGAGAAACAAACTTTCACATAAAATTATGGTATATGGATAATTGAGAAGTTTAAAAACATGAATCTAATTGTGCTGTCCCTTGAGAAGCAGATATTGAGCCATCCTATAAAAGGCTTGGAGTATCCCAATGGTGATTTATTGCTAAATCCTAGTATTTTTCAATACATTATAGTTTTTAAATTGTGTTTAAATTGAGTGTAGAAGAGCAGAGGCCATTAGGAGATGCAGAAATGATGATTATATTTAAATATTCATGCACGCAGTACCTTATTATTGAATCTGAACACTAACAAAATCAATATTAAGTGCGGTTTGACATGAATTTATTTATGAATTTCGACTTTCTAAGTACTGTATTTTTTCACTCAAAAATTGTGAGTATAATGTAGTAATGATATCAAAACAGAGTGTCAGAGAGCATTAGCTGAGGAGGTTATAAACCTCCATATTACAGGGCCCTATATTGCCCTCAAAAGTGCTTAGTGCACAAAACCAAAATGTTGTGGGGTTGGTTTTTTGTTGTTGTTGTTGGTGGTGGTTTTTGTTTTTTTGGTTTTTGCCTTTTTTTTTTTAAACGTGTAAATACACACACACACACACACACACACACACACACACACACACACTCGCTCAGAAATAGGAAGGAAATTCTCAGTCGGAAATTGCACTGCAGTGGCTTTGATTGCTCTCTGAAGCTGCTTCAGGGACCAGGCAACCCGGGATTTGAAGACTGACGAATGTGAATGGAGTGCTCTGGGCATGTGGTTTGTGGGGGTACTTCAGCACTTTGAGGGGAAGCTGGCAAAAAGAGAACAGCTCACAAGCGCAGGGTGTAGCGAGGGTCCCAGCCAAATCCATCAGTCTTCACCAAGAACCCACCAAGAACTCCTGTCTCGCAGAGCAGTGTTGGGTCAATCACACTGGGATCCCAGAAGGCAACACCAGTCAGTATTGTCATTAAAAGAGTCCGGTTATAAGTTGTGCTCAGATTGGCTAGTAGGTCTGGTAGAGAAAGATGCTTCACTAATGCGTGCCAGCAAAGAGAATGGAAACAGTTTGGGAGTCCCTTTTCATAAGCAACATGGCAGGTACCTTCAGCAGTTTTCTCAAAATGGTGCAAATATAAGAAAACTGGGTAGAAATCACCCCCTTAGTTCTCTCAAAAAAGTATGCTTCTATAGTTTTCATGGTTCCTTTCTAAGGTGTCTCTCAAGCAGGGCACTTAGTAATCAGGTTGGAACCTCCCCAAGAAAGAGATAGACAGCTTTTGAAGGCTTGGCACTTGATGCCACTCATTTAATGATGCCCATGATCATATAATGGCAGCACTGCAGCAATCCCTCTGCTTCACAGACCCCTTGTCCTTTCAATTTCCACATTGCTACTCCATTACTGTTGCCTCTGGACATTTGGTAGGTTTTTTGATGGAGCTATCACTCCTTCCTGCTTAAATGAACAGAGATTTCAGCAGTGGAAGACAGAAGTCTTGTTGGTAGTGGGGAGGGGAACAGGAATAATTCAGACTAAAACCTTGACATAAGGAGACACAAAGGGGGGGCTTATGCAGATCTATACAGTTTAAGTGATGTATATTAAAAGCTATTGCCCTTCCTCCCCTAATAATTAATTTTTAAATGTGAGAAGAATTTGGAAGATTTATTTAGTATTGGCAGGAATCTGGACTGAGTCCTCCACATGCTGTATTGTGCATCCACCTTTGAGTCCAGCCTTGATTCAAAATACTACAGAGCCCACAGGAGACCCTCACCTCACTTCCTTTCTTTATTATAAAACACTCCTCTCCTGGCATCACACCCAATACAAAGAAAGGGATATCCTTTCTGCTTGGGAGCCATATGTCTGTAAGTATCATACCACTTAAAGCAGGACAAAACAATTTTGGCAGCTCTCAGTCCAGCCCATTGTCAGAAGCCTACTAGAGGCAGCAACAGATACCACAGCAGCAGGATTTCCTAGTTCTTGCTCTCTGTAGAGACAGATATAGAAACAAAAACAGTCTGATAGAAGAGAAACAATTCAGTTTTGTCTGATTTTTGACTATGACCAGGATTCAATATACTTACTGAATCCAATGCAAAGCCATACTGCCTTCAGTAACACCAAGGACCAGATATTCAAAGGGTTAGTACTTAATAGGGCTCAAGCATTTCATTTGAAGCAGACTGTTGAAGAGCACAGCCCAATGTACTTATAGTTTTCTCAGGTCTCTGTAATATCAGGTATCGGCAAGCAAAACCAGGGATGCCAAGCAAACTGTACAGTTTAGGAATGGTTTGCAGTCATAAGGGAAACGTCTTCTGCTAGGAAGTCTTCTTGGTAAACTAGTCAGCAAAGTGAACAGCATTCTGCAAAGTACAAGCTGAAGGCAATATATCCCTGGAAGTCCTTTCTGGATACAGAATTGCTGCAGAGATTAATCTTTCCTTCCTCCTTATTCTCAGGCTTGCCTCTCTCTTCTGTGTTCATGCTAGCATTTCCCAGTACAGCCTGCCAGGCTCTTAATGGATTGGCAACATTCTTCAGGGACTGGAATTGACACAGAAACACATGTAACGTATCCCCTCTTGGAAGGGGTTTGATCATAGAGCACTGACATCATGGCAGATCACACTGCCTACACAGAGGCCGCACACGACAGGGCAAGCAGCAGCAAAAACATCACTCATTAAAATTAATTCCTTTCTCATTTTCATCTTAAAGGAAATGCTCAGATTTACTGGTCTCAGCTGAATCTCTGATGGATAGAGGTCTGCATTAACAGAGCCCAGCATATCCCATTTGACTTGGTTTATGCTCTGCAGAATGTATTAATTCAGTGACTTTTCCAGGAGTAAGAACCAAAGAAAGACCCCAAGACTAGGGGACAGCATTGGAAAAGATTTTGTGGGTCACTCTGAAGTCCCTGTTACTGGATACATCCGCATTGTATCCACATCTCTTTGTTAAACCCAAAATGAAGCTGTAGGATTCCAGGAATCACTCATCCCAATGAAAGCTTACCATCTGAAAGTCCTGAGACATTCCAATTTGACAAGGAACCAAAACACCAAGAGCATCTGGGGGTCAGAAGAGGAAGCCTTGATCAAAATCATGGAATCACAGCACTGAAAACAATAAAAACACATGGAAAAGAAATATTTTCTATCATTTTGCAATCCTGCAGACTCAAAGGATGCTACATGGAGAAAAGGCGGGGCGGGGCGGGGGGGGGAGGTGGTGGAAGAATTTTGTAAGTATAATGTACAGAAAAAGTGATGCGCCCAAGGTATATAAACTTTGTAACAGTTTGGAATCACAATTGGATAGTGTGTCTGCCAACTGCCTTAATCACAAGCTCTTAGTTCTGAACTCAAAGTGTATCCTTGGTAAGAGATGCAGTATACAGGGCACTTGAGAACGTTCAACACCCAACCTTAGTCTAAGCTTTTGGTAAAAACAGAAAAGTCTTCACCACACTATGACCTGTATCAGTGCTACTTCCTGTGGTTATAGACAGGACAGTCTAGGTACCTTGGGAGAAAACATCAGGCTGAAGTGTCACTGGTCTGATCCAGGTAGAGCAATTCCACATTTCTCAGGAGATCTCTTTCTCAGAAACGCTAAACACCGTCTTGGAAACTCTGCACACAAGAGATGTCTAATGCTGGCATTATTTCTAACACTAACAACTCGTTAAGTTTTTCCACTATGCATCTGTATCAATATTTTAACACAACTGTTACAAGGAAAATTGCTTTTTTTGGGTGTGTATGACTGTGTCTCTTCCCTCTCCTCCTCTCTCATTAAATGGGCATGACAGATTTTAGCCTACTCCATAACTAAGTGAATATCTCAGAAATCTTAAATCCCTAAAGCATGATGATGGGTTCTGAAAGCTCTCCAGTGGTGTGGAGTATGAACAAACTCAATGGGCTTCAAGTGTTCCTTCCCTTTATTATAACTGCAAGCAGGCTGCTGTTAGAGTGCAAAACAATGGGATCAACACTAATCTCAGTAGGAGATAAAGAACCCAATGCACAACTTACAAGTGTGAGATTCAGCATTACAACCACCACAGGACTAGTTTCTCAGGTAAGGCTGCCTACATCAATGTAGCACCACCACCAAGTTGGTTCTGATAATCTAACAGCTGCCTGAAATTGGTTTTAGAGGCAAATATGGAGGGGGGGGGGGGGGGGGNCTAAAATTAAAATCAGACATCAGGATATGGATTGCACAATCTATAGATGGGAAAGGAGTAAAAAGATCTCATTCAGACCAGTTCCCACAATGAGCATACCAGCCATTTATGGGTATTTGGAAATATGAGTAAAATGCATTAACGAAAGGTAATTACTTCAGAAGATCAGCATAGACAAAATGGTCCATAGTGGGGGCAACAAGCGGAGTAATCTCAGAACCAAGAGGGGAAAATTATCAGGAAACTGATAAAAAAAGAGCAACAACAACAACAAAAAGCAACCAACCAACCAATCAACCAAAACAAACCAACCAAACAACCTGAAACACAGCAAAAACCCCCAAAACAAAACAAACAAAAAACCCCAACCACCCCAAAAGAAGAAACTGGATGTCTTTTACATGGAATATTCACCAGCATTTTTTAAAGATGGGTGATGGAGAATATGCTATCACCAAGGAAAAAAATCCAAACCCTCTTTTCCAGTAAATCGATGTATTTTGCTCTAATTTTATTAGGAATATAAAAGCAGCCTTTAGAAAACTGCTTATAGAGCAGAAAGAAAAAAAGAAGAGATAGGGAAGGCTAGCAGTGGAAACATTAGTCTGTCTGTATTAGGAATCCCATACTCACATTTTATTGTTACTGTCAGGATGCAAAAGGCAGCGCTTAAAACAAAATAATACATAATGTATTACAGGGGCATAAACATCAGCAGTCATTTTTGTTTTAAAAAGAAAATGCAAAAAAAAAAAAAAAAAAAGAAAAAGCTTGCAAGTGGGAGATCCAAGGTGCAGCATTTATATCTGTGTCCACTGACATAACCAAAAAGGTATTAGAGCAGCTGATGGAACAGAGTACCACAAAGGGCTCCTCAGCAATTTACCACTGTTCTCATTACAAGGTGGCTGTGGAAGCTCTTTCAAAGAAACCATGGGGTCAATTTTTAGTTTGGGTGGGAATTTACTCCAACTGTAAAGATTAGATGATATTTAGGAAAATAACTCCATACTTCTGAATGAGTAGTAAAGAAAATGGATTTTGTACATTTGTGCACGTTTTAGGAGAGAGTGAGGAAGGATGCAGAAATAAGAGTAATTTATGCTTTCTAGCCAGGCCTTCTCAATCAATACTTTTTTAGAGTGCTTGCTTTATCTCTGTTCACTTCTGCTTATTTAGAGTTTGTTCTCTTGATCTCTGCACAGCAGACCTAAACCTTGGAGACTAATTCCAGCATCTTTTGTCATGGCCATAGTATAAATAAACAAGCTTTATAATACCTACCTGTCACAGGAATAAGCAATGCATGTGCCATCTCTCTTGTTTGATGGGACTACTGGGGGTAGGGAGGGTCTCTACTAGCATGGTTTTATCTCAGAGCCATGTTCCAGCAGAGACTGTCCCATATTCCATGGGCTGCTTCCAAACCTCACATTAGCTACACTCTATTTCTGCTCTGCTTTCCATCCCTGAAGCTTCATAGGCAGAACTCAGTCTTGCCCCTGCTTGGGCTCCTACACCATGCAAACTGCACAGCTGGCCCCATCTGCCTTGTTCAGATTCTGATTACAACACTACCTGCTCAGCAGAAGGAGGGGACTCCTTTACTCTTAAGAAGTTTCTACAGCCACGCCTGCTTTTGAGAGCAGTCCTAAACTCAGGAATGCAAAGAACACAATGTGAGTAATAGTGGAAAGTCTAGATGAGCTGCAATTAAGCAGCACTGTAAGGGGGATGCTTGGGGGAATGAAGAGGATTTTAAATACAGAAAATATCTCCTTTAAATATTTCAGCTGACAGCTGGATCTAACACCCTCCCAGAACAGCTGGATCCTCTTCTGTCAAAAAAACTCAGCTCTTGCATCTCACTCCCTATGATTCTCTGAAGGCCTCAGGGGGTACTTGATCCCCCTGTTTCCCTATCTGGTTGTACTGCTTTTGTCACAACATATGCACACTAACATGGCACAGCCACAGCCTGCTGATGGGATGATGTCAAGAAGATGTGACTGCTGTGGCCTGTGTAGTCATTTGGAGGACAGGGAAAGAGGACGGGAGGCATAAATTGGCAGAAGGCTGGGAGGAGGGGGCTAAGAAATGAGATAGACAGAAGATAAAGTACAAGCAAGTTCAGAAATGGAAAAAGATTAGGAAGGAAGAAAAAAAGGGAAAAGTAAAAATGCAATGATCTAGCTTTTTAACTGTTTGTCACAGTAAACTACAATATAGACATTTTCCAGAGCCTGTCTCATTTACTCTGCAAAAGTGAGGTAAATCATATTTACTAGGGAGCAAGACCAGATGTGTTTAAAAAAAAGCCAAAATAAAAAACGTGCTCAATTTGCTTATATAAAATAATCTGGAAAACAAGGGTCTGCTCCGGGAGCCAGGAATTATTGACAACCAAAGTTTAGAAATCCCTTAAGGAGATGATATGCATCAGAAATTGATGAATTAAGGAGTTCTACAGTTCTGGAGGATTTGCTCTTGAGAACTGGAGAGGAGTTAACATCTGAAGCTGGATTTCATCCCCAGCTATGTCACTTGCTTCATTTCTCAGCATCTGAGATTAGCTACAATGCTTAATGGCTTCACCAAAATAAATATGGATATTGCTCTTAAAATGAGAACTCTGGAGATGATCAGGATTAGTGGGACTCAGTGATGTGTTTGTCCTTCATACAAGGACAGGTATTGGGAATTTGCTGATTTTAGGTTGTCTTAGGGGATACTAGTTCCTAAAATGAAAATAATTGTATGCATGCTAGAATCCTCTGTTTAGGAGAAAACTGTGATAAATCAGAGCAAGGATACACTGATGGAACTAGTTGCTCAACAGGGCTGCTTTATGAGAAGCTACTTCAGGTCAGGCCTCAAGGGCATAGAGAGCTGTTCAGAAAAGAGCTCCACAGCGTTTAGAGAAAAATATAAAAAATAAAGGAAATCCCACAAAACAAATTAGGAATTGTACAGCTTGTGAAAATTCTGCACACAGTGCAGAAGACAATCTTCCCCTTCCTCCCCTCATGCCAGCTTGTCTCTGTGATATCTTTTCACTTCATAAATCTCTTCCTTGATTTGGAAGCAAATCTGGGAAACTGCCCCTTGGGGAAACAGTTCCTGAAAAGCCTGCATGCCAAGCCAGAGGCATCCTCTCTTTGAGGTACAAAGGAAGTAAAAGCCTCAGACTCATTGCAACTGCACGAGAGGTCTTGGCACCATCTAGTGGAATCATGCTGGCAATGGAGAGGACAGGTACTACAAGAAAACTTGGCAAATCTTCTTGGGTGGTAGTGGCAGCTTAGCTAGAACAAGGAGGCAAAGGTAAATGTTTGCCATCTTCACATGCTCTTTGTTCAGGGGACTCTTCCTTGTAGTAAATAAGCTAGAGGTGATGCTACATCATATAGGGAAAGCCTTATGGATTCTCCCTGGAGGACATCACCTGCTGTTCTTAATGGCAGCTTTGCTACTACATGCCAAGGGTGCACACCCTCCCTACTATCCTGCAGTGGGATAGCCAATTATACCTTCCAGAGAGCAGGCTAAAATCAGAAACCCTCTGAGGAATCCTGAATCCTGAGCTGCAAATGAAGTTGCACCAAAGGAATATAGAAGATGACATAAAGTAATATCAAGGCCATGGGTTGTTTAGAAATGGGTCTGAGAGAGGGTGTAACTACCACTTCATGAGCAATGGAAAGTAATTAATCAGAGTTGATTACTCATCTACTTCCCTCCTCTCCTGTGCAAGAATAGTAAACAGTTGCCCAAGTTACACAAAACTATCAACATTTAGAACAAAACAATGCTTCTTGTTATTCAAGTATTCCTGTCGCCACCTCCCTTCCTATCCAGGCTCATCACCTTTCATCATTCCTGAACTTGGCCATGACCACCAAACACATGGAACTGCATCGATACCAGGCCCTGGTACTGAACCTCCAAGAACATTATCACCTGGAAAAGGCTGCTGGCTTGTGATGTTCACAAACCGTGGCATGTGTGCTTTGGAAGACTGCAAGCATCACTCCTGCCTGCAGTCCTCAGAAATCAAGTGAAGGAATCAATGGACTATCCAGAAGTAACATTCTCAAATCAACTCAGCTCTTCATCTTTCTAAGAGAAGCAAGCTAAGGACCACACTGAAACCTTAACCACAGGGCCCAGCCACTCTGTGGACACTAAAGATGTGAGGGCAGTTTCCCAAAAAGCAGGTATTAGCCTTGGCATCCTTGGCCAATATTTAGTTCCTCTTTGCTGTTGCAAAGCAGCCTTTCCATGCAGCTAAGAGACAGATCCACAGGGAAATGCAGGCACCTAGTTCCAATTTCACTGGAAGTACAACTTCTCTGTACCTCCTAGCCTAGACTGCAGTACTTGAGGATACCTGGAAGGCATATGGATGTGGGGGAATTTAAACCCCACTTCTACCCTGTCTTGAAATTCGTGTTATTGTTCATTCCATATAAAGCAGTTCTGAAAAGCTCCCAAGCCAAAACTCCCCTCTTGCTCAACAGGGGAGCAATTTACATCCCCTTTGCCAGGGTGCAAATGATACCCTGTGGTGCAAGGAAGCAATAGGATCCAGACCCTGTGACAGTTAAATGGGAAATCGCTGCCATGGCATGGATCAGACAATGTGGGTACAATTTTGTTACCTGCAACACTCAGCACTGGAAACATGCGACACAGTACAACAGCATCCACTCTACAGTTTTGACTCCTTTAAAGATACGGACACATGCAGTTTTAAAGTGCTTTAAGCAGCTAATTAGGGTGTCTTCCCCTCCTTCATCCCACAAGATGATAATTGCATTATAAAAATGAATATGTAACTAAGCAGAAACCACAGGAACGGTGATGGCAGAAAAGGAGATGGAACCAGCAGCAGCCGCCTCACTCCACAGTCACAAGTGGAAGCCCTCACATTAGAGAAACTCGTGCTCCAGTGCGGTTTCTGTAGCTGTGGGGAGGAAAACCTCAAAAAAGCCCCATATCATTTAGAGTCACAAGAGTCAGCAAATGGTTTAGTGCTTAAACAATCAATGTCAGGAAGAGAGAAGATCCGTGAGAGCGTGTCTGCCTCTTGCTCTTGCTGCATACCTCTCCCCAGAATATCTACAGACATCAGGATAATTTAAAAAGGAATAAAATGATTACAGACTTGGCTTGGCCTAACTAGGGCTATCACTGTAATTGTGGAAGGAAGTGAGAACATTACCAGCAGGGCCCCAGGGAGAAAAAAGCAAAGTGAGGGGAATGGCGACTGTATTTGTGGGACCCTGTGAAACTGAAGAAGTGTCAGAGAGCAGTGCAGTGATGCCTGAGGGTGGAGCAGAGCTAAGGCAGTTATAGCCTCCTGAAACAGCAAATAGCGCAGGATCCAAGCTTGGAGCACAGCTGCACAGCTAGTCCTGTTCCCGGGGTTCCCTCAGTAGCTAATACCACATATGACCAGGTAACAGGGCACATTCTGTATACATTTAAAAAGAGAGGTATCATTGTAAATAGCTGCAGAGATGATAAATATCTTTATTTTTTCAAGGATGAAAGGGAGGGGGAAGTCTTCTTAGTGTCAGTTCTTCTCTGTCCCCTATGGAGCACAGGCAGCCTCTATTCTCCCAGTCCATTCTTCCACAATCCAGTGCATTATTATGAACCCTCCAGCACACACAGCTAATTAGAGAAAATATCCTTTCTAGCAATTTAAATGATTTTGGCATTTTCAGGAGGGCACATGTAATATTCAAATTACTTCCACTCTGCGCTGCCTTGTCTTGCCTGGCTCATCTTCCCAGGTGAATTTGTAGTCTCTGAAATGCTCTAATTTCCCACACAAGCCATGTCAAATATAATTTTGGTGCAAAGTTGGTAATTATACGTAACATCAGTCTGATGTTAAAAACACTGAAAAATTTAGCAAGAACAGACGAATGGAGAGACATAAGTCTGAGACCAAGGAACGAAAGGCGTGCGGCCCCCTTAGTATTTGCGCTCATTAATTAATAATAGCATGTTTTCAGGAACTGAAAGGATGTGTTTCCCGAACTGACTGGAATTCACTTATGTCCCAATTACATTGTCTCAGTAAAGAACTTCGGTCAGGCCTTGCTGAAGAGCCGCAGAAAGAGCACAAACCAAAAGCAAAATCCAGACTCCCCACCCAGACCATCCCAGCTTCAAGGGTATGTAAAGGAGCAGAAATCTCACACCAGGGCTTCAACCCAGGAACCAGATTGTCTCTTCCTCTGCCACTCCTGCTGCAACCCCTTATGGAAGTAGTCAAGCAGATTTGCATCAGTGAGTCACCAAATGTATGGATATGTATTAGAATAAGTGTAATTATAACTCTTGGCCCCAAAGTATTGGGCAAACATTTTAACAGACTTGTTCCTTTACTCCAAACAGAAGACTTAACATGAAGAGTGAATTATCTGACCCCATCATCAATCCTTCCCCAAGGATACCAGGTCTGCCTATTTCAAGGAACACCCCAATCCAGCCTGCTTTTTTATACCATTTTCCCAGCACAGTGTCTGCCTCTTAAAAAACAGTAGAGAATTTCTGAGTTAACCTATCCCATGCTAAATCCATGCCTGCAATAACTGCTGGGAACCACAGAACCTTTTGCTCTGACATTGTTGCTCCAGGTAATCTACTCATGGAAAGAAGTAGACCCAAGCATCTCATCAACACTGAACAGCAGATCCTGGATCATGTGAGAATTTGGACCTCAGCTGGAGAGGAGGACTTGCTTCACTCTGCTCCTGAAGGCTATTATGCCAACAATCAAGAACCATATTAAAAGCCTGATCATATAAGCAAAATCAGCACACCCAAACAAGGGTTAAGTAAGGATTGCACCCCAAAGGATTAAGTAAGAGCCACTGAATAAATCTATTATTTCAGCGGAATGAGATGAGAATTGATGAAGTCTCAAATAAACTTTAAGCTCCTGGACATAGGTGAACCCCACTTTCATCCTATATTAGTCATTGTGTGCTTGTATACAGGAATTCCAGACCTAGTCTTGAATTTAAGTCTTTGTGTTTCATGTCTCACACTTCTCTCTGTCTTTCTTCAACCCCACATTAAAGGAAGAAACCCCTTGTTTTGGAGAATGAACACTTCCTGCCTTTTCAGCTGACTCCATCTACTGTCTTAAAATCAGTTCCCACTTCTCTTGCCCTTCTTCAGTGTCTTGGGTTTGTGCCACTCATTTAACACTGGCTAGCTGTGCATAAGCATAAAATCCATTGTGCTCAGACCACATGGGCCAGAGAAAACCAGAAACTTTCACCCCAGCTTTATGAAGTCCTTAAGACCCTCAGGAAAAAGCAACTCTCTAAATGTAAAGAGGTTATGTTCAGCTTTCCCTTCTCAGTCTGAAAGGATAATGTGCAAAAGCAGAATAGGAAAAATGACATGTGACCTCCAATTTCCTGAATGCTAACTAGCTTTCCTTGCCTTTTTGAATCAGGTCTCCAATGTAAGGCCAGGATGTGGCGAGGTAGCTGGACAAATAAAGAGTTCCTTTGCTGCCATGGCAATGATGCAAACAGCAGAGCACACGCCAAAGGAAGTTGCTATAAATCAAAACTGGTCAATTCTGTTTAGTTTTCAAGCAAAGGTTACGCAAACTGGCTGGAAAGTGCTTCACAGAGAAGCCAATTATCATTTTCTTCAGGAAAATGCACTGATTTGCAGATTATTTAGCCTTCTTGCAACTCTCCTCAGGTCTGAAGGACTCTAATTTTGGAGACATACCCTACTTTCAGGGTAGCTTGAACTCTGCCAGCGTCTTAGGAACATAAAGGGTAAGACCACATCCCAGTGTTCAGATTTTTTTTTCCATTTTTCACTTAACAAGTAGTGAAATAAATCCCGCTTGGTGAAACATGCTTATCTGCAGGGGTAAATCTTATCAAGGATTCTGCAGAGTGAGCTAAGAACGTGGAATACACATTTGCATAGATCACCCTCTTCTGTCCCACTGGACCTTTCCACGAGGAAACAGTCTTTACAAGTCTACAGCACTTCCCACTGTCTCACTGGTGGACCAGGACAGTATTCTATGGTGCAGATAGGAATTTCTGTGACTCTTATGCCTTAAACTCATTCCTTTTGGGACTCAGACAACAAACTGGGCAATTTGGCCTTCACAGTGGAGAATGAAACTTCTTTGCTAAACACCATTCAATCACCATCAGAAGCAGAATGAAATCCAGCTTGTTCTTAGACAGCTATTTTGGTTTTGTGGGCTACTTGTGACTAAATTTCTTGGGGAAGGGGAAGGAGGAGGTTCTGCTCCATCATTTGAGAAGCTGCACCCTCAGACTGTTTTATAAGGAACCCAGTTGGCAATATTCACCATGCATGACTCCGTTACTGGATGGGGCGGCCAGCGAGCAAAACTCCACTGCAAACCTTGCTGAGTTCTGTCAACACTGCATCTCATCTGGGCTAATGTAAACCAGAACCTCACCCTCCCTGGAAGGGGTCAGATAGAGTTATAAAGCATGAGAGTGTTGACAGGGTCTCCAGAAACATGCTCCTGTTGTATCATTAGGTCCATATTCCCTGCATCTCACTCCTCCTGGATGATGCCTAGGTTCATTCTGATGCCAGAGACATTCTGCAGGCAGACACAGGCTCCTTTCCAGTTTACCCAACTTCAGTCTGCCCAACTCCTCCCCCAAAATGTCATATTTATACCTATGCTAGGAGAGTGCAAAGCACTACTCAGTCAAAACAGTGGAGAATTTATCCTTCAATTGCCTAACGTTTACAGGGCACACAGCAAGAAAGTACTTGGCTTCTCCCTGCTCTTAACTGGTAGGCCCCTCTTGGCTTGCCAGACCCTCCAGATGGTGGGGCAGATATAACAGGACAGAATTATTTTCTAGGCGAAGCAGAAACCTCCTGTCCCAAAATTTACAAGAGTCAGCAGATAAACAGTGATGGATCTCAATGGACACTGACTAGGTGCAGGCTTCCTAAAAATAGTAACGGCTTCACCCACAGAAATATTCATAATTAACAGGTAAAATATGGCATAGTATTTGCATAAGGGTAGACAGCACTGTAAGGAGGAACAGTTTGTGCTGGTATGGGACCAAGAAGGTCTCCATGTCTTCAGGGTTCCTTGTGAAACACACTGATCTAATGCAGCCTCTTTCTCACCCAGGGCAATTCACTAACTAATTGTTCCCTCTAAGGTGGCAGCAAAGAAGCAAACAGACTGGACAAGGGATTTTTGCCTTCTTGTTACAAGTGTCCTGTGGCCTGGCACAAAATAAAGGACACACTGATCACAGCCCTCACGGCCTCTGAAAGAATTTAATGCTAACTTAAGTTAATTTTGTACTCCTTATTTAGACAAAGAGGATGAAGGAAGAGACAGAGTGAGAGCGCCAGCAGAGCAACTGACTTCCCGTCATTTCATTTCAGTTTTACCAGAATCAAATAAGCAAAAAACCCACACATCACGCTTTTATAATCAAGACAGCTGAAAATGAATGAATACATTGGATTACTTTGTACTGACCTGACTTCAGAGCCTTTACAGTGATAGAATTTCAAACTTTTTGGAGACTATTGATGTCAGAATTTGCCTTTAAGTCATGCAAGTAAGAAAAATAACGTCACCTAATCCTAGGAATCTACAGCTAGGTCTTTAAGCAAAATGTGCACCCACTTCAATGCTACACTCATCACTGTCTCCTAGGGTTTGAAAATTAATTGCCATTAAGCAAGACGGCAGAATTAGATACAGAAGAGCCAAGGTAAGATCCAGTTGCAGATAGTGGTGATTTTGGTGCTGGGACTTTAAAATGGATTCCACAGCATGTGTCACCATAGTATGATGATGCTTTAATTTTCTTGTTTCCCCACCCAAATGGACTCAAGTTATTTTTATGAAGTCTGCTGAATGGAAATAGAGGATACCTTTGGTCAGCAGTGCTTGATCACAACAGACTGCAGCCTGCAGATGTGGTATGGCTGTGAAAGTCCCAGATCAAAGTCTTGCTGCCAAAGCAGGTGATGAGCCAACTAAAATTTGGGATACACTCATGGTTTTGACTATGTAGCAGCAGAATGGTCTCCTCTAACTTTCTGTGTTAAAAGCCATCCGGCCTATTACCAGCATGGTATAATCCAGCAGCATCTAATTGGCTGCTGCCACCCTCAGCTACCCCCACCTTTAGCACTGGCAGATATGTCAAAGCAAAAACATCTCAGCATTTCTGATCTCCCTGGGGTCACATCTGGTTTGAGTAAGGCTCCCCATTTGGTTCCAATCCACTGATTTCCTGCTACTGTCCATGAAAAAGAGTGGAACTCTGTGGCTTCCCCTGGGTGTAATGGTCTAATCTGTATCTTGTTGTGCACTGTAGAGGGGAGGGGGAATCAGTGCTACTTGGGAGCAGATTCCTCTTCCCCTGCGACTGCATCCTGATCTTATGCAAAACACCTTTATTCTCGCCAGTAATGGCAGTCCCAGATGTCCTGGTGCCCTGCCTGTATCATCCATATTGCTCCAGCCTCCTAATTGAGTCCTTTCCTGGATAGGACAGGCTTTCCTCGTTACAATGAGCTGGATCTAATTCTATTCCCTCCCCTCCATCTCCCAGTCTCTCATCGTGAAACACGGGGCAGGCCCCACAGAGCTTCTGTAGGTGGATGACCACCACAGTGAACTGTTCTTGCAGCTACTGGAATGCCGCTCATGTTAACAGAACAGGAAAGCCTGAGTCAGGTACAAGGTGGTAAAGGCATCTGCTCGCCAAGGTTCTGGCAACATCAAGATGCAATTTAGTTCCAAGAAATAATATTTAGTTCTTTTAATCTATGGCTTTCAAAGCCATTTATCCAAACCATCAATGCTTTGCAGCTGGTGAAGCAGCCTAAGAATATGTACAAGAGCAGTGGCAGAGCTCAGGAGTTTAATGGCTCTCTTGCATCCTCATTCCGTAGGATCCTCTCTGTAGGAGGGCAGTACCCTTGAGTGATGTTTCACTCATGCTCTGAACAACGCAGGAAAATATACACAAAACAAATTCTCTTTTTTTTACTCTCACTCATCCACTGAAAATCTCAATACTGAGGGAAAGAGTTCAGTTCTTTTCCTCACTCTATTTACCATCTTATTTACACTTCTTCCTCTTAATCTGAGCTACATAATCCAATGGTGGCCCATACAGCACATAGTGATCTACATTTTCTTTGCAGGCCCCATTCTGGAGCAATGCTCCAGTGTTACCACACTTAAAATGACCCTGTAATACATTAAGTTGCATTAGTTCAGACACAGCATCACACTATACCTTGGGTTTGATACTTAAAACTGGTTTGTCCAAAGTTAGTTAACTTATTATACAAACTGCCTTAGGGTGTACAGGAACAGTGAGGCTTGTGTTCAGGCAAGTACACTCAGGTAAACTGAGGTACAAATCTATTAGGTGCATGGACTTCAAGGCAAGTTCTCATAAGTGCTGGGAGGAGACCCAGCACATCAAATTCCCTTACGTGCCATCACTTTACTAACCCACAGTCTTCTGCTGCACTAAGTACATCTGGATTCCATCAGAGCCTGAACATTATTTTTTGAAATAACCAGATCTTTGGAAAGCAAAATACCTCAAAGCACTAGAACAAAAGCTCTGATCTAGAGGCTTTTCAGCATTTTAGGGAATGAGGGATGCTATTCTTGTTACTAGAAAGGCAACAGTACAAGGAATGATCTATAGGGCACAACTATGTTTGTTATGAAATGATTTGGATCCACACAGAAATTCCATATGTGGTTCGCCCTCTGGTGACTAGAGGTTCCCACCTTGGCAGTAATCCTGGAGTCCCATGCCTACGGGCTCAGCAGCATGGAAAGGGAGGGTGGACGCTGGAGGAGTAATGGGATCATCAGGCGCTGAGGCTGCTGCTTGGCACGCAGACAATGTTTGTTTGCACCTCTTTGAAGAGGAGAGATGAAAGTGGCGCCCACATGGGCTGCCTTTGATTAGCTTATTTTTAACATTGCAGCTGCGATTATTTTTCTTTTTCTTGAAGCATTTCTTCCCCAGCACCAGAAACTCTGAGGTTCCCTTCTCCAGAGAGGTTCAACTTCAAGGAAACATAACAAAGTGAAGTGTGAATGTAAAGGAGACTGGACATCTAGGGGCCAGTAGGGAATTATGTCATTTTATTTTTAATTTTACTTCCATTTTCCCCCCAATCCCCCATCCTCAGTGGGTCTCAGCAAGAAAATACTTGTTTACTTCTTTTTTATTAGGGAAAATAAATGAGTCCTGGGATTGTACAGAGCTGTCATGAAGAGGGAAATGTCTAATGGTTCAATTCCCAGCTCTGTCACTGAACCACTCTGGGACTTCGGGAAAAGTCAGTTCGCCCATCTGTAAAATGGGATTTATAATGCGTTGCTTCTCAGGGGTATTGAAGGAGTATGAGTTGCATTGATGGAATGCTTCATGCACCTTGGATAGAAGGGGCAAGAGCCCTGTGAAGTGCTGTCCTTAATAGATACTTAGAGGAGTTTCCTTCACTGTGGTACTTATCTGACCACAGCAGCTGAGTGCCTCACAGCCATTGATGGATTTTTTTTTTCTATTGCCTCTCTGTATCATAGGATTGTTGCAGAGGAAAGCAAGGCAAATGGCAAATGGAATGGAATGAACCCAGTCACACAGAGAATATGTGGTAAAGTCAGGACTAATCATTTATTTCCTAGATTTCTGCCACAGCCATTTGACTTTCATCCTAGGTATATGGATTTTGTGATCTGAAGGCATAAGAGAAAGCCACCTTCCCTTCTTCCTACACTGGCCAGTCACACCATGGCTGTCTTCCTTCTGGATGAGGGGCAAGTGGTCTGGAAAGGGAGTCACTGTGGTACATTACTCTACTCCTATCATAACATTTTGGGGGTTGTTTCTTTCACTGCTAGAGTAGTTTTCAGCCAAGAATTTAATGCTAAACCAGCCTTCTATAGTAAATGTTCTAGCATTAAGAGGCTGATAGTAGAAAAACTTCTAGATTTGCTGTTCCTTATATTCAGGACTAATTTCTAGGGTTAGTGAAGAGCCATATATACAACTGAAATCAGAGAAAACTGCTGGTAATTGATACTCCCTAAAAAATAGCTTCACTATCTGCTGCTGCTTGTATCAGCTTAAGTTTAACTTCAGTCAGGCAGCCTAAATATGCAAGGCAGAGCATGATAGCAACAATATCAATTAACAAGATGTAGAAATCTTGAGTGGAGATAAGAGGAACAGCCAAGCACAAATAACAATCAAGCTCTCAACACTCACACACTTCAAAAGAAAAAATACAACTATGCATGTTTATATTTATTTATTTATTTATTTGTGCTATCTATCAGGATATTTACCAGACAGAGAGAACCGGGGGCACACTAGTTAACTAAAAACTTGTGAGATGCTTATGCAAATCTAGCCACCTCTGAGAGCAAAATCTGGTTTTACCAAATATAACACCTGCTAAACCCTGTAAGACACTTCAGTCTTACTTTTGTCAGTACAAAAAGCTTAGACAAATCCAGACATAACATACAACTTAATCAGGTTTCCTTGTCTTTATGGCATTTCTCCTGCTCCCAAGAAAAGAGACAACAGTTGTTCCAGTTCAGTGCAACATCCAGGTAATCCCAATGCCAAAACATGACCCTGCTCAACCCAGCTCCCCATGAAGGAATAAACCACTCTTACAGGCTTTTTCCAGGATATTTGGAATAGATATACGGTACAGGACAATTTATAAAGTATACTTACTTCAGATTCACTCCAGAGAAACAACATATTCCAATCCTACTCCAGCCAGTCACCCAGACTCCAGGACATTAAATCAACCCCCTGCAAAATTTACTGCAGGCCATCTGACCATACCATTTAGCCCACAGTAAAGACAAAATCTATACCTAGCTACAGTGAGGAAAGCAGGCAACTCTGTGGAAAAGCTAGCTATATCATTCAAGGAGATCAATGGAGAGCCCAGGCCAGTGACCTTGGCTTAGCAGGAAACTTAAAGGGAAAAAAAAAAACGGTCTCAAAACAAGAGACCATAGCTCTGTTACTCCACAGAATTCAAAAGCCAACCCTGCAGCTTACTGACCAAGGAAAAGTGCTTAATTTTGGAAACAGAGCAAATACTCACCCATTGCTGGTACAGGAACAGAGGTACAGAGCTGCTTTCCCAGGACTCTCAGGATGGCTGCCTGTGCCACACAGATAGGGTCTTGGTGTAGTGTGACACTTTGTAGTGGCTTTTCAGGAAAAAGTTACTACTCACTGTAAAGACTTTTCCATGGATTGTTTCCAGAAGGTGCTCCCTTGGGGATCTCCTGCCCAGATAACTGTGAGGAGGTGGCAGAGGGGTGAGGCACCTGCTGAGGGATGTGAAAGCCACACACACTGGTAAGATGAATTTTAAGGCCTCAGATTCCTCAGTTCTGCCTCAGAGCATCCTTTTCTGCCTAAGCCTTTTCTCAACTTCCTCAACTGCCCCAGCCCATCCTTAACCTCCTCAGATCAGCCTAAACTGCCCCAGCCCAGCCTCAACTGCCACAGGTCAGCCTTAACGGCCCCAGCCCTGTCTCAACTGGCCCAACTCAGAGCAGCAACAGCCCCTGAGGGGTGGTCAGGGGGCTCCAACGGTCACAATATGGTGGCCAAGGAGAGGGTGCCCAGTACTCAGCTTACTGAGGAACCAGCACAGCTCCATGTAGATGACACAGCCAGACAGTGCTGCACAGACCGTAAGGATAGGTAGCCATGGCAGGAGACTGACACCTGCTCCTCCTGAACCACTCCCTGATGGACGAGGAAAAATGGCAAAAAATAACAGGAAATGGTGGCTGCCTCAGGCCCCCAAACTGGCCTCAGTCTCCCACAGACATGGGCCCTGCTGACCCGCCAGCCACATCAGTGGCTGCTAAAAGCCTTCTCTCCAGTGTGAACTCCAGCTGTGTCCACAGAACACTCTCAGGAAGGGCTTTCAGAGGTATAAAAAAGTCCTTGCCCTGTCACAACTGACCATAACGTAGAAGGGACAGCTGAAAATGGGACCTGCTCCACCTGGCATGGCTGTGAGTTAAGTCCTAGAGAAAGTTACGAGTCTGATTGTGTTTCATTGTTTTTTAATTAAAATGACCATAATTAGGCCCTGGAAAGAGCAGGTTACAGGGACAGTGAAGCTCAGTGGAAGTTGTGAAGAGTCAGGTTTTATTTTTGGAGTAGCCACTGACTCTGGTGCAGTGCTGGACATGTTAATATATTTCTGCTGCCCTTAACACCTCTTGTTTTGTTTTAATTTAACTGTTTTTAGGCAAGAATGCATTTTTGAGTATACAGATCTGTGCACAGCAGGACTCTGCTCTGTCATGTGGCCATACAGGATAATGGCATGCAAGTCATAGCAATTTTTTGCACTGGCTGAGAGATTCAAGAGGCTGATCCCTCAACTGGGGACTAGTAGGTCCCATTTGATGTCCAGCTTTTGCAGCAGAGCTGGCTGCCACATTGTGGCCTGTTCCCCTGAACGTCACATCTGGCTGATGTAAAACACACATGTTTTGACTGAAGCTTTTTCTTTAAAATGCCAACATTAAAGGAAGGTTTGCTTTGTAAAACTGAAACTGTAAAACTGTTCTGAAACCCAATCTGGGGGATTAAAAGAACCACATGAAAAGGGATAAATATGACCTGGACATTTACTTCCTGTGCAGAAGTTCGCTGAACATGTGCCTCCCAGCCTGTCAGTGCAAAACAAGACCTTCTGCTCTTATTCTCAGAATGAAAAAAAAAAAAAAAAAAAAAAAANAAAAAAAAAAAAAAGGAGAAGAGAGGAAGACATGACAATCCTTTTCTATGTCATGCCTTATGTCTGATACATTGATTTCTTTACAGTGACATCTCATGCACCTTAAAACCAGAAAGATGCACAACTAGTAATCAGAAATTTAGCATTAACAAACTATTCTTATTTGTACTATATGGTAAAATTGAGCTTGATCCATTTTTAATTGGCAATCCTTTGCGTTTCAGTGGGAGTAAGATCAGACCTAAAGATACAATGGACTGAGTCCAAGGATTCTCTGATGATGTACAGAAAAAACACATGGATAGACAGAGCTTCAGTTAGTCAGAAAATGGCTCACTTTCAAACAAACTAATGCAAGATGTTTATATCAGTATTGTCCATTTCAAGTATTAAAAGTAATTTTTGGGTTCCAAAAACAACTCTACTTAAATATTATGAGACTTGAAAGGCAAAAAAAAGGTTACCGATTCTCTGTATTTCTTTCCTAGGTTTTGAGTCTTCAAGAAGATATCACATTTTTTCTGGCTTCCTTTACTAATAATGAACTGCTAGAAGCTTGATTATTTTTAAAACTGAAATTGATATTGTGATTTATTACAGTATGATTTCAGAAGACGAGTCAGGAGGAAAAAATCATATAAATGCAGGCAATACATTAAAGTCATTATTGTTCTCAAAATAACTTTTTGGTCTCAGGTCCCAGTACACAAACTGCAGAGGATAAAATGCAATATAATGTAAAATTTGGCATTGCCATTCTGTTTTGGCAAAAAATGTTCCCTTATCCCAATAAGGTTCCCTAAAAGCCAGTTACACATTAATTTGGGAGTATATTTCTCCCTCATGGACAATGGTGTTAAATTACCCTGAAAGTGGAATTAGTTGCCCAACAGTCATAATTTGGAGAAACACAACTTTATATACAGAGAGAAGAAAGCACTTTTGATATAAAACCAGACTTCCAATAGACAATATTGGCCTCTGCACACTGAATGCCATGGAGTACCTGCCTGCACCACTGGGTTGTAACTGCTGCAATAGCTAAACCTGTGGATGCACACGTGTGATCCTAGTTGGATCTGAGTTGGAAATTTTCTGGTTTTCAGGGTACTTGAATCTGTAGTTTGTCAGTTCAGCCCCCCTGTTGATTGAGTTCTTTGCTTTTTTTATTTGTTTTTTAATTTTAGAGGGCTTAAGTGTGGATTGGTGTTCTTGGGTAATGCCCCCTGTCCCATATAAGAGATAGAGACACCTAATAATCCCACACCATATTACATTTTCCCCAAATGCTCTCCCAACTGGGTTTCATCTTTGAGATAGACTCATCTCGTCCACTTGCAACCTTAGTTTCTAATTCCATGGAAGCCTTTCCCATTGTCTGCTATTGCATAGTGCTGGTAAAAAATCTTCCTTCTCTCTAACCTTGACACAATTTTAAAAAACAACAACGTATGAACTTGCATTTTCAACCCAGAACTAAGCAAAACAAAAATGTCTTTCTAAGTCATTGTTCAATGGAGAAAAAACAGTTCCCAAATCCTTTTCAAATCCAAAGTGGACAGTGCCTCAGTCATTTCCAGGATAGAAAGAGGCCATTTTATGCTGCGAAAAGCATCCATTTTCTGTGTCAGTCCTAAGCCAGGGAGGCTTGTGCCTGAGTCAGTTCTAGGGGGGGAATGGCTGGCATTTCTCCAAGCTTGGGAGTGTTGCTATCACAGCAATTGTTTGGTGATGCCATCCCAATGAAGCTTCATTATGGTGTTCCTCTTTCTATAAACCTCAGTGCCCTCCAGTGTCCCCAGCAATCACTTATCTAATATTAGGATATTAAAAAATATGGAAAGATTTTAAAGAGACTTATTAAAATGCAATTAGCAGCATGTACGACTTAAGCAGTGAGATTATTTTAAAAAATGACTTGATTGTGTGGAATGCCACGCACCTTATAGAGATAATAAAGCTGCCAATCAAGCCCATTTTCAAATTAGGAAATTTTCATTTTTTTTTTACAGCCCCCTAAGTGAATATTAAAACTGATTATTAACCTCGGAGTGTAGCAGCAGCCCCTGAGCCTGTGAGCTCTGAAAGGGAGGTTTCATAACCGAGAGTAGCCTGGGCTTCAGCTCCCGTTTGGACTGAGATCTCTGTGTTTATTTAAAGGGACAGTGCTCACACTTTGAATAAGGAAATCTGGAAAGGCTGCATGGGTCTGTTGTTTAGAAAGGGGCGAAGCTCCAGAGCTAGCCATGGGAACCTGGGAGGCCAAAGCGCTGGCTGCAGCGACCCGGCCACGGTGTTGCAAGGCTGTGACAACCTTGCAGGTAAGGCTGCCCCCCTATGTCCGATCACAGTATCTCCACGAATCCTGCACTCCAGCACAGAACCCGCCTTTTGTTCAAGGGAAAACGTGTACATTAAATGTATGTTTCTGTGGGAAACACACCCCTTTGACATACTCAGGTTGCTGTACCCAGATTTGCAGTGGATGTTATTATTCCCAGTTTATGTTATTACTTCCGTCAAGTGTTAAACCCTGTTGTTTACCCTGTCTTCTTTTTATTTAATTTCTGTTCTACTGAGAGACAATCAAGTGTGACATTTCCTGCTATTTCACTTTGCTGGCATTTTTATTTTATTTATATAAAAAGGATCTTTCTCTGAGAAATTAAGTCACATTACCTTGACAGGCTACTCCTTTTGCGGCTCCTTACTAGACTGTCAAAGTAGATTTATTGATGCTTCCTGGATTTCTCTCTTCAAGATAGAAATGATGAATTCACTGGAAGGCAGCAAGTTATTCTTAACTTGAACGTTTTATTTTTGGAAGATTCAGAGGGACTCACTTAGGAAGGGCTAGTCAGAGATTCCAACTCCAAAGCAAGAGAATGTCCTTAACTTTAAATATGTGCTTAAGTTTACCTTTGCTGATCTCTTTGGGAACACACACAGGTCTGAAGATATGAATGTGGACACTTCCCCATACTGCTGCCAAACTGCTTTGCAGGAATGAGAGTCCAGACAATACCTAAACAGAGAGAACGTCATCGAGTTTGGAAGGACCTAGAATAGAAGTTATTAACCAGCATGTCTCATTACTGTAACTCCCTCTAGAATCTAACTGTGGCACCTGGATCTACTTAGAATTTGCATGGAAGCTATCTATACATCTTTTCAAAGCAAATAATCTGCCTGGGTTGGATAATGGGGGTTAGGAGGATGACAAATTGGGTCAATAAAATGTCAGCAGGAGCCAAGTTTTAAGTCTGGAATGAGTCACAAGTAAAACAAGTTTAGTGGCCAGGGTTCACCCTTGATCTTGAATTGTTATTTGTCCACATCACTGAGTAACCACAAGTCATCCAGTGTAATTCAGCATAACTGACAATTCAGCATTGGCAGTATTGTCTGGGTGGAGAAGAGAGAAAGATATTACTGCCTTGCTAGTCATGGCACAGTTAATGAGAAGCACTGAAGAAACATCAGTATGCTACAGAGATGGCATTAGGCCTCCAAGTCTCTGCTGAAAAGCAGCACCCCCAGCACACCCCATGCCCTGTGCGGGTCCTGAAACTTTCAATGTGCCTCTTTTCTGCTTGCCAGAATGGAGCAAGTGTTTTCATGGCTCACCCTTCAGGCTAGTCTGGGTGGAGAATGTTTGTAGTGGTTTAGTATGCTCATCAGGATGAACTGAGCATCAGTGATATTTTGGGAGTCAGAAGGCTAGAAGGGAAAGAAATGCAGTCAATCAATATCAAGGTACACCAGAGAAGACATGTGGAGACTCAGGGAGCTATAGTGCAGGTGGGATAATAGAACTGCATAAAAGAGTTCTGAAAATAGCTGTTGGTTGTTGTGGTTTTAGGTTTATTTTTCCCATTTCCATAAGCAACTACTCACTGATATGCAAATTTTACAATTGGAACCACACTGGAAATGACAAAAGGAATTAAGGATATGTAATGGACATCTAATCTTTGGGTCTATGAGCTACTAAATGTATGGTAATGCCAAAACAGTAAATAACTGAGTTATTAACATATTCTAAAATTAGATCAAGCAAAAGAAGCATTCACTAATACTGAGATAATTCCTGGCAGCGAAGAGAGATTACTGAAAAGATTTGAGCAGGTGTTATGAAAGAGTGACTGCCAGGCTGGAAAGCAAACTTCGAAAAGCATGAAGACTTTGTCCCACAAGCTGCCTTGCTTTCCTTGATTAGGATCAGCTTCAGGAAAAGCCTTAACGTGGGTGCTGGCAGACCCAGATGTGAAAACTATCTAATACCAAATCTTCCAGTGGCAGCTTTGACAGCAAGAATTGCTCTGCAAGTCTGTGTTTCAGAAACTCAACACAGAGTTAAGCAAATGGCAAAGCAATGGGAAGTCTGATACGCAGCAATTCAAATATGCTAGACCAACCAATCGAAAAAATAACCTTGTATTATTTGTAGCAGCTTATTGACCAAGGTAAGTTTTGATCCAAATATTTCTGAGCATGGAAGAAGTGAATAATTAAGTGACACAGTCACAGCTCCTGTGTTTCTTCTCTACTCCTAAAAATAGGCATGGAAAACCTGCAATAAAAATCTGTATTTTTCTTTATTGTTGGAAAAGGGGAGTCGGAAGCATATTGAAAGCATCCCTTCACTAGAAAAGCATATTTTCAAATCCTGGGATCTGCCACCCCCTCTGAGCTTTCCCCACTCAGCTGTGATGCAGGAGGTATGGCTGCTCCAGGCTCCCCATCTGCTTCTCGGAGTCCCTCCAGGTGTCAGCCTTGCACTTTGCATGAGGTTTTCTTCCCTCAGCCACATCTGGAATGAAGCGCTGGATTCAGTGGAGATTCCTGACAAGAGAGCATCAGAGATCTTAAAATACTGAATGCATTCCCTAATTTCATTTCAGAAAAAAAATGCTGAATTATCAGACTCCCACTACACCTCCCTCAGAATGGTCGAACTGATGCCAAGCTGTATGGGAGGGGATCTAAATGGGTCCATTAGCTTTCAGCAGCATCTGCCAAGGAAACTGTGAACATTTGCCAGCCCAGAAGCAGTCCAGGAGCCAGGACTGTCACTTGAATTTTCTTTTTTTAGGATGTAATTGACATGACTGTCCTTTCCTTGGCCTTAATCCCTAACTACTTCCCAAGATACTAAAAGCTTTTGCTCTCCTCTGCCCTCCTGCACATCAATCAGGACTACACTGAGATTTTCTCACTGGATCTCATTGTGGTAAAGCCACTGAAAACTCGGAATGCACAAAAGCATATGCAGACCCACCACAGCATCTGACCCTGCTCTGACTTGAGGGTTAAGATTGCTGGTGGTGCTGGTTTTTTGTTAAGGACAAACACTGTAGGAAAGACAGCAAAGAGAGATAAATGGGCCTCGTCAGACACTCCTATACCTAGAGGACTGCACAGACAGCCTGAATGTCAGCAGTAGGATTCCCCTTAGGATATTGCTGTAATTTGCGATATGGCTCAGAATTGCTACAGTTCTCCAGGCAGGTCAAATTTCGGAGGTATACTTAAAACTACATGCATGAGCAACAATGCATGAAACAGTGAAAACAGAAATCCATCCTGTGACAGAGCAGGAAGGGGGTTGAGTCAAGGCTAAGTGGTATGGGCAGCTTGCAAAAATACAATGTTTGTTTCAGATTTAAGTGACTTCCAGTTTCATGAGTAGAAATTAGAGGTGTGGCGAAGACTTGATGTCATAAGTTTTGGGATGACATCCACGGATGAGAAACTGGGTTGAATTCAGGGTTTAATTCTTGTAGTGTAGCCACCGAAGAGCTGTTTGGTGGCAGCAATTTTCAAAAACTACTGAGCTGGGAAGGCTTCAAATATAGGCTGTGATGGATCCAAAGGTCTGTATACATTAATTGTTATAGGACAACTTGCAAACATGATAATGAATGCAGTTTTCACAAGGTCTTTCAGAAAGTCTGAGCGTTTCAAAATTTTTATGGTTGTTAAGAGCAAGTTTGTCATGACAGCACAACCCTGAGTGTCAGGTGTCACTAAGGTTTTTCACTATGGGCTTGCCAGAATGACCCTTGGGAGCCTGGCTTACCCTAATACCTCAGTTTTCCAAGCAGTTACCTACATTACTGGCCAGAACTGGATTAATTAAATGCATTATAAATTTACGGGCAAAAAGAAGACATGAAAAAATTCAGAAGGAGAAAGATAAAAGTCGATCACCTCTAGCAGTTTCAACTACACAAAAAGTCCATTTGGTCACGTTTGGTTGATCAGTAGCTTGCACCACCCTCATCAAGGATGACTTCACTTCTACAAGCATTAGTTCTCCCCTTTCTGCGGATGTCAACTATTTCTCATGTCTTGCTCCTCTTTCAAAATTACCTGTATTAAGGCAAATTATGTGTTCCTTTCCTTGTTGAAAGTCATTTACATGAAGGATCACAGATCTGAGTTTACAGATACTGGCGCAGGGAATGCAGAAGCACAGCTAAGGTTAGAAATCTGGGTGGGCCTCAATTTATGGTGGACAGCCAAAGAACAAAGGTCTGATGTCATTGTAAATCATTTATATTGCAAATGATTTAAAATAATGAAAACCCATATGCATTAAATTTTGACCTGTACATCCATTTGAGATATTTTAAGTAGACAAAAGATAGATTTTACATAAATCTTCAGTAAATGTATTTCGAAAAAATATCACCAGGCACTAAAGCCTAACTATTTTAAAAACAGTCTTTGTCTTATCCTTCAGCTCTTGCTTCAATGTGCATCATTCAAAACCAGCAAAAAAACCCCTCAAACTGGCTGTCCTGTCCTTGACAGAAAAGCAGAAAAGATAAAAACATAGAAAGAAAAGTAGGCAAAACAGCTTGTGAACAGATCCTGCCACAGCTGGCCTTCACATTATTTCAGGTGTTACAGGAATAGCTGCTACACCTTACCCAAGCCACCTGTGGCTTTTGAAGGAGTCTATTTCCAACCCTCTGTGTAAATTCCAATGTTTGTATTCAGTATTTAGAACCTGTCACACACCAACACATGCAATTTTATGGACCAGTTCCCAGTCTGTGGATTTTATCCTTTCGTTTATGCAAACCTACGCTGATGGACGTACATGCTTTTACATGCTAGGAGTCACTATAGAATCTAGGCAAAAAGAGTCTGTGAATCCCAGCTCCAGTACACTGTACAAGGCATCAAATTCTTTCAGAAGATGCCTGGCACACCAGCACTGAGAACTGAGCTCTGGGAACTGACTAAGATACCTCTGCGAATTACGGGGAAAAATTCTTCCCAGGCTCTGCTACTGGATGCTCTAGAAAGGCAAGGGAGATGACTTGAAGATGGTTTGATCTAACTCTGCCAAACAAAACAGAGCAAATTGAATTTTGCATTCCCCGTGCAAGACGCAAACGTTTGACAGTTCCCACAGGTATCACTCAAACAAGAGGGTGGAGATGGCACATAATCCCCACTGTTTGGAACTCCTCACAGCTGGCAAAGGTAGGAGCCAGCAGGCCAATGCCCGGAGTGGCTTTGGAGCTCAGAGGGGCCTTTTTGTCACCATTTGGGTTTCCAGTAACTACAGAAGATTCTTAGTTCCTACCAGAGCTCTCAGCCAGGCCAGTCCTTTTGTCTGCTGAGCAGCAGCCAGGGCACCACCACACCTGGCTAGTGAGCCCTGGAGTTCCAGTGACATGGACTCCAACCAGCCTCACCCAATAGCTACTAGGGCCGAAAGGACCAGACTGAGCCACTGACCTCTTTTGGAATTTTAGAAGGGTCAAACCTCTAAAAAAATCTGGTTTTCATTGTGTTTGCTGAGAGATTAAAAAACACATCACCTGTTCTAATCTAATTAGGAAGAGTTAAGTAAATAAGGATATGAACCAAAAGTAACACAGAAACTCTTCCTCTTTACGAAATAGGACTAAACTATGCCAGATGGATTAGAAATGAGATAATTGGAATAATCATTTGATAGGATCATGGTAAAATTGCCTAAAATATTTCAGGCACTATAATGAAGTCGTAAGTGTTGTCTTAACTGAGGGAATTAGGAGGAGTGTGAGTACCATGGACTAAGTGATCTTTCCAGGTACTTTATGTGAGTGAAAGCTACTTATTTTGCTTCGGGGAAACTTTTCTTTAGTAGTTGTTTTAGACTGCTGGGCGTGAGTAAATTTTTACGTTAATAACTTGCTTGTGAATAGAAAGCTCTAATTATGGTAGATATTTATGGAGAAACTGTTCATCCTCCTTATATTCCTGCATTATTCTGGGACACTTCATGTTGTGGGGGAAAATAAAAAGACTTCCACTGAGTAAGGACCAAAGGTCAGATTTATTAACTAATGACAAAATCAGGCTGTCTACAATCTGACTACACTGATACACCATTATTCATTAAATTCTCCTGTCTTTTACTGCACTGTGATTAGGAATAGGCCCAGGCACTTCATGTTTTTCAGTACCCACAGCTGCATGGTGCTTTTGTATCAGGAGCTTGTATTTAGGTGCCCACTGATGATGTTTTTCATCCCAAGTGCTTCTGGGAGGGTGAACAGCTGATCATTACACTGAGTTTGCTTGTACCCATGAGCACACAACCTAGAGCAGCAAATAGTTATTGTATTGCATTTTGTTTTATGCCTGTGGGCACACTTAAGTCAATATACATGATGACTAGTACCACATCTTGTATTTGTCTGCACCCATAGGCCCTTGGAATTGTCAGTGTGAGGGAATTCATGAACTAACTAGTAGTATGCCTGCTGGTGTACTTACTTCAAGAGCAATGCTACTGTTAATTGCTTAACTTAAACCTAATCATAATGCAAAATAGCAGAATGAAAGTGCTTCAAGAATCGCAATTCACCCAGTAAAGGGATAGTGACATTTGCTTAATTCTAAGCTTGTTTGATGCCAAAACTGAGGAAGATGATTTTGGGGCAGAAATCTCTTATGGCTAATTGTCCTTCTTTCCCTCCCTGTTTTACAGCCAGCAGAGAGCTCCCTGCACTCGTCAAGCTTTTACCTGCATGAAATCTAATCCAAGGCTGGTGCTTACTCTGCTCATTAGTGAAATTACCACCAGATGTTGTGTCAGGTAGAGGTCGCTCTGGCTCAGAACCACGATAACCTCTTCAACAGCATTATTGCTAAACTCTGAGTGGAAATCGCGCAGCAGGTAATGCTGACACACTGCGATTACCACTCCGTCCTCACAGCACATTCAAATGACACTGGCTGTCTCCATGCTGACTTGGCAACACCACAACTGGCTTTGGGATGTACACTGTGGATCACTAGAAAATGTAGGCATTTCAGGAGCATTACTTTCTCTTGTTAGCCTGTGTCTAGTCAGGTCCTCTCAAAATGCTGTTGAAAAATGGTAATTGAATGGTAAGACTGAGTCTCAAGTCACACTGGTATAGATGAGCTGAGCTTCAGTGGTGCTGGGAGCCAGTCTTTACACTTGAAGAAATCTAGAGTGGGAGTCTTACATACTCTCAGCAGAAGCCATTAATGCAAGGTAGTGGATTAACCTTTTCTAAGCAGTAGAGTTAGTCTGTCCTTACTAATAGCCCTTTATTTTTATGGGGGTTCCTCTGGTTTGTTTTGTTTTGTTTTTTGTTTGTTTTGGTGAGGTTGTTTGTTTGTTTGTTTTTGGAAACCAGTGCAAAGACGGACAAGCTAGAAGGATACTGAGTACCCAGATTGTACGAGTGCCACAAAGGAGCAGATGGGGGGAGAAAAAGGTGGTAAAATTATTTTCCTTATAATAGTATGGTACAGTCCACAGGTTAATTTACTAAGCTGGTTAGAGAAAGCTCTGGAGTACACTTTTTTCTATGCACTTTTGGTATGTTGATGGCAGGCAGGACTTTAGAGCTCTGCTAATGTCAACCCTGTCTTCCTGTTCATATAGACCTTGTAATAAATACTGATTGCTTTACAGATGTCTCCGGTGTGACCCCTGCCTCATGTGACTTACAGACCAGACAAGCCCATCACTAAAGCACCAGAATAAAATAAGTTGGAGATGTGGAATGGCAATTATCCAGATGGAAAACGATAGACTAAAACCGTAGAAGAGTTATTAATTTATAGCTTTTTAGTATTATCACTGCAAAGTAAAAAAAAAATAAAAAATTGAGTGTTTATACCTAGAGGGTGATGCTACTGAAAGCACAGGGTTAACCTTATAAAAGAGACAAGAGCAGGTGGAAAATACCATGTTCCTGCCCCTAGTGTTTTCCTCCTCAGCGTGGTTCTCTTGCTCACAGCCTTGTCCTTCCTGTGATTGCAGCTCAGGAAAACCTGTGCAGATGAGCTCTTCTGAACTTTTTTTTTGAGAGGCAGAAAAGCGGTAGTAAGAAAATGAGTGTTCCTTAGCCATAATGGCTTTGATGTTCAGAAGTTTATAATACTGTATAACAAGATATAACCATCAAGTTTTTCAATTAAGTAAGGGGAAGTTTGGTTTAGAGAAGATTAAGCCAAGTTATAGCAAACACTGGGTATTAAAGGACAGGGCAAGAATTACTAGCATTTTTAAACTTCTACCAATTCTGCAAAATCGTTTTATACAAGCTCAGTGAGCAAGGCAGTAAATGGGGGAGAGGCACAAAAAAACCCCAAAAATCTTGAGAAATTAATGAAGACATTGATTCTGAGCAATGAAACAGTTGTTGGGGACAGTTTTAGACTAGACAAGTATGATATACAGAAATGACCGACCATGAAACTCTACACTAGTGAGTCAGCCTGGTTAATCCAGTTCTTCCCAAGGTCCTCAGGGAATACCTGCATAAGATCTGCAGAGGCATGTGGGATCAATTCTTCCTACCCAGTGCAAAATGAGGCTGTTCAAGTGTCAAGAAGCCTCAGCGAGTATCGCTTACACCTCTCTGCTGGTGAGAGGGTTTGTGTCCTTTTCCAACTTACAGACAATATTCAATGCCAGTACTGCCAGAGTGATCATGATAACAAATGATTCCATCTCTAACGTTTCCATCCTCTTCTGTCCAGTTCTGTGAAAAAGGGATCTTCAAGGGCAGGTGGAGTCTCCTCCTGCACAACTGGAAGAGCCGTGGGTACACTTCACATGAATCCCAGGAAAGTTCTCCCCAGAGGTGGAGACCCCTCAACTTTCCTGGAAACACCACTCCACTACCTAGGCCTTTTTAGAAGAGTCTGTGGGGACTGTGATCGGCTTGTTTTTACCCTTAAGTTATTGGAGTGTTTTTTGGTTGTTTTTTGTTTCTTTGGGGGGTTTTTTGCTTGCTTTATTTGGTTGGTTGTTGTTGTTTGCTAGAAATCACTGAATCTTCTGAGTGGGAAGGGACCCACAGTATCATCCAGTCTAACTCCGGCACAGCACACCCCAACAACCCCACCCTATCCCTGAGAGCCTTGAGCTCTGGCAGCCTTGGGACCGTGACCACTGCCCTGGGATCCTGTTTAGTGCCGATCGTCCTCTGGGGGAAGCACCTTTTCCCGATATATTTCCCTAAACCTCCCCTGACACACCTCCAGCGCTACCACTGGTCGCAGAAGAGCAGAGATCGGAGCTACCCCTCCGCTGCCCCTTCATGAGGAAGATGTAGCCTGCGATGAGGTTTCCCCTCTTTCTTCTTCATGCTGAACGCGCCAGGTGACCAGGTTAAGGTTTTGGTGTTTTGGTGTTGGGGTTTTTTTGTTGGTTTTTTTTGTTTTGTTTTGTTTTGTTTTGTTTTGTTTTTTTTTAATGAGGTGCGCTCGTTCTTTCTGGCAGCGAAGACGGGAGAGAGGCGTCGCCGAGCTTTGGCAAGGCTGTCTTTACTAACGGCTGCTCCGGTCGAGCTACTCGGGGCCGGCCTGGGGGCTCATGTCTACTCCGAAATCGGACCGTCACCGTCACCCTCCCTCCGCGACCGGTCCCAGACGGCGCCCGCTCCCGGCAGCTCCCGCGCTCGCGCAGGCGCGGGCAGGGCCGCACCACCGGCCCCCCGCTTAGGGGAGCGCAGCTCGGAGCGCTACCGTCGCCGGCTCCGAGAACGCCGCCCGATATCCGGCCGAGAGCGGGCAGCGCGCGCTAGGGCAAGACCGGGGCTCCACGTTCTCCCGCGTCCCGAGTATCCCGCCGCAGTTCGTCCCCCCTCTGCCTCCTGGAATGGTTCGGCCCGCGGCCCGGCCCGGCCTCTGAGGGGCCGCGGCCGCCATTTTGTGCGGCGGCGGCGGGTGGAGTGCGGTGGAGGCGGTGGCGGCGGTGGCGAGGGGTTCTCGGGACGTCGCTCCCTTCCCTGGCCGGTGAGCGGGGCGCGGGGCCGGGTGGGACCCGGCCCGGCTGTCCGTGGTGCTGGGGCGGGCGTAGCCGCGTCTGGAGGTCGCGGGCCCGGGCGGGCCCGGCAGGCGGCGAGGCCGAGGGATGCTGTGCTACCGGCTCCGCGGGGGGAGCCTGTGGCGCCCCTGGGAATTTCCGCTGTGCTCGGGGACCAGTCGCTGTTGGTACCTCCGTAGCTCGAGGACGAGCCGAGGTATCTGGCAGGGCCGGAGAATTTAGGTTTAATGAATGGCGCGTTTCGGTGCCCTGTGTTGTGTAATAAATACAGAGAGACTCGTGCCTCAGGGCGAAGAAGATGCGAGCCTAGTCAGAGGGGAGAGGGTGGTCGCTTACGCCTGCTCTATCTCTTTTGTACTTCAGTAACTTCCAGCAAAGATGTCGGAGTATATCCGGGTGACGGAGGACGAGAACGATGAGCCCATCGAAATCCCATCGGAGGACGACGGCACGGTGCTGTTGTCCACGGTGACGGCGCAGTTCCCCGGGGCGTGCGGGCTGCGTTACAGGAACCCGGTGTCGCAGTGCATGCGGGGAGTCCGCCTGGTCGAGGGCATTCTGCACGCCCCCGAGGCCGGCTGGGGAAACCTCGTCTATGTCGTGAATTATCCCAAAGGTTTGTCCTCGTGGCTTCGGTTCTCTGTGCAAGGCTGCCTTTCTTAAGGTCTGAGTCACTGCTGATCTTAGGGTGCTTTAACTCTCTGATTCACAGAGATCAGTGATTTATTCAGGTGTCTGTCCTGCCGGGTAGGTTGAACCCCATTGACTTTTTAATTTTTTTAACACTCTACCTAAATGAGTACTTTAATGGCAAAGTTTTGTGTTATCCTTGAAGGATAGCCTCGTCTAGGCCTTCAAAGACTGTAGTGTACTGTAATCTCTGTACTAACAGACACTTCTCCTCAAGGCACATGGTTTGATCAGAGGTACCATTTGAAGTGCTCATGAAAGGAGAAACCTGACCACCCTGCTCCACCTCCCCTCCCCCCCCCAAAAAAAAAGAGGAGAAGGAAGTAAATTGCTAGTGAAGTAGTCTTTTAAACATTCATGTTTTCTCCACTTCATATGACTGTGAATGTTGCTGGATAATACTTAAGTAAATTAATGCAGAACTAACTGGGTCAAAATGCACTTTAGGGGAGGACTCGATTGTGGACTGGCTTTGGCTCAGGGCAGTCAGATATGTGTTCCAGTTAGCTCTCAACAGCTGGTGTGTGTCTCATGCAGTCTGTACGCTTTATCATCATGGGTTATAATTTAACACCATGCATTTCATAGTTAGTGGGTCAATTTCCAGAGCTGAGGATGTCTAATGTACTTTTTTATATTCAGATAATAAGAGAAAAATGGATGAAACTGATGCATCATCAGCTGTGAAAGTGAAACGAGCAGTACAGAAGACTTCAGATTTAATAGTCTTGGGTCTTCCGTGGAAAACCACTGAACAAGACTTAAAGGAGTATTTCAGTACCTTTGGAGAAGTTCTGATGGTGCAGGTAAAATCTATTTGCAGCTCAAGTAACTAGGGACATTGGGTAGATACCAGGCTCCTGAGAAAGCAAGTTGCAACAGAGGAGCTTTATAAACTTAGACAAGATCAGAAGCCGTGTTTCTTCCTAAGGGTGTCTTTTTTCCATGAGCCTGTTAATTTTGGGGGATGTTAAGGAATTAGAGGTTGCTGTGACAAGAATGGTTATAAGACTGATGAACTCTCAAACAGATTTTTACCAAATTCATTCGGTAACAACATGCTTCATACTAGTGGTTGTTTTTGGTTTTTTTCCACCTAGGTTAAGAAGGATATTAAAACAGGCCACTCAAAGGGTTTTGGGTTTGTTCGGTTCACGGACTACGAAACCCAAGTGAAAGTAATGTCTCAGCGGCACATGATTGATGGAAGATGGTGTGACTGTAAACTTCCCAACTCTAAGGTACTTTGGGATTTACTGCTGGTTTTATTTGTACCAGACACTCCAAGCGCAGCTCTTCATCAGCTGTGTTAGGGGAGAGCAGCTACACAGATTAACTGTCCGCTCTAGGATGTGGCTTTACTGTGAATGAACAAGTGAGAGCAAGGAAGGAAAACAGGGAGGTGTTGCATGAGCTGGAAGTAATTGAAATGTTGGGAAAACAGCTCATTATGTGAGGGAATGAAGTACACAGATTTGTGTTTGATGTCCAGCAGTACCTGCTTAACTTGCCTATTGCATGAATAAATGCAGAATAAAGCAGATGGATTAACTAATTTGGGGAAGAGCAGAACAAGTCTTTGAGTTCCAAACTGAACCTGTAACTTATATTGTTGTCTTTATATGCAGTTATTACAAAAAAGTGTTCTTCCAGAGTGGCCTTACCACCATCCTTGTGTGTTCCTCCCATGCTCATTTTCTTGTGGCTCTTCCCCCCCACCTGTACCAAGGTGCAGCCATGTTCTTGGAGCATGAAATTCTTTTAGAATTTTAAAAATCTATTTATTATAAGTCTTAAAATTGCAATCTCAAAGTTTCTTCCATCAGCAGCCCTCAGAACAGGCTAGACTAGGAGTATCATTTACCATCCTGTAACTCAGTTCTCAAGGACTATAGTTGTGATAGTTTCTTCCTTCAATTCTCTCCAGCAAAGTCCTGACGAACCTTTGCGCAGCAGAAAGGTGTTTGTTGGACGCTGCACCGAGGACATGACAGCAGATGAACTCCGACAGTTCTTTGCCCAGTATGGGGAAGTGGTAGATGTCTTCATTCCTAAACCCTTCCGAGCTTTTGCTTTTGTTACATTTGCAGATGATCAGGTAAGTCTTAAAATATTTTAACTTCATAGACTACATTTTAGTAGCATGATGAAGTATGGTTTCTGGAACTACACATGAAATGCTTACTTGTCTGCTGTCTTGAGTATTACAGTGGTATCAGGTTGATCTGATTTATTGAATGGACTGAAATTACACTTCTGGATGCAGCTGTGTAGACAGGATTTTATACTGCAGTTAATGTAGTGATGAATGCAATGCTAAATCACTTCAAATTGAATTAAGTACATGCATATGCTTTCTTTGCAGGATAAGTGTCTGCTCAGAATCATAGGGGATGTTTTGTGTTTTGTTTTGTACTGATAACATTTTTGAGAAAAAGGACATCTAACATACATTTAATCCATTCCTTATTTCTTATAGGTTGCCCAGTCTCTTTGTGGAGAGGACTTGATCATTAAAGGAATCAGCGTACATATATCCAATGCTGAACCTAAGCACAATAGCAGTAGACAGTTAGAGAGAGGTGGAAGATTCGGTGGTAACCCGGGAGGTTTTGGGAATCAGGGGGGGTTTGGTAACAGCAGAGGAGGTGGGGGAGGACTGGGCAACAACCAGGGCAGCAACATGGGCGGGGGTATGAACTTTGGGGCCTTTAGCATCAACCCTGCCATGATGGCAGCGGCACAGGCGGCCCTGCAGAGCAGCTGGGGGATGATGGGCATGCTGGCCAGCCAGCAGAACCAGTCGGGGCCCTCGGGAAACAACCAGCCTCAGGGCAACATGCAGCGGGAGCAAAACCAGGGCTTTAGTTCAGGTAACAACTCGTACGGAGGGTCCAACTCGGGGGCAGCAATAGGCTGGGGCTCAGCCTCAAACCCAGGCTCCAGCAGTGGGTTTAACGGAGGCTTTGGTTCAAGCATGGATTCCAAGTCATCAGGCTGGGGAATGTAGACGCAGTGGGCTCTGATACTGACTCTGTGGTGGGAAATCAAATTTTTCTAACTCATGGTAAGTATACTGTAAATTACGTATATACTAAAGTTTTCCAAATGAATTTGTTCAGTGTGCAGTATATTCAGCAATATTTTTGACATTTTTCTTTTCTAAAAAAAAAAAAAAAGAAAAAGAAAAGAAAGGTAAAAGGAATTTTCTAAGTTTTGTTACATATCTAGTTGGAATTCTGAATGTTTGGAAGTGGACTGCTGTTTGCCCGATAGGTGAACTAACACTACAGTCGATAGGAAATGTTTCTCCTGTAACACTTTCTCCCTTTGTTTCCTGGCTACCTGAATTCTTTGCATGTTCAAAATGGAACCATTGGTCAGAAACAGCATTCTCTCCCTCTTGTTTTTAATTTGCTCCCACCATAAGACTCTCCAAGCACCTGGTTGGAGAACACAGTGTCGTTTTTGTTTGTGTTTGTTTTTTTTTTTTTTAACACTGT
>VZDJ01000034.1:6572558-6606682 GCA_008694505.1 Cyanoderma ruficeps
TTTTTTTTTTTTTTTTTTTAACACTGTCTCCCCTCCATACTAAAGTACGATATGAAGGCTTCATTTAATCTCCGCAGTTCATCTCATTTCAAATGTATATGGAAGAAGCACTTCATTGAAAGCAGTGCTGTAAATATTCTGCCTTAGGAATACTTCTGTCTACATGCTTTCTCATCCAAGAATACTTCATCACACCACACATGCTGCGTCTTAGACGGTGGGTGTTCCATTTTTATCCGCTACTCTTTATTTCATGGAGTCGTATCAACGCTGTGAACGCAAGGCTGTGAGATGGAACCAGAAGGCTGTTTGAACTTTTGAAACCATGTGTGGGATTGGTGGTGGTGCCGAGGCATGAGAGGGCTGGTATGTGCGAGATAAAGGAGCGAGCGCATGCAGAGACCTGGTGGTGCATTAATGGGATTTTATTTGACTTGGCGAGGTGTCTCTCAATCCTGTGGCTTTGGTGAGAGAGTGTGCGGAGAGCAATGGTAGCAGATAATGTACGAGTGTTTATTGCATTCAAAGGACATCCACATGTGGAAGACTTTAAGTGGGTTCTCTACCTAGTTAATCAATTAGTTGAATGTGTTATGTGAAATGGAATATTTGTATTTCTTTTCCCTTATGTCAACTGCTGTGAATGCTGTATGGTGTGTGGCTTTTTTTCTGTTAATGATCTGTAAGTGTGGTAATGTGACTTGAAGACGATGGGGGTTTGTGATGAGAACATTGAGCTTGTGGTGTGCTTTGCAGTAGCTCTTTTAGCAGAGATCACTAGAGCTCAGTGTGCCTCTCCAGGGTGGAAGTTCCACTGTCTGTAAGATATCCATAAGAATGCTGTTTGCTGCAGTTTCGTGTTTGGATGCTTTTTATAAGATTTGTCACTGTAGGAAATTCTTAAATAAAACTGATTTAAGTAATATGTGTCTTTGTTTTGCAGCCCTGAATGCAAAGAATTCATAGCAGTTAATTAATTTTACCCTTTTGCGATGAACTTCTGTAAAGCTTTTTGCAGTCACTCGGTTTGTTTCAGATAAGCAGGTTCTAAAGGAGCCACCGCTCAGCACGTATCGATACCCGACACTCACCTCTAAGCCACTGTACCCTTGCACTGTGCAGTGCCATAGATCTAAAATCCAGGTCCCACACCTTGGGGTGCCCGCACCTAGACTGGTAAGCAGCTCCCTCCAGATTTCATCTGTGCCAAGGAACGTTACTTGTGCTTTTAGCAATTGAAGTTCCTTATCAGAAGTGGGTTGGGGGAAACAAGAGTTGCTGTCCCAATGGATTTCTGTCCACAGCATCTCCTTTGGGGATGCATGTTTTAAACTTTTATTTAGATCAGCCCACTCATGGGAAAGAGGCTTCTGCCACACTTCCAGCCCAGAAGAATGCTGTTAACTCCTGTTAAAACTAGTCACAGGAAGAACTTTCCAGCTTAATAAAGCACTAGTAAATATACACAGACTGATAAAGTTTGAACTAAGGTATGATAAGTGCAGAAGTGTCACATAAGAGGCAGCTTCTTAACAAAATGCACAGTGTTAGAGCAGAAGTTAGTGGACGACTATTTCCACTTGCGATATGAGCTAGAGGAATTGTGTTGTGTACTTAGGGTTGCAACCCACTGAAGCTTGGGTCTGTATTTTTCTGTACGCCATAAATACTGTGCTGTAGCTGTGAATAGTCTGAATATGGATATTTACAGAGTTTTTAGCCTATGTAATTTTCAAGTGAATCTTCATTACTCTGTATCCCACTGAGGCTTGTGAATAGCAGAGCAGACAAAACTGCATGACTGAGTTTTCCACCCACAGAATTAAAAAATAGGTTGTGCCTTAATATGCTTTGTTTAAAGAGTTTCTAAAACACTCAGGCTCAGAAAGAAATCCCACACATTTGTTCATATTCCACTGAAAAAGTTGCTTACATTTTTTTATGCACCTTAATCAGAATAATCTCCAAACTGTCCCATCTGTGAATTTTGCATTTTAGCACTTGCACTATTACCAGCTACTTCTGCTGAGTAACACTTTAAAATGGTATTCTTGGATCTCCAAAGACTAACTGTGAGCCCCTGCAAGGAACCTCATGGTAAGTTTTTGTAATTAGCATGGTTTTAATTCTGTTTAAGTTGTTCAGGTCTAGGTTTAAGAGGCTGGTTGGCAGCACTGAGTAGTCTTTGCTAATAATTTTAGCTTTCCTTCATCTTCAAACAAAATCTCCTGAAAATTGTAGAATTTCAAGTTTCAGTAGCATTTAACTGCTTTGCATACTTTAATGTTTATAAGTGAGTGAATAAACTATCACTGAAATACATTGAAGTGTTTTGAGTCTTCATTTTAGAGAGATACTTCATTTTCAGTTACTCTAGAAAGTGAAATGTTAATGGAAGGGTCTGAGATACAAGAAAGAGGAGGTTTATCTATATTGTAAGGGGGTTCATATCACAGGAAATAATGTTTTTTCTAACACTGCAGACTAATTCCAAGGATCTGTTGTCCACTGTAATTGGACCAAAACTGAATGTGTAAGCTTGTTCTTCAGAAAGCTGCTTGGGAAAAGTTTTTACAGCTGAGAGCAGGAACTTCTCAGGCATGCACTGTGCAGCAGCAGCCTGTAGGGGCACAGGGACAACAGGGTTGGTAAATGCCCCCACATACAGCAAGGAGCTGGTACCACATACCTGAGGCTTGGATGAAGGGATGTCAGTGCTCTGCAGGCTCTCTCTCATTGGACCTGTGTTCAGTCAGAAGCTGCAGTCAAACGAGAATTCACAGCACTATTTAAAAGAACAAAATACACTTCGTGAAGGAATGAATAAAGCATTCTGTAGGCAGATGGCAGCTTTGTACAGCTGAAGGACTTCTAACAGCTGCTGGGACATTTCTTCCCCATCCCGTCATCTGCAGTCAATCTTCCCGGTAAACAGGTACGTGTAAGATTAGTACTGATTGAGATTTCCTGCTCCAGTGTAACCGATACCATTATCAAAGGGGACAAGATAATTTTTATAGCCTTCATGTTAAATTTCTCCCAGGTCACCTTGATAGTGTTTTCTCAAAATTCCCAGTTGACTCCTCAAAAATGAGGGGTTTTTTTGATCAAGCTATATGGTAAGCAGCTGTTTGAACGCTGCGGTCATGCACAACTGAGCCACGTAACTCCCTGCCCTGTTAACACCACTTACCAGGGAAGTTCTCCAGACTCACCTTCCTCCACAAACTCATTCCACAAACTGCAAGACAACAGTGGCAGCAAAAGCTGTTCAACAGTTTGAGATCTAAATACTGAATTATTGTGCTTATATGTATTAAATTAAGTTAATGATTCTAAATGTAATTCCTGGATTGTTTTAGAATGGTAAAATTGCTTGCAAAGGAATATTTGATGTAGAATACAATTTTCATTAGTACTGCATCCCTTTGAAAAGTTCTGTAATCAAGAGAGACAGATTGCTGAGGAATTTGGACAGGGAGGAGGAAGTGCATTTGTTCTGAATGTAAATTAAGGTAATTGGAATATATGGATGTTCTAATCTAAAAGATAAGAGGGACAATTATGCTATTACATTGTACAATGTTTCTCCCAAAACTCAGTCTTGGATCTTGACTAATATTACAGAGTAATTAATTTAGCAGTTCAGGCGTTAAAAAACCAAATAAAATCCAGAACCCTGTACTCAGCAGTGAGGGGATTTTTTTTCCCCTCACAAATACTGCTGCAGCGTGGTTCAGTCTTCCTCTCAGAAACAATGCCAATCACTTTAAAAGCAACAATTCAGTTAATTATGAAACCGTGTTCTCCAAAGAGAGCTGGAATACAGGAACATTTGGGTTTTTACTCTCATGAAGAACTGAACTGAGTTCTGGGCATTACTCTGCAATAGGGAGCCTCAGGCATGACCAAGATAAATTAAATAGTAAATGAATTAACAAATCAAAGGTCAATAGAAACTACAGTCACCCTGTGAGGTTATCGTAATATTTTCAGTTTTGTTAGCATTCCTCCCTGTTAAACAGCACCTGTAGCACTTGCCATTCTGAAAATCAGCAAAACATAAAGGTAGCGATTGTTAAAATGAACATTCTGCAGTGAAATAGTTTTGCCTTACCAACTTAAAGGTACTCCAGGAAAATCTAAGAAAGCCACAGAGCTCCACTGCATAAACAGCCAAGTAGCCAAGCTGGGCCACTGTCCCCTTGCCTGCACGAACATATCATTGTAGGCTTGGTATGAGAGACAGGCTGGAATTTATCCAGTATCCATCACCACGTGTGAATCTTCACCTGTATCCCAGAGAACACTAATGAGAACCATAAATAGAACAGCTGGGCATTGTTTAATTGTTTTAACACAGAAGTGACACTCAACAGGCATCATCCAACACCATGTTTGAGGTGTTCTTTGAGTCACTGCAGGTGTGTAAGCAGGTGGCTGTGTCACTTTCCCCCCTTGGGTTATTCCCAAGAGCTAATCTATTAAATCCATTGATTGATAGGGGAAAGGTCAGAAAGAATGATAAGCAAGCTCTCAGCTGTAACTGTGTTAAGCCTACCCTGGCTACCTTTCCCCATTCTTACATGGCTTTGCATGTAGGTACATGCAAGTAAAACATGCGAGTACATGCCACAGTGAAAAGCTCTGTTGTGTCCAGGCAAGGCTGTGGCATTCCCTCTGCATAGCCCCAGAGCCAAGGACCATGTTCAGACCTTACCATTATGATTTGCCTTCCTGGGGCAGAACAGGGCTTTATTCACACTGCCATTGAATTTTGGCATTGCATTTTCATACACACCCAGGTCTCCCAGTGTCTATGTGGAATACATTAACTCTCACATCAGTTCAGTTATTCTGGGATTCTATATAAATTCAGACAGAATATAAAGCAACTGCCGAGGTAAGCCTGAGCCTCCCCAAACCACAGTAATCTAACTTTGATTTTAAAATTCCATAAGCATACACAGACAAGTATCTTCCAAAGCTGCCTGCCGAGAAGCTCAGTTCAGTTACTAAGAAATAAGTCTGAAACACAACATTCAGCAGGAATGTCCACGTATTACTGTTTTAACTTCCCTGGAGAGATCTGTAATGGAAGAACATAAAAAATTCTCACTACACTGATCTTGTGACATCTTTTGTAAAATCATTCTTTTCTTCCAACATACTTAGAAGCAAATCTCTAAGCAGCAGCATCCGGGGCAGCAAGGGCAGATGTACACGCAGGCATGCAGAGACAGGAACAATTCTTCAGGGAACATATCAAAGGACAACTGCTGCCAATCCAACGCACCAAACACACCTAATTACAGAATATGAACAACGGAAATTGTTAAGGAGAAGGGGCACCTACGTGTTTAATGCCCGAGAAATGAAGTCGAACAGGGCGGACAGGATTCACCTACGTCGAGTAGCATAATTCGGAGCGTCACGAAGGAGCACCACCCTAATGTGCCGCGTTTGCAGCGCTGCAGTCTGACCACGGTGTGGTGCTTCAGAGCCGCAACACGGCAAACTTGGGCGGGTCGCAGCGCACAGCGCTCCTCTTCAGAGCGAATTCGGTACTACTGCTAAGCCCTGCTGGGGGAAAACAAACTTTTTCTCTACACGGTTTCACTTGCGCGGACAAAATCTGCAGTTGCTGAGAATTAAAGCAAAACCCCTGACAGACTCCTGGTAATGTTCTCACACCAAAGGGGAGCAGTGACCTGCACACAGCCTGGCTGCACTCACAGGATCAGCCCAGGACATCTGTTGCCTCGACATATCACTTTTAACTCTTGTCAAGTTAGGAGAATTGTTCAATAAAATAAAATCGCATGCCTGGATCCAAGCTGGCCTGTACGGTTAGCTGGAATGCTGGAGTTCTCTTAAAACTGTACTTTAGAAGTAAACTTCCTAGTAGCCACTTAGGAGTAGTACACATAGTAGGTGCACTACCAGAAATATACCTATGAAGCCACTATTTCACAATATCACTGTTCGGTTGATATTCAGGCCTTTCCAGCATGAAGCTGTGGGAATAGGGCAGAGGTTGTGATGCAATCTATCAAGTCATCACACATGAGTGATTGGTTTCAGTCAATTTTCAAAGAGGAGGGTGTTGGGAGAAAAAAAGAAACCCAAAAGGACAAAATGTAGCAAAGAAGTGAACCAGGAGACACACCGGGAGACACAACTGTGCATTAACATGGTGAAACACCGGCTGAAGAAGAGGCAGTAAACGAGCTGGGCCTGTCTCATGAAGTCTATGATGAACTGCAGTAAACCTCACCTTACCTTAAAGACAACACAGGGGCACAACACTCCTGGGTGTGTCTTCACAGCAGGATCGGGAAGCTCTTCTACCTGGATACTGTAGCTGCAGGAGCTGAGACAAAGTGTAGGATAGTCAGGGCCAGTGATTTCTCCAATCCTCTCCGTAAAAACCTGCTTCTGACAGCGGGCTGGGAAAAAAACCTCAACCAAACAACAAGAAATTATGACCATTGGTGTATTAACTGAGCTTGGATGCATTGGGTAAATGTAGTGGATCATTTTCTACACTTGTCTACACCTTCATGAAAGTTCTGGAGCCACATATGTACCTGCCTCTCTCCCTCTCTCACGGTGGGGCTAGGGCATCAGCACTATCCTGTACTCCTGCTTCAGGCGAGGGACGGGGAAGGACACTGGGAAAGTACCACTGATGCAGCTGCAGGGCTGGACAGCAGAAATAAGTGTGGTAACTGGAAGCTCATCGGAAACATTTCAAGGTATTTGATTTGCAGCTTGTCTTCTGCCCCAGAGTGTGTAGAGTGGTAAGATAGCTATCAGCTCCTCAACTCCACAAGCCTCTAAATGCAGCTCTTTCTTTTTAATGCCTTTTTTGCCAGACATTTAGAATGTAATTGTATTCTATGAGCAAAACCAGCTGTGCCTCTTGCTGGCACAACTGGAGCCACAAATGCTCCCCTCTGAAAAGAAGCAAGAAGGAACAGCCACAAGGAGGATCTCTGCTTGTTGACAGCATCTGATCGCTGTGAAGTGGTGCTTTGATCAGCTGGGAACAAAGGCTTTATGATGTGCTACAAAAGCTGTATGAGCAATCCTGCAATTGATGAGGAATGCTGGAGTGGCTGATAACACCACAGATTTTTGCACCATTCTGATACTGAATTAATTGTAAGAGGGAAATTGTTTGACTTTGAATTGAATCCTCAAATACACCATGCTAACCTCCACCAACAAAAATGCAATTATCCAGGTATTAATTAATGATTTTCATCTAGAAACAGACCACACAGCTTAAGGTTGACATTTAAATGGAAGGGAACCAAGTGGTGAATGATGTACATTACTGTCCCTTAACTAACCATGGACTTTGTAAGCCAAGATTCTAAGCTTCTTTTCCTTCAGAGAGAGTGTCCCATCTAAAAGACTGTCCATCTCTCCATCTCTTGCCATGCTCACCTGGAAAAGGCTTCCTTCTCTCTTTATTCCATGCACTAAAGAGTGCTTTATGAAGCTTCATAAATAACAATTAAAAGCCACTTGGCTAAATTGCCGAAGTAAGGAAATACTGATTGGCTAAAACAAAGCTTTATCTTCAGCAGTTCATCTACAGCTGCTTGGCTCTGACTTGTCAAACTCTTGCACAAATCATCATGCGTCCTCCAAGGAGTTGGGGAGCCCTAGTCCCTGACAAGGACGGAGCATGGCATTTCTCCAAAATGTTTTAAGATGGTCCCTGCCCAAAGGGAGTACAGCCTAAATGGACATCAAATGGGTATTACTGTGGAGCAGAGAGAGGTGCTGTGAGAGACCGAGACAGAATCAATTAACACCACAAGTAATTGAGCTGAAGAACAGCATTCCTGAAGTGACACTTTTGTGGGGAGGGCACTGTGCCTTCCCCTGTATGAAGACAAGACACCTCAGATGCCCTGTGACATACATTCATATTACTTTACAAAACACCTAGAACTCTGAAGCTTTGCTCACCAGAACACCCTTCAGCCATGAGTCCAGGTTCCCACAGGAGAAATGGTCAAAATTTGGATTAAAAAAAAAAATCCGACCTTTCCAAAGAGTGAATGGGCTCTGAATATAAAGTTTCAATCTAGAAGTCTGGGTGCAGAAAAAAGCATATCTAAAAGGAGCATTAGGGAACAAAGGTGTGTTGTGGTTCAGGTCTTCTTGCAGTTTAAGAACTATGTAAGGTTAAGCAACAAGAGCTGGACAAGGAATTCAAGACTCTCCAGGTAGCTGTAATGCTCAGGGGACTTTCACAATGGCTTCACTCTTACCAGTTCCTGCCTGATTTACCTTCTTTTTTTCCCAAGTGACACATAGGAATGTGAGAAAATGAATGCCCCAGAGGCTGCATTCGGCTTTCAACAGGCAACAGCCTCTTTATTATCTGCAGCAGGCAAGTCTGAAAAGCAAGGAACCACATGGACAAGTCATGGAGCAAGAGAAGCCTCCAGCCCTTGGGTAGAGTGCAACAGGCAGGTCAGGAAGGAAGGAAACCAGCTCTTGCCAGCACATCTGTCTCCATCTCTGCCTAAGCGAGGAGAAACTTAATTATCTCCTGCTGGAAAATAAAGGAGAAAAAGAGCCTGTCAACGTCAGCCAGCTCAAACAGGAGCCCAAAAGACACAGTGGCAGCTTTTGCCCTCAACTCATGAAGGACATCTGCAGAGACCTTTGCCTTGCAACCCAGTGGCTGGAGCAGCTGCAGTGCTGGATTTAAGGGGCTCTGAAATGTGAACAGGGTTCCAGCACATCAGCTGCATCACAGCAATTCCCAATGTCTCCACCGTCAAGGTAGCTCAGTCCCCTCACTATTGCTAAGAAACTCCCTCTGCTGGAGCTCTTTTTAAGGAGGGGGGCATAAATGTACGCACATGAATGCCAATACTGAGAGCTTCTCCTCTGCTAGTTCAGCTTTCCATTTCGCACCTTCACATTAAGGCTTTACAGCATGAATAAATCCACATACTTGTGCTAAAAGGCACCACTTTAGGAAAAGCAGGATGAATGAACATGTCTGTTTCAATGCTCTGGAGACATGAGGAATTTGAATCTTGAATCAGACCCAGGCAGCCACGGATGGAGGGAGTTTGTAATAGGCTCTTGTTGAGAAGGCAAATGCCAAGGCAGCCTTAAGCACTGGAAGTTAGATCCAATTTTGCATTTCTGCATGGGGGAGCTCAAAGAAACTATCTTTCACCTATGACAGTATTTATGAGCAGTATGTGTGTTGATTTTTTCCAGGCAGGATTTAGCTCCCGCTGGCAAAGCTGCACCCATAAAGGGTAAACCTCTTACCCCATGTAGGCACATGTTTCACTGCAAAGGGAATCCTGAGGTGCTTATTGCCATGCTGAGCCAGACACTTTGTTGACTGATGCCACAGAAGCTTTCCCTAGTCATAAACTGCGGAGCAGAGCCAGGCAGCAGCCAGTGAGATAGACCTCACACTGTCAGCCCTTCTGAACAAGAGATCCATGCCTGGCCATTTAACACGTGGATTATGGTATTTGGTGTCAGTGATACGTGAACCATGCTCCTTCTTAGCCTGTGTCCTTACAGGACAGCAATCTAATTATTTCTCCATTAGAGTTCACAACTCAGTTGGTAGTCTTCCCAACGTATCTACTAACTTGGGTCCAGAATATTCAGGATCTCAGTACCCAGGGAGCAAGATATACTCAGTTTTGCAAGACTGGCTGCACTGGCATCCATGAAGGCTTGTCTGCGGTGGGAAGTGTAAGGCATTTCTTGATTTTCCATTCAACCCACCTAAAGCTGAACAGAGGTGAAAAAGAGTAGCAAAAATCAAGTGCCAGTGCAGCATTTTACTGTGATACAAAACTGTTGTCCCTAACAGCAGCCACTAGCCCACAGCCCCTCAGCAAAGCAGGGCCTCTGCCCGCAGCCCTGACTAACCCTGTGAACCTCCTCCCAGTTGCCTCCCAGGCACACAGGAAATACTAAAAATGAAAACAAAACCCTAGAGCTTTCACTCTGATAATATTGTCAGGACTGGATTTAAGTGGATGCTGTAGATAGGGAAGTATCTCTTGATCTGGAAAGAGCTCACCTGTACATGTCCTCTTGTTTTCATGCAGTACGTAGCCAACCCTGCAGCTGCAATAGTAGCCCCCCATGTAGTTGTGACAGTGATGACTACAGAGGGGTTTAGTATCCAACAGCTGTTTGCACTCATCGATATCTAATGGGCAAAGCACAAAATCAGGCAAACAATACATTTCAACGAAATGTTCTCTCAGTCTCAACCACTTTGTGTTTGGTCTTTGGTTGCTGTGCCCCTCTGCATCTGCTTCTGTACAATGAGACCACCTTCTCCCACCCCACACCAGCAGCCTCAGGCTATGAGAGCACAGGGAAGCACCAACCCTACCATACGTGTGGCTCTTCCATCTACAAGTGGGGCCATCCTCTCACCTTCAGCAGCATAAAAGGCCTCAAAGCCTGTGAATGGTTTCTCATTGGAGTAATCAGACCGAAACACTACCATGAGGTGGTTGTCAACAGAGGTGTACGTCCTGTTACCCGGAGCCTCCTCAGTGTCTGTACTGTCCCTTCCACACAGCACAGCCAAGGTCTTCCCACCAGAGCTCAGCTGCAAAGCAGGCAGACAAATCCACCAGGTGAGCACAGAGCACTGATCTTCTCAACCTGCTGCCATGGCTGACAAAGCATGTGCTTAACGGTGTGAGGAAGGTAGCTTGGATGCTCTCAAAAGGTGCTTCTGGAGATCAGTCCACACCCAAGGTCAGATAAGAGTGGATTTCCTCTGTTCTCTTTGACTTATGACCATAATTTTGTCCCCCTTTCTCCTTCCAGAGGTCCTCACAAAGCTCTGGTGCCAGCCATGCTTTCTTTATAATACTTACGTTAACTTGGCACTCTCAGTGACAAACAGGTCTTGGTAAAGCCAGAGACAACTGGGGTAAAAAGGTTTCACACACCAACAAATTCAAATGTATAGAAAAAGGTGTCCTTAAGCAAGGGACTCGCTCTACATTGCACGTATTCGACTTCCAGCTCTTCCTTTATCTTTAATACGAGAGAAATGTTCTGATACATGGGGTTTATGTTGGGCAAGGTAAAGAAGGAGCTGTGTACTACACACCTACCAGAAATGGATATTCTGTCCTACATGAAGGAAAGTTCATGAAGAACAATGGACATTTGGGGAATGGGAGCAACTTGCCATATAAAATCATGGAAATGAGATTTTTCTCAGTGGGAGCAAGGCTGTCTGGTTTGGTTCAATCAGATGCAAACTGGGTTTGCATACTCCCTGTGAACACAGCTCCTTCCCTATTGTACATCAGGCCCACACAAACAACAAAACGAGTGCAGAGGTAGCACGGCCTCAAATCAGTGACAGGTCCCTTGGACCAAACCACACGCATCTTTCGGGGACACTGCTGCTCACCCAAACACTTCCCAAAGGCAGTCTCTTTTTTCCCCTTCCTGAGGCTGTTTCTCACATTAGCCAGCAAACACACCACAGCATCTGCTGCTGTGAGTGCCCACTCAGATGAACTGACAGTATCTTGTTTAGACTATCACTTATATTTTTTGGTCTCTCATTATAACCTGTGTCAAGCGCTACTTGTTAATTTAAAACACTGTAACATTCGCAAAATACTCAAATATTGTTTGGGGCAAAACTTCAAGTGTTTTGCTTCACGACAGAAGAGCATCAGAATTTTCTAAGCAAAAGTATCTCACATTTCAGGTGTTCCAACGTGACAACCACAGCTTCCTGGTCCCGTGGGCCTCAATAAACACATAATTTAGAAACCATCTGATCCTGAACTTTACAAGTAGACTAAAATCAAGAGCTGACAAAGAGTTATGTTGATTCTGCATCTGCCCAGGATCACATAAACAGAGTTTTTAACAGCCACACCTGCTACATGTTACCCCATCCTACACATACCTTCACATAATCATATTCACACAGATAGGACAACTCCAGGTTGAAATGGGTGAAGTAAATGCGGACAGAATATCCTTTGGGGACGGTAATATTCCATATTTTCTCCTTGTGATTTGGGTAGACCTTTGGGAAATTAGGGGATGTGATCCTCCCATACATTTTCTGCGGCACAATGCTGCTCCTTACTTCACCATAGAGCACAGCCAGCAAAATAAATAGCCTGCGTCAAAGGGACAGAGATTAATAGAGAAAGAGTGAGAATTAACTTGGATCATACCCCAAAAGCCACACATCCTAGCTGCCCGTCTCGATACCAAATCAGGTCACCCAGTGCTAGCTGGAAACCTTCATGCCCAACACCCTCTTCACTTAACAATTAAAGCAATTGAGAGGTATCAGTGGGGTCGTTGTAGTAATAGCTAAACAGTATAAGTCTCACGCTCATGCCTTCTAGACCCTGCACAAAGCCACGTGGACAGAGGAGCTGGAGGTGACTGCACTCACCTCATCCTGATGCCTTCCTTTCTGAGCCTGCTCTGTTCTGAGCCTTGGGGAAGGAAGCCCTCCTTGTGTATTTGCCTTTGGGAGTGGATGGATTTATTGCGCGTGCTCTGCTGTGTTTGTCTGGATGTTGAACTCTTGTTTATCTCCCTTCCACCCCCTTCAGCCTGCTGAGTTCTGGGAACAGCAATCACTAAAAACCAGGCTTGTGTTGTGTTCAGGCTTCAGTCAGTGACCCGGAGGGGCAGGCAGAGACGGAGAGGATGGATCAGGAATGCTTCAGGCTCTTGGAGGGAGACATAACATCACTGCTCTGTGGGAAGGGAGGCAGTGGGAGGAGGTGGCTCCAGACAGTGTCTGCCCTGGTGAGCAAGAGGAGCTGGCAGTGCTCTTTCCCTCTAAACGACTGATCCACAATTACTGCTAATGCAAACAGCATGTTACAGGAAGTAGCTCTTTCCATCATCAGAGCACAAAGGTGTTGGAAACAAAATAATGGGGCACATTACAGGATTTTAGAATAGTGAGGAGTCTGTTTGGATGGTTCTCTGTAACAGGACAAGAATACTTAGGGGGCATGACACTACAGTACATGCAGGCACCATTTTCACAGACGCCAAAGTCTTCTAGTTCTCAGCAGCAGATTTTAATCCAGTGCATGCTTGTGGTGACCAAAACCTACTCCATGCCTTTCTCATACGCATGGATTGCTTTATATCCTGCCCATCCTGGAATATCCATAAGGTAAAAAGTCACACTTAAGAAATAATTAAAATTTCTTTTAAACATTTGTGGATCCACACAAGGGTTTCACACTGCCCATGGAATTCAACTGGGACAGCAAAAAAATTCCCCTGCATGCAGATGGCTTCCTTCCAACTCAGCATTTAGGTTTCCCACAAAACTCCTATTCTAGCACACATGGAGATAGGCCTAATATACAGAGGGTAAAAACCCAGATATATTAAAGCTGAGCCTAGGTCCATCTCTTCCCTGATAAAAATGGACAGAATTGGAAAACTGATCTGCAGCAGGGAACAGACTGTTGGATTGCACATGCAGGAAATTTATCCTGAGATATCCTGTAATCAATTGGACACCTTTTCAACAGCCAAAAATCATTACCTCAGGCAGTGAAGCTGGTGCTGGCAGGAAAGCAGGAGTTATTATATGAACAAAACTAAAGCCAACAAATCATTCAGCAGACTGCAAACAGAAAACACCATTTACTAAAAGTGAAGGGAAAGTATTAGCAATAAAACTGTGTAGCAGCAATAGCTACAGGCACAGATAATGGACAAGAACCAAGAGGGCACTGACTTTTCCCATGTCCCACTAGCTGCTAAAATGGTCCTATCCACAAGATAGATGTGGACTTTATACTATCTGGAAATGAGGGAAGAGACAGAAAATTTTGGAAAAAAAAAATCAATCCATGCCTGACTGAGCTGCTGCCTGATTCCCATAGACATAAATACTTCCAGAAGCATCCCACTTCAGGCTTCCTGCTCAGATCACAGAGGAATAGAAAGTCAATTCTGATCTTAGGTCTGAAAAGTTTCTTACAGCCCAGAATTTGCTGAGTACCCTGAGGCTGATAGTTGCTGCCGAACACTGAAACACGACAGCTGACTTAATAAACTGTTATGCTGGAGCGTGAGAAACTGAACACTTGGTGCACACATTGGCGCTCCTCTGGCACGGTCTCTGGAGAAGCACCTGAGGTAAACAAGGCTAAAAGCACTGTCCCTGTTTCTTTGTCCAGAATCCTTTCACCTCCAAAATGCTTCTGGGAATTAGCTCACCAGGTGCATAAGCATTTTGGGAACACTGACAGCTAACCATGCCCCACAGATGCTCTCCCTGCCCACAATTTCCCTTCAGCACAGGACTAAGCGAGCACAAAGGGTGAGTGGACTTTATCCATGTCACGGCAGCTTCCAGTGCCGAGTTACCGATCCACTTTAGGAAGTTTGGGTGTTTGCCTGAAATGACAGATGCCTCCTGAGAAATTTGCCCAGCTGTCTTCTTGTGCTCCTATCTTCTTCCATGTTGAGAGCTGACTGAGGTAGCCTCATTCTCAACAGAAATACCAAGCTAAGGTTTAGAGAAAGGACTTGCCTTGAAAAAAAACCCAGCTTCTGTGGAATGGAGTAATACGGAATGACACAGAGATACTGCAGACACCTCATCTGAGCCCATACTTTCTCTTAGACCCTGTCCAGTCTCTCAAAATATGCTTTTACTACTTTACACTGAGGACTGTCAAGGAAAGGTTTCAAATCACTCCTGTGGAAACAGTGAGTGCAGACAGCCAAGTCAGACACATGAATAAAACAGCCAGAGCAGAGCTGCTCAGCCAGCACAGTGACTCCGGCTGGTACCACTAAGATCCAGAGACCTGTCCTCCGTTTTTCCTGCAAACCTAGACAGTAGCAGAAACTAACTGAAAAAACGAGAAGGCTGGGAAGCAGCTGTGCAGGGCTGTCACCAAAGTGCTGTGAGATTCAGGCTAAGTCACAAGGTAGCTCTTCAGCTCAGATTTCTCTCTGATCTCAAATTTTGAAACTGCAAAAATGTTACCTGAGGTAGGTTCTGCCAAAGCAGTGTTCCTACTGGAAGAGTTTAGGCTGTGACAGACTCTGAGATTGCCTAAAAATGAAATCAATATAGCCCCATTATTCATTTTATCAAAAAAGTCCCAGACAGCTCTATTCTCAAATGGACCATGTAAAACCACAGTGCCTCTGAAAATCAACTTGTGCAAGGTACAAAACCACCTCTGGGCCTTTGAAAGGCAGCTTCTGCATTCTGACAGCAATGCTATGAAAAGCACTGCAAAAACTGATTGGTGTTTCAGTTATGGTGAATAGGAGAGTGAGCACCTGGACGTGCCTCCAGATCCGAAACACAGGTACAGCGCGAAAACAAGAGGCTGGTTAATGAATGAAGATAAATCATGCACAGTGCAGTCATCTAACAGAGCAGAGCTGTCGCTGCGTCAACCTGGAGAGCAAACGAGCGCAATAACTGTTTGCTGGGATCCCTGAACATGTTGCTCCCCACTGCCCCTTCTTTTCCAAATGCCAGCTGCCTCTGCAGAGCCCTAAGACATTGCTCGTATGCTTGCTCTTCCGTGGCCAAATCCCATCCTCCCGCACTGAGGGGTTCAGAGGACTGGGGGAAGGAAATAAAGCAGAGGAAAAGATGTTCTGTTTCCTCATTACAAATCAAATAGCGTGACTGACATCAATGGCAAGCACACAGATGGTGCAAGCAGAGCTTACAGTGGGGCAGGGGGAAGAGTCTGGTTGCTGTGAAACAGGAAAAAAATAATCTTCCCAGGGGAAAAATAGCAGGCAGAGAAAATTACTGCAGTGGAGGAAGAAATTTTGTTCACTCAGGACAGGCCTTCCTCCTTCCCATGCTATCTACTGCTACCTCATTGCTGTATATTCTGTCTGCAAAGACAGACTCCAATTGCTACAGAGGGCTATGGGGCATTTCTCCAGCAGCAAAAACCCACTGGCCTTGCCATCTCCACCCTGCACATGGTGACTTTCAAAGGACAGCCAATGCAATTCTGCAGCATCATCCTTGTCTGAAAGCACTTGGATTTGAGCTTAGATTGTCAAGGAAGATCTACAATGACTCTGAGGTAAAGGCACTGATTGACAGTTTTACTCCTCTGACATGAACAGAGCTTTCAAAAGCAAAGAAGACCATCATCTGTGTGGGACTGGTCTCAGGCTGGAAACGTGAACTCTCCAGGAGCACCACAGAGCTCAGAATGCGAAGCACACACTATTTATACATCACGTATATGTACATACTGAAAATGATAATGTGTAATTACATGCATAGGTTCTGTTCAACTGCAGAAATGCAGAATCCATCACATAATTTTCACCTATGCCAGCCCATCTCAACCACTGCATGGATGGGTGTCTGTGTATTTATGCACGTGACTATACAAATTCCAGGTGCTGTCAGCTGACAGCACAAGGTCTGCCTTTGGAAGTCAGAACTTGGCGGCTGTCTCTATTTCCATCTACATTTCATTCATTCCTTCTTGCATGACTGCTCTTCCTGTGCATGTATATGTACTGATTAACTCTGTGAAGAACTGAATTCACCTCCCAAATGTCTAACATGCTGAGACTGGAGGAGAGAGTGAGTTCCTGAGGCTCCCTCTCTGCTCAGGAGTAGGGAGAAGATGACAAACATGATGAAGAGTAGGCCTGAACAGCATCAGGACTGGCAAACTCATTAAACCAACTCACAACAGCTTCCTTGTCCATATATATATATATATACAAATGCATTTTCTTCTCTCCCCTGTTCAATTCAAAAACATTCTTCCCCATTTCTCTTCCCCTGCAATTGTCCAAAACCTCAATTTTTTGTAACAAAAAGGCTATTACCCACTAATCTGGACAAGCAGTAAAGCCAGTCCAAAACATTTCCAAAAGCAGTGCTACTGCTAAAACATTAAAGACTTAGTATGATAGACTGAAATGGACAGATCATCTGTCCAGCCACATCCCTCACTGAATACACAGCATCTCATTTCTGCCTTGGAGAAAATAAAATGAAGGCGTGTTAGAGCCAACAGTCGCATCAATCAGAACCTGTATATTGAAATGCCAGTAGCACTCCATTGTAAAAAACAATCCTGAAAAGCAACCAGCTGTGCTAAGTTTTGCTGACCACTTCAATGAAATAAAATGCCTTTTCTAACTATTTCAAATCGCTCCTCCTTCAAAGGAATCTGGGCTCGCTGACTGTTTTCTCTTCTGAGGAGAAATTGGAGAAACCTCCTAGGTGCTAGGTACCTTATAGATGCAGTCTAGAAATCCCTACTACACTAGGTATCTTCTACGTGTCTTATAGATGTTACAAAGACTAGCCTTATTTATCTTAATTTTAAGGCAGGAATGTCAGATCTATTCCTGCCCAAAAGAACTGGAAGCACCCAAACCAAATGCTGTCTTTCAGTCTAGATGTAAGCTCATTTTTGCCAAAAATTCCACCCTAAAGCTCTTGTTTCTTGCCCCAGAGAGAAAAAAGAACCTCAAGCCCAACAACAAGCCCATCAAAATGCAGGGCAAGACTTCTGTGCTGCATGGACATCTTACTCCTCAGTTTCTGCTTCTCTCACAGAAATCTTTGCAAAGCCATGCAAAATACCCTCTGATCCTGTGTTCTGTTGTTTTGGGTGATGTCAAACTCAAACAAATTTGAGTTTTGCTGGATTACTGTTGTTTCACGGAGAAATTTAACTCTATCTTAATTGTGTGGGACACTTATCTAGTTTCCTTCTCCTCATTTTTTAGGATTGTGAAATTACAATGCTGAAGTATCACCAGAAGTCATGACTAAAGCTTGAACAATAGAGGGAATATGCAAAAAGAAAATAGCAGGTTTTAAAGAGAGTTTTCATCAAAATACCATTAAACAGAAGTATCACAAAGGAGTATGAGCTGCTGCCAACACAGCACTATATTCTGACTCAGAAAAATCTGCATTTCAGAGATAGGCAAAGCTATTACCTGGCTGCACAAAAACAAATGTTCAGGTGTGGACACTCAAGTGCTCCCCGGATTAAGAAGTTACCTGATTGCTGCACACGGGCAATTACAAATGTGAGTCTTTCCTACCTGTTGGACATACTGCCATACCTGCTTTTACTTACTAAAAGCTGGCCCAAAGTTGAGTCTCAAAGCCGTATGCAGAAAAAACCTACTAGGAAGTGCTGACATGCCCTGGGGCTGCTGGCAAGCAAGGGGAGACTTGACAGAGGCTACAGCCCTCTAATTTAAAATTAGGCACAGAGGCTACTAAAAAAAAAAAAGCGCCTCAGCTATAATAATGTCAGTGATTTCCAGCAGCCACCAGTCACTCTGCTCCAGCACATCTCGGGTCCACTGGAAAGGCAAACAAAACGATTCAGCTATATGATGAGTAAACTATGTACAAGGACATGGAATCTAACGCAATTTCAACCTGCTTGCCAAGGCACACACTCAGGTGAGCTCTGAGCCCCCTTAGCTAAAAAAACCAGAAGAAACTCTTTGAGGTCAAAGTGAAAGTATTTCAGGTGCACCCGTGTGGGGCAGACAAAAGGGAAATAGCCTTGCTATGGCACATGTCTATCTGACGCAGTAAGAGCAATGCAGACTCACCCAGCGGCCAGCACATTAAAAGATCATTGCACACAATGTAAATGTTTGGCTGGAATCCCCTGAACCCCAGTAAAGAATCTCAGAGGAAGGGAAGATACTCTGTTTGATGTATGTTAGGGAACTCAGGAAGGAGGGAACTGAGCTAGAGTGTTAGCAGGGCTGGAGGAACTGCTCATGCTGAAGTCAGATTACTCCAACTTGTCTGTTAGCCTCTGCCTAGCAGTGCTGTAATGATGCAAAATTAGAGCCGACAGATCAGTGCTGAGAATTTGTCTCATCAAAGTTACTGCATGTGGATGGGTGATTATTCTTTCAATTTTGGTCTGTGATGCCTGTTAACATACATTAGGCTTTTCCATTTGGTGCTTTTTAGCCTGATGGCTAGGGCAGCTGCCTGGGCCTCTGTCCCCAGCTACCTGCTCAGACCCTGGCTAATGAAAATGGATGATGGCCCCAGCTCAGTAATGGGACACAGATGGACTTTTCACTTTGAAACATATTTTCATTTAAGAAAGTCTCCACAGACAGTGAAATTTTATTCTTGTATCATTGTAATATTCCCCCCTAACACATTGCAATCTTCAGAGAGGCAAGGAATTCACAAGTTGCAAATTTTCAGTTTAACTTGATCTGCAAGGCTACAGAACAATGTCCTGTTCTAGTGCTGCTGCTCTGCTGATGGCCTTGACGTGTTCTCTCCCTTTGCCCTTCTCCCAGCTCACCTCTTCTACTCATTCTGGGAGACTTTCAGCATGAGAAGCTGCATTTTTTGGGGCAGCTTAAAAGAAGGTCTGACAGGCTGCTGAATTAGTCTCAGCAGGACTGTACTGCCCCCTGCAAAACAGATAGTAATGTTAAATGAAACAACAGCTTTACTCTTACGAGAGACACAGGAAAAGAAGCCTCCACAGCCGCACATGAGAACACACAACTGAGGGCACTGCGCAACAGGCATCAAAATCAGGGGTCGTTTTCCCAGGACTCCTCATTCTCCAATTTATTCTTCTTGTTAGTAATATCTCTATTCCAAGAACAAACCGGCACAAGTAGAGTCCAAATTGCAGAGAAGAGTCAAATGCCTCCACAGAACTTGCAGGAAACAAAGCCCATGGAAGCCATGGGTGTCTTAGGGCAAGTGCCCTGTGTCTGTTGTCAGTGTGACAGCCCTGTAGTGTTTTGCAAACAGCATTTCACACACCTCCTAAGCTAACTTGCTCTTTGTGGGCAGCCTGGGACATCTCACACCCCATTCCATATAGACTGGACATGACTCAGGTGTGGCCTGCCTGGCCACAGTGATCTGGGAAGTCACACAGAAAGAGCTCCCCATTAATGACTGCTCAGGTGGCCCATTTGTTCTGTGGAACACACTCTAAGAGATGGAGCTCCTTTGAGCTGTGTCTGTACTCTGCACTGAGAGGTTCTCAACACTCATGAGGCTGCCTCCGACTTTCTAAGTGCTCCTTTATATTTATGGTTTCTGTCCTTGTGCTAAGTATTTTCAAATAATTTGGAAATAATCCCCTTCAGTGTCACTTAAATTCCTAATCCACTAATGTCACTAATCCACTTAATTGTTACTTCACTGTCACTGCTAGAGCAGTGACAATGACATCTCATTTACCAGGCAGTCCATCTTTCCAGACAGGTGAAGACTAGTTAAATGTTCCTGAGGGACAGGGCAAGCCTCTGTATGTGCTAGTGTGAAAACAGGATGAGACTCAGGAAAATGATTCTCCTTGAATCTCTCAGCCTTCATTTACAATTTCTCTTTTTGGTGCCAGCTCTGGTTTATTGGCTGTCACTCAGAGGCTGGGAAACAGAACTGACCAGCTCTTTGAACAGAGCTTCCAGAACAGAAACATATTAACCTATCTCTGTGCCTGTGCAGATTCTGCAGCCGATACGGGAGCTGAACACGATGGGCTGCTCTTTAGACATCAATTACACCCAGTGCATTGCTTGGGGCTGTGACTGGTCAGAGGCGGATGCACACAGAAGTAGGTGAAGATTCCCCAGGTGCAGAATTTGGGCACGGCCGTATCTTGTGCCCCAGGAGAGAGACTTCCTGGATTGTGGTCCCTACCCTCCTGCTTGCTTCCTGAAGGATCTTGATACATGGGCTGGCACTTTGGCAAAGGTGGATCATCTCACAAAAACTCCTTCATGAAAACTGCTAGAAAAATAGAAATGGAAGCAATTACTTATCTGAAAAGAAGAATATGGAGATAGAAACATGCACTGCCACTTTCTCCTTGCAGCAATAATACTCAGTAACTTTCTATCTTATACCAAGCCACAGCAATAACATAGGACCGAAAAACTGCAAACCTGCCTCTGACCAAATGGTTAAAGGGAGGTAGGACATTCCCTTCCCTCACTCCATGGGGGAGTATGTACCTTCATGCACAGCACCTGGGTCACACACTATTCAGACAGTTTTGAAATATAAATACAATACCATTTTTATTCTGGAATGGAGCAGAAGGTCACCAGTGCTGTTTCTTCTCAGTCATTCTGCTTCTAGCCCTCTCTGTCCCATGGAATGACAAGCTGCCTTCTAGCACTGTACAGGGTTCAGTTATCCTTTTGGAAGAACGATCATAAGGCACTTTCCAGCCTGCTGGCTCCCAGCAGTGGGTAAATTCATCAGTTCACAGATGAGGACAAGCACTGTTTGCAAGCCAACATTTTAGAGCGCAAAGACTGCTGTTTGCTCTCCATGGCTCTGGGCTCCTAAAATGCAAACCCATGTCTTTTTCGGCAGCTGCAGCTCCCTGTCTGTACACCTGCACCTAAGCTTCTGGCAAGGAAGCCACCTCTCGCCACGGGACTGATTGGACTCTGACTAGATTAGCAGCACATGGCCAAGGACAAAGGCAGAGCTCTCAAGAAAGAAAATGCTTTCAAGGAGACATGTTCTGACCTATGAGTTTCACTCTGAGCAGGGGAGTCCCTGCACAGAGCCTTGTCCCAACTGGAAGGGTTAAAAGCCCCGTATAAAACATTATCATAGAAATATCCTCCCTTTCTCTATTAATTAAACTGCTGCCCATGCTATGTCCACCAACTAATGCAGACCAGTATACCCAATGCTAGCTGGACAATCTTCTTTTATTCAAATATGTAAATGAAGTCACAGAGAAACCAAGCAGACCTGAGGACCAACGCTGACCAAATGTACTACGTGTCTAAAGTGATGGATTCTAAAGCCATCATCTGAGTGACCAAACATCTTCTGGACAATTTTTAGAACGTACAAGCCAGGCTGGGAAGCTTTTCACAACCATGAGTCACTGGCTTCTTCCCCTCTTTCAAGAAGAGACTAAAATATACCAGCCAAGCACAGCCCAGGCAAAACATTTTTAAAAGCGAACTTTCCTAACTAGCGGTCTTACAATAGGAAGTAGGCCTGACCTCAAGCAAATTCAACAAGGTCTCAACTGTAAAGATTGCTTGTAATTTATTTTTTTGTTTTACACTTAACACTACTTGCTTTAAAACAAGAGTCCTCCAGGTCCCCAAGGTACTGCTAGAAGAGAAATTCCTCATTCCCAGCTGAATGCCCTGAGCCTAGGGAAACAGTATGCTCTCTCCTCTGTCACAGCTTATTCCCTTGTGCACTGTGGTCCTGGTAGACAACAACCATCATCCAGCCCAGCCAACCACTCAGAACTAAGAAACTCTCTGGGGAGGTGGAAGACATGCATTTGAATTGTTGATATTTCCTTCACCTTCCAAATGCTTCCTCTGAGACTTTCTATGAGCCCTACATAATTTTCACAAGTGGGAAGTAGACATGCTGGAAGGTTTGAATCTAGATTCAAACAGCTCTCTTCAAAGCTTCTATCTTAAGGGACTGCAATACCGGCACTTTTTCATCTGGCACATCCCTCCCTTGGCTGCAAAATGAGATACAAGTCTAAAAGTAAGAGCTGCAGCTGCATCAGCTCCAAAGTTGCTGGAGTTAGCAGAGAGGAACACATGGATCAGACACAGCTGTTACAAGAAGGCTCACAGGCTCAGCACAGGCATTACTGCTGTCCCTTTGCGTGGGGTATGGCTGTTCCTCAGCAGTCTGAGATACAGGCTGACAGCTCCTACAGTCTCTGCTTGTATTCCCACTACATTAATTGATGACCAAGAACAACAGCAGAATTCACTCAAGAGCGGAGAGAAAATTCCTCTTTAGTGCAAACCCAGTTACCCTTTTCCCAGTTTGTATCTAACTGGTCATATGCCATCAACCTTAAAAACAGATTTTCTTTTTAAGTAATTGGACTCACTGCTTTCCAAACACTCATTTAGTGTTTCTGAGCAGACGCAAATATACTAACAACATAAGACGAAAGACAGCCTGTGCAACCTTATGCTTCATTTTCCCTGCAGTACCAAGTTTAACCTCAATTTTCTGTAGCTGTAATTAATGCCAGAGGTACCTCACGGGCCACATATCGCTTGAGAACGACAGCCACAGGACCACCAGATAGGCAGTACTGTTGTGTTCCCAGTAAATTTAACTCCACCGGCGGTGACCTGCAGGATCTTTGTAAGTCTTGTCATATTGCAACTCTCTCCTTTGTCTGAAGCCAAAAACACACACAGCATATTAAAACAAGATCTTCACTATAAAAACTTGTACGAACAAACCACCATGGAGGACACTAAATTTCAAATTAATACCTCCCTAGTTCCTCTGTCATATCTGTCCACATACGGACATATTTTAATCTCAGAGTAAATGAGATTTACTCCGTTCTCATAAGCTGTCTTGAACTACTGCACATTTGTCAAGGGCTAGGATATGCACCCACAGGTTACCCTTGGATATCAATATGCTGTGGATTCACAGCCGAACTCATCCCCACGGTAATTTCTTCATTTGTCTGCAGTGTGATAAACTAGCTTCAGGTTAAAAACATTTTAAAAAAAGAAATAAATAAAGTGAATACCACTATTGGACCACGTATTGGATTAGGTCAGCACTGTGTGTGCTAGATGACTTTAAAAGTCTGCCTTCTGGCATAGTTTTTATTTTTCAATGTGTCTTTTTCACTTTTTAAAAAATCCAGAGATAACTTATGGGTATTTGCCCTTGTTCATATATAGACATATTATTCTGAGCAGAGACAAGACTCTAAAGTGCATCAGCTACTGCATTTAAAAAAGACATAGCAGGCTCTCACTCCCTTTTCACTTGACATTTGCCATTGTAAGTCTCACAGTTCTTCTGTGAAAATTCACATAGAAAATAAGCACTGGATCTGATTTATCCTGCCACGTTCACTAAATACTATCATCAGGCAGGAGCTTGCATTGCTTCAGTCTCAGCACATTGACTTACCAGGGAAACGGCACAATCAGATCTAACTCAAACACTGATTTCAGAGCTGATAAAAGAAGCTGTCCCATGGTGCTGGCCCCCTGTCCACAGCAGGTGTGCTGGCAACTCAAACTTCCCCTTGGTGCTCAGCCAGTGCCTCAGTCTATGTTAGCAGGAACCATCTGTGGGGCAGAAAGAGCAGCTCAACTTCCCAATTTACTTCCAGCCTTGAGGGCAGTCAGACTCCTCTCTCCTGCGGGAAGCACTAGATAATCCAGCTCACAGCTTGCTGAAAAGGCAGGCTCTGTCTGGGGCAATCCCCACACCCGTGTACTCAGGAGTTTCTTGTTTTCACTACACAATTTCTTGAGCATTATGATCACAGACAAGATGTAATGGTGGATAATAAGGCAGTTCCTATGAGAGCACTTCTAAGGTGTTTGCATCCTGGTTGGTCCCATCCTGCTACAGAGGTGTTAGTAATAATAATGGCCATAGTTAGCTGTTATACAGCACTCGTCTCTTTAAAATTTTTCTTAAGAAACGTGGGTGGCAAGAGCTTTCACCCCATTTTAAAGACAGTGAAACTGAGGTAATGATGAAATGCAAATGCCAGCAGCAATGTGAGGCACAAATCCAGGCCCCCTGTGTCCTAGCTGGGTGCTTCAGGTAACACAGCCGGGAAGCTCCATATCCCATTATCCATATCCTGAGTCGTGGAGCACCCCCAGCAAGGATCTGACTTTTCATTATGGAGTCAAAAATAAAACAAGCCACAGGGCTCTAATTCCTCCTGCAAGCCAGAAACACACGGCCAGAAATTTCTGTGGCAAATGACACACTGAAAAATGCCGCCTAACACAGAGCAAAGCAGCAGGCAACCCATCGAGGTGCCAGAGCCATGGTGTCACTCGTTATTCAGAGAGCTGGACAGTGCAAAGCATTACCTCAGCTGCCACAAAACGGGCTGGCTTGCTGATTAACCCAAAATGCTGCTGTTGAGATGAGTGACCTCCTGGTCACCAACCCCCAAAGGCAAAATGTAAAGACTAAAAACTAAGCCATTACAAATAGCTACCTTCATTTCTCCTCAGGACTGGGGACGGGCTCAGTGATACACAGTCAAAGCCTCCTATTTTGTGCAGCCATTCACAGCAATGTAATAGAGCTTTGAAATTCAACTTCTTAGTACTCAGAATTAAAGCAAATAGAGCAACTGAATTTGGTACCATTTTGTTTTGGCAGTACAACAGACCAAGGACTCAACTTTCTTCAGAGGGAAACACCTGTGAACTTGAACATGTCTATTGTCCATATCTCTGTACTACCCGTCAGTTCTAAAAATAAGGTTCGAAAATCTCCTCAATAATCCAAAAGAAATAAAACTACATGCCCTGCTACTCTGCAGGCAGGAAACGGCACCCAATAGCGTAGGTAAGAAAACTCAGGTGGGTTGGTTTGGGGTTTGTTCAAGGAAGTTGAAAAGACACCAAGAAACCATGAGTGAACCACAGCTGTTGAACCCAGGATCACAGCCCATTTATATAATTGTTTTGGATGCAGCCCAAAAGCACCCTAGGAACTTCGCGGGAAATACCTGCTGGCAAACCAAAACTAGGTCAAGCTCTGGGCACATCTCCCTCTCCTCAGATGCTGCCCCTGCACCCCACATCTGCACAGCACTCACTCTCTGGACGCTTCACTAAGCCAGCGTGGAAAGGAGCACAGGGAGCTTCTCTCTCCCGTGTCCCGAATCAAGTCATGCTCTCCTCACTGTGGCATGGAGCCTTATCCTGACCAGGGGCTGACACTGCGGACCCTCCGCATGAGGCACAGCCCCAGCTGCCCAGCACCTCACTGCGCACCCATCTGGTCCCTCAAAGGCTGAAGAGGCAGCTACAGCAGCTTTAGAAACAGCACCGTCCCCTACGCATGGCTCGCCTCCCAGCCGCAAACCCCCTCCCCAAACCGGCCAGAATCCCCCACGGCTGCTCCAGAAAATGTGCCTATCCCGTCCCCACCCCCTCCCACCGTGGCTGCCCCAGAGAGAGGCACAGGCACGCCCCCAAGGCGCCATGCTTTATTTTGAGAGGTGCAGGGCACAGAAAAGGAGCCGGGTGGACAAGGAAGGTGAGTTGTAGGGAAGGTGTTTGCAGGGGGGCAAGGTCAGGCTGGGCAGCACTAGCAGGAGGTGAAGGTTTTCCAGAAGAAGTTCTTGCAGGGTGCCTTGCGGTCCCGCTGCGAGGGCTGAGCGAGCCGCCCCAGCACTGCCCGCTCCTCCTCCAGCTTGCCCTCCTCCTCCCCATCCGGGAAGGCTGCCTCACGCCCCACATCCACGCCATCCAGCAGGCCTGCCAGCATCTTCAGGATGACGTCCTTGCGGAGTGTACTCCGTTCCTGTGGGCAGAGAGCAGGGAAAGTGAGATATGGAAGTCTTGTCCGCCATGGCTGTCGAGATTCAGAGCGCGCAGACATGCCCCACGGGTTCCCTTCTCATTCCCCTGCCGCATCTCAGAGCCGAGAGATGGCAGAGCCATGCTGGAGCTCAGGGATCTGTGGCTGCAGAGGCCACTGCTGTCTCCCATCCCTATCCAGCTCAGCCAGCTGGACCTTCATGTGCCATGTTAGAGCTGGAAAAGAGCTGCTAACAAATAAGCTTGAATTGCTGTGAAGGCCCTCCCTCCGGCATTAATGAAATTTCAGTGTATGCCAAGCTGCCTCTGCTGCTCTGGCTGCCCGGTCTCTACCTCGGGAAGGTCAGGGAAGAGGCACAGTGTTCTGGGCAGTAGTAAATTAAGCTCATGGGGGGCTGTACCCCACAGTAAAATGCTGAAATGCAACAAGGAGAGGGCTGGGTTGATGGAGAGAGGGGTACCCCAAATATCTGAAACAAAAATGTTGCATCAGAGGAGACAGGCAGTTGTACTTCAAGAACAAGAACCTATAGTTCCATAGCCTGACCTTGGAGGAAGGTGGGATGAAAAAAGGGCTTCTGAGTTCCATCCCTTTGCTGTAGTAGCACACAGGAGAGCAGAGCTTGTGGTTTGGAGCTTGAGGGAATTCCACCAGTACAAGCCATGAGTTACTGTATTCTTCTTAATTTTACATTCAGCATATCTGAGGAATTACCTCTTGCTTAAGCATTCCTGGTATTTGTCTCATTAGCAGAGACAGCTGGTACAGACAGGATCTGTTCCTGTCAAACCATCTATTTCCCATGCAGATGGGAATCTTGGAAGCAAGTTTCCATGTCACTCCTCACAAATGCCCACACGTACTTCTGGGGCTGTATCTATCTGCTGGATTTGTCAGCACCAGCATTTGCTAAGGACCACCTCGTGAGCAACTCAAAAGACAGATACAGGCAGCCGCAGTTGTCTTGAATTTACCTTACAGAAGGAAGGCTTATGGATATTTTTAATCACTTTCTTAGCTCTAGCAATTACCCCTGCTACCACACAAAAGAAACTGAGGAACGGAAAAATCCCGCACTATATCTCTGGCAGAAGAAAAGCTAGCAAGTCAGTTTGTGCTCACCCTGATTCCTACTCCTGTGCTGCAAGATGTCATGAGCCTTTGGGAGGGGAACTGGGACTGTGGAACCCAGCTACGTGTGTCTCCTAGGTCACGTCTTTCTTGGAAGCATCTTTCTTAGCTTAACTGCTGCTTGGAAATTAACTGTTCTGAGCAGAACCAGTATCTTCAGACTCAGGGGTGGGGGAAGGCACAGCACAGCCCGAGTGAGGGGATATTTCTTACACATGATCGACTGTGGCTGCCAGTGAAAATCCAGCAGCTCTTCCCTGGCACTAATCCGCTGCTCATGTCCTTTCCGCTTAGAGCTGTTCTGAAAGAGAACAAGACTCTGGCAGCAGTGAGATCTCAGCACAGCGGGTTGGGGCAAACCTTTGGGCAGCTGCTTCATTCCCTGCATTACATCCATCAGTGGCTCAGAGTTAACAGATCTTCCTTTTGCATTGCAATGTATTTTACGGTGGTTTGTTTAGTAAAATCCTGACATTTTTCATACTTAAAACATTTGTCTGTTACACCAGTGGTGACTGTGGGGACTGGTTCATCAGCATCCATGAGTTTTTCAGTGTGCAGAATGCTCTGTAACAGATATAATGATTCTTTTTAATTTTATCAATATTTTGTAAGCAACAGTGTGTAAAAGACTAAGAGCCATTACACTTGAATTAATATTTACCAAAGACTTATTTATCAATTGAATCCCTATAACTTGTTTTTTTTCCCCAGCAGCTAGGATTTGCACCAGGAATTTTCTTTTTTAAGAAAAATGAGTTTACTTTTTAGGTAAACTGGACTTGTTATCTTATGGATGTAGAGCTGAAAACTTCCAGTTATGCTCGGAAGGGTTAATCCCAGGCAGTTGCAAGGGCCCTGATCTCTAACAGAATGTCAGCACCTCACACTGTGTATGGTTCTGTCTCACGGCCAGTTTCGTTGTTAATGAGATGTGAGCCCGCTCCTGAAGTACTAACACACCGATGGATGAGCTGGAGCCAACACTAAGACAGAAAGGACAACGTGGATATGCACAAAGGAGATGTTAGCGCCTGTGAAACCACCCCTGGGATCCCTCACTTCTCGGGAACAGCAGCAGCCTTACGGATACAGCCACGTGCAGCGACTAACCGGAGCTCAGAGGAACATCAGGGATGGCAGGTGAGAGGACTGCAGGGCAAGGGCAAGCAAAACAGGGCTTGTGATTAGGTTATGCTATGATTTCCTACCCCTTTGGCCTCTTAAGGAAATAGTACAGCAAAACAAAGTTATTATAGCACTCTGGCCGTTATAATATTAGGGGTTTGCCAGTTGGTATACAATAATTATATTGCCATAAGATCTGCTGCTGCACAGAGCTGTGCTGGTTCAGAGCATAATTATCCTAGCAGAACTATGTCAGTCTAACTCCTCATATGAATACTATTCCAGAAAAAGCAATTTTATTTTGGTGTAATTGCTTCATTTATGATTCCTCTGTTACTTTCCTACTGAACCCATCTTTTAAGCATTTGTCTTTCCTGTGAGTCCTATTTAAAATATCATCTCAGTTGATCATTTTACCAATTACGTATCTTTTCTCTCCCTCCCTAGTACTTTGCTTTATTCTCTCATACTGTACCCTTTCAGTAATGTATTCTTCTTTCCCCCAGTTTTCATTTAGCTCAGGCTTCGCTTTTTCCAGCTCTGTGGCATCTGTCCTGGTGCCTTTCCTAAATTGGCTGACCAGCAAGCCGTAGTAACAGCCTGGGGCTTTGCAGCATGTGAGGCTATAATGCCTTGGAATATAGAGGGCTAGAAGAGCAGCATCAGGTATAGCTACTTTCCCTTACCCCCCTTTTCTTGGCTCTATCCTGCTCCTAACCCAAGGTGTGTTGTACTCACCCTGGTGCTCTGCAGTCTCTCTTCCCCGGGCAGTACCGTACCTCTCACGCTCCACACCAGCAACAGCACGGACACCAGGCTGGCCACCAGCTGCATGATGCACGGGCTGTCACTAGTGCTGAGTGAGAAACACTGGGAGAGGGAGCTGTTCCTGGACTCTCTTATGTCTCAGACAATGGTTGCAGCCCCTTTTGTAGCCCTCCCCCAGCCCAGTAAGTGACGCAAACAATTAAGTCTATATCAAAGGCAAATTAGGCTTTGGAGAGATTGTTAACATTTGGCTGCTTGAGTGGGATACTTCAGTGCCTCTGGGCTTTCCACATGCCAGACCTGCAGAGGCTAAGGAAACAAAGGTCTGAGACTCTCCAGTAACAGGCTGTTTCTTCATGTCACAAAATTGTAGGCACTATCTGTGCCTCTTCTACTTAGCTGAATTCTGTTTGGGAGATAATAATAGGCAGAAGAAGCCACCAGCTGGCACAAACTTCCAGCCAATGCTGGATGATTCAGAGAAAAGCGGTAAAACTTTTGGCCACCGGTACTTATACATGGCTTGATTGATTTAAATGGAAACTGTTGAGACTGAAAGCTCTTCCCCAGAAGTTTTCCCTGCCCACCACAGGAGCTGTAACTGCTGGAGCAGGGCATGACATCTGAAGGAGCACTGCAGCCATGGCATTAAAGCCAGTAAAAAAAATTACTAAGTAGGAAATAGGTACTCACCCAGTCCAATGACCAAATCTTTGTGGCTCATCCTTAAGGCGTGGCCCCACTCCAGGGAGGAATCTCCATGCAGCCCCTGAGCGCTGGGGTCAGACGCTACCCAACCAGCAGAATACAAGGGGCTAACAAAGCTTTTTGGACACTGCCTTCAGAGCGGTTCCACAAAATGTCCGTCAATGTGGATCTTTAAATTAAGTCAGCTTATACATATGCTTGCAATAGACTTTCTTATGTTATCTCCTCAAATGCTTCTGCTTTAATTTATTTTTATATTAGAAGTGTTTAAACAAGCTTTGACACAAGTTCTGCTCCCTGCCATGCCTCAAGTCCTAAGGACGAACTGGATATCCTCACACTCATCTGAGCTGAGGCAACACTCATGTAGGGAGGGAGCTGCTGCTGCTGCAGAGGAGCAGAGATGAACATCTGCAGGAATTCAGGCAGGAAAAACTGTGTGCCTCCCACCTAGCTGAGTTCCTCACTGAGAGTCCAAGTCCTGCTCTTACCTGCAGAAACTCAAAGACTCAGCATGGTTCTGTATTACAGATAACTGGGTTTTGTTTGGCACCCCTTCTCGCCTTGGGGCCGCCGCAACCGTCAGCTTGAAATCAGAAGGAGTTGAGTTGGTGAAAGCACAGCACTAGACGGGAGGCATAGGGAGACTCAATGGAATTCCCCCATCCCTGGCTCAGGAGAGCTCGTTCCTGGCGCAGCTGCCGCTGGCAGGACAGGAACAAGGTGGGCGAAGGAAAGTGACCCCCGTGTTCTGCGCTCTTGGCGGACACGGGGGTGGGCAGGGGTGGAACCACAGCTCAAGGTGCCACACCTGTCCTGGGGCCCCGCTCCTGCGGGTGCCATCCGCAGCTCCCACTCTGTCATTGCCACAGCCCCCGTGCTCCCTGCGCTCCGGACGGTGGACCCGGTTTGCCTCGCTTGTGAGCCCTCCGGGAGCATTACAGGACTCTGTGGTGAAGCCTTGATCTTCTCCATTTGAAGGCATCATCCAGGTAGGCTTTGATAACAGCTGAGGACTTGGGATTAGGAGTCAGGGAGGTAGGGGAGAGGAGGAGCAAGGGTCCATTCAAACTTCAGCATCACCTTTTCTGCTCTTAAACCAAGCATACGCTGTGACGATGGCGTTGGCACTCTGACTGCAGCTGAGGCATGGGGCCCAAGGACTCGGGCATTCTTAGGAGACGGTGAATAGAAGAATTGTCGGGTTTTGGGCAATGTGCTGCTAAGATCACACGGTCACGTTTGGTTTTCTTTATTGTAGCTGACTAAAAGACAACAGCCCGGTGACAGCAGGAATTTCCCCGAAGGAGAGGCGGCCTTCTTTGGCACCTGATGTGGATTTGCATCCCCAGACATCTGAGAGATAAGTGGAGGGCTAGGAGCCACAGAGGGGATGAGAGTGGGATGCCAGCATAGGAGTCACCGGAAGGGATTTTTGAGTCATATTTGGAGACGGGGATGTCCAAGATGTGAACCCTTAGGCTACGTAAAGGTGAAGTCTCATTTTGGATCACAGTGCTGAAGTGTGCAGGGCAGAGCAGTCCCAGGCCACATCATGTCACTTGTCTGTTGTTCACTCTGTGTCTTTTGGCGTCTCGTCTTTCATGTCTTTTCCCTTAGCCCTTCCAGGGGCCTGTCAAAAACCCTGTCAAAAACCGTCATTCTTAGCATTTCTGATCTCTGTGTTCCTCAGCCGGGCGCCTTTGACTCGGGTGCTCGGACATGCATTGGAATCACTTCTCTCTTCACAAGCATCCAGGCTGATGCCTTTCCAGGTCTTGTTCTGAGCTGTATCGACAGCTGTGCGCCGCCCCGATCCACTCCGGAGGACTGGGTCTCGTAAGAATGCAAAGGTAGGTAGAGGATTCTGACCGCAGGATTCTCGGGCATCCATCTTTGCGGTTCTTGGGATAAGTCATCCCGCTGGCATCTTCTTCCTGCAGGGCTCTCTGAGCCTGGTCAGCTCTCCATCATTCTCACCTCGGTCATCTCATTCCGAGTTCTCTCGGTCCTCCCGGTCATTCTTCTTGCCGAGAGTTTTGTGTCCCCTCATTTGTCCTGTCCTGTGTCACGGGTGTTGGTGTGTGTTTCTCCTGGACTTGCTCTGCCTTGTTTCTTAGTCTGGGTGCAGGGGTAATAGGACAAGTCCCGGGGACTTCAAATTTGTCATGTAGGGTGTAGTAGGCCTGTAGAGGGTATTCTAGATTGACACCAGGTGTCTGGAGGTGTCAGGTTAGCCTGCAGCTCTTTGACTTTTGTCCTAACTTTCTTTCAGGTGCAAACAGATAAAATCCGTGGCCGAGTGCCTCATTCCGGGTGAGGGGGCTCTCCCCAGAAGGTGAGTCACCGTTTCTGTTTGCAGGGGCAGTGTAAATGGTGGCCATGTTGCAGCTCTGTTCTTTGTCTTTATTTTTAGGAGGTAAGGCTGGATATTGGCAGTCAAGGTGAAGTGGATAAGGTGAGCAGTGAAGAGTGGACAGAAGCAGTTGCTCTTGCTCAAGTCTCACTTGCTGGTGCAGCTCTAAGCATCCGATATTGTGTGTTTTAGGCGGTCCACTCACCTTAGACCGAACTCCCCTTTCACCAACCAGTCTACAGACCCGGTTCACCTGTCTTGTGGGCCCTCTGGCAGCATTACAGGATCCTGTGATGAGGCCTTGATCTTTCCCGTTTGACAGTGACATTTGGGTTGGCTATGACAATGTTTGGCGAGGTAGGAAGGAGGCAATGAGTGTACACTCGAGTTTCAGCAATGCTGCATCACCTTGTCTGCTCTTAACCCAGGTATACCCTGCAACAGAGGTGATGAAAACAGGGAGCAAGGGGAAGAGCCTGAGAGGTTTATTGGGTGGCTGAGGGATACTTGTGTCCCCTCTGGAATAAATTCCTGTGTCTTCTCAGATCTGCTGGTTGCAGTAGAGTTTGGACGCATTTTGCTGCAGCTTGGTTTTTAATAGCTGGAAATCCATGGATTGCTGGATGATTCCCATAGGTGCTCCTATTTTGCAGGAGCTGCACGCTGAGGTCAGTATCGTGAGGGAGGCCCTGGCCAAGTTGCCAATGGCAAGGAACCTGCAGCATTCAGGGGGCTTCTCCCACCTGAGTTTCTCCTGGAGTGTGCTGTGTGTGATGCTGGATGTTTAACCTGGGTTTGGGGTGTTCTCCCTCAGTCCCAGCTCTAACTGCTGCCCCTGAGCCGAAGCCTTGCTGTGTCCCAGCACTAAACCTGGCAGGTGGGTGTGCTTTTCCAGCCCTTTTATCCCACGGGCAATCCCAGATTCCTGGAGCTCCCCGAGGCACAGCCTGGCCTCGCTCCCTGGGAGCTGCACTTCAATCTGCCTGAACCAAGGATATCCTGCCCAGGTTTGAAACTTCATTCCTGTTGTTTTTCCTCCTGCAGGTAGTTGGCAAAAAAGGAGAGAGCCAAGGAAGCCAAGCCCTTGGAAGGCATTATCCCAGTCCAAGGTTCCCAGTTTTCTCTCTGACTCCTGGATAAATGCCTGGCCATAACCAGAGACCATCCGTTCGATTTTCTGCCTTTTCCAATAAATTGTTGCTTTCAGCTGGAGTTCCTGGTGTCATTCTCCTCCAAATGCCAATTCTCTATCCTAATTGGAATTTTGGTACTTCATGAGGCACATTTCCAAGGCAATTTACCAAATTAAGGCTGGAAAATCAGGAGTTGTTGAGCACCATATCCACAGAATTCTGTGACTTCCCAGGAAAACTTGCCGAGTGTTTAATTGCCATAATTCATCTCTTTGTAATGTTAAATTTCCTGCATTTTTAATTACATAAATCCCATTAAAACCTAAATTGTGGCCTAGTTGCTGTTCCTTGGACACAATTGGGTGGTTCTTTCGTGAGTTGGCGCATTTGGATGTTCATCCAAACTGCGTTTCCTGCTAAATTAGCATTTGTTTCCTAGCAAAACTGGGAATTGTCTAGAAAACCTTACTTTCTGGGAAGAGCTGGGTGTGTTTTCCCTATCCCTGCATAA
>VZDJ01000036.1:0-82839 GCA_008694505.1 Cyanoderma ruficeps
TGCGCCAGAGCTGCCGGCAGAGGCCAGGGCCCAGAGGGAATAGGCGAAGGCAGCTGGGCCCTCAGAAGAGGAGGAGACTTCGCTTCGAACTTGCCCGCCCCAGCTCATGTCTGGGCTTGCTGGACGTGGCAGGGAATGCATGACCAGTGCTGGGCTCCGGCACCGGGAAATTCCCCCCTATAGGCATTAGGAACCCCCTTGTTCTAGTTTTCATAGATTTCCCCAGAATTTTCTCAACCCCAAGTTCAAATTTTTCATAGAATTCAAGTTAAGGTTGTTAGGCATAGGCTTCCCAGTCACGTTCTCACCCCCTAATTGAGGCTGGGAAGTGTAGTCTTGTTCAATAAAGTTCATGTTTTCTATACATTGCTGTGTTATTTGACTGTACAATCCTAAAGGGGCCACAGTGCTGGATGGTTTTGTACAAAGGCTCCGGAGCAGCAGTAAAGTTGAGGCTGAGTGTCACAGCAGGATTTGAAAGAGTGTTGAGGGCACCTGGACGTCAGACCGGGGGCAATATTGTCTTTCTTCCATCTTCCAAAGAAGCATTTATTTGGTCACCCGGGGGATCCCGAATAGCCCAGGGACGTGCCTGGGTGGCCCCAGACAGCTCTTGCAGGCCCGTGGGGCAGCAGGGAAGGGGCCCGGAGCATCCCTGCAGGGGTGCTTTGAGAGACAGCCAGAGGGGCCGTGGCTGGGTTCCAGGCAACGGCTGCTGCCTTCAGGCAGCCAAATGCATGCAGGGACTGCCCGAGTGTCTGGCAAGGCCTGAGAGGGAGTCCTGGGGCAGCCGAAAATGCAGCAGAGTCTGTGGGCTGGTCCAGGGCCATGGAGGCTGGGTGGAGGCCCAAGGTGGGACCCCAGCTCACCCAAGGCCCTGGGGCAAGGCCTCTGTCCCTGGCCATGGCTCCCACAGGCTCTGTCTGGGCTGGCTTCAGAAGTGGCTCATGGCTGGGCCCAGGCAGGGCTGGGGATTGCTGCTGCTGCCAGCTGGTGTCTGGCCCTGCTGGTGTCCCCCAGGGGTTGTGGCAGTGGGGCCCTGTTGAATGTGTGTCTGGATAATCTGGAGGAGGAGTGTCCCAGGAGCACATGGGGTGAGGATACCAAGGGGGGTGGGATTGTGGGGTGCCAGGGGGTGGAAAGACTCTGCAGAGGGCCCGGCCAGGCTGGCTGGGTGAGAGCACTGGTCGGAGATTCCAGAGGCCCAAGTGCCTGCCGGGTGCTGCCCTTTGGCCACAAGAAGCCCCTGCAGCTCCCAGCTGGGGCAGAGTGTGTGGAAAGGCCCCAGGGCTGCTGGTGCACAGCGGCTGAAGCAGAGCCAGGTGTGCCCAGGTGGGCAAGCAGGCCAATGGCCCCTGGCCTGTGTCAGCCATGGCGTGGCCAGCAGGGGCAGGGCAGTGCTTGTGGCTCTGTGCTGGGCACGGGGGAGGCCACAGCTCCAGTGCTGTGTCCAGTTGTGGGCCCCTTGATTGTGAGATGACATTGAGGGGCTGAAGCATATCCAGGGTGGGGTAATGGGAGAAGGGTGTGGAGCTCATGTCCTGTGTGGAGGGGCTGAAGCTGCTGGGTGGGCTAATCCTGGAGAAAAGGAGGCTTGGGGGACCTTTTCACTCTCCACAACTCCCTGACAGGAGGGTGCAGCCAGGTGGGGGTCAGGCTCTGCTCCCAGGGAACAAGGGGAGTGAAGGGACCCACAAGGATCATTGAAGTCCAACTGCTGGCTCTGCCCAGGATAGCCCCAAGCATACCACCAGCATACCACCGTGTGCCTCAGGGTGTTGTGCAAACACTCCTTGATGTCTGTCAGGCTGAGTGTTGTGAACAGTTCCCTAGGCTGCCAGTTCAGTGCCCAACCACCCTCTGGGGAAAGAACCCTTTTCTAATATCCAACCTAAATCTCCCGTGACACAATCTCGGTTTGTCTCTGTCCTTGCCGAGATTCAAGGATGTTAAAAGGTCCCTGGCCCTCTAAAAGCCCCTGAGCCGCAACGCAGAAAGAAACGGAGTCCTTCAAGGTCTTGTTTTCAGTTCTCGTGTGCTGTTTATTATTTGGTATCTCACAATTTGCTCCACACCCAGCCGAGGTCCGGACACAGGCTGGGACACGATGCGACTGCCCACTGATGGGGCATCACTTAGTTTTTATACAGATAATTACGTGCTCACTATTTACTATTTTGTACCAATGTGTGATATCTATACTACAAGGGTCATCTCTGCCCTAATCCAATAGCCTAGAACTACTTTGTGTGACCACCACCCCAGAAGATGGAGGACCATGAAGAAGGAGAAGGATCTAGGGCAACACCCCAAATCCTCCATCTTGTCCCCCATTCACCTCTATTCTAAGAATTCCTAAACTACAAAATTTCTCACTCTATGCTGCACTAAATTATCACTTTCACACCTTTGAGGTTTCTAATTCTTCTCTCAGTGTTGGAAGCTTCTCCCATGGACTAAAATCAAACTTGGTGTCTTTCTGGGCTCTGTGCCAAGGTCTCCAACCTCCCTGGAACGGCTCCACACCCCCCTGTCCAGGGTCCAAACTCCCTTTCTCAGGTCCCAGGTCATCCAAAGGGATGCCCTGGACTCCAACAACACAACTTCAGGTCATTCTCTCAGGTCCTGTCACTGGTCACTGGCAAGGAGAAGAGATGAGTGCCTGCTCTTCCTCTTCCCCTCATAAGGAAGTTGTGGACTGCAAGAAAGTCTCCCCTCAGTCTTTCCAGCTGAACAGACTAAGCGCCCTCAACTAGTCCTCAGATGGCTTCCACTTGAGGCCCTTCACCATCTTCATAGCCCTCCCCTGGATGCTCTCCAATTCCTTTATATCTTTCTTCTCTTTTGGTATCCAAAACTGCACACTTCTTGCTGAGGTATGGGCCCACCATCATCCTTTGAGTGCACCTGTGCCTGCACCACCACGAAGTTGATGGTTAGCAATTTCTCTTTGCTCAAAGTCACCTGGGGACATTTTACTGACATCCATCTGGAAGTGTTGTGTCTCCATCAAGGGCTCCAAGGCTACAGAGAGTCAGATACCCAAAATCTGTAAGACTGAAAATTCTGTTATTGAAGAAAAAAGCCAGGGCATTGCCAGGGATGGACACTGGAAACAAGGTGTGTAGGGCTGCCAAGGCAGAAGGTGTCTGTGATGCTGCATTTACTAAACTCATATAAAATATCAAAAAAGATGGGAACCCCTGCTGCAGCCAAGTAACAGGATCGGAACAGCCTGCGTAGGCAGAGTGTTCCTGTGTTGATTGAAATCAACCCAGGTCAATGGGATTAACAGGCTCCTCCTGGGAATGTACCAAGAGAACTCTGCTTGACTGTGGGCAGGCTGAGCCTCCTCTCTGTTCAGTTCAGTCAGCAGGAGGACAGCCCTGGGCACGGCCTCTGCCAGCAGAGGCATGGTCATCCTGTGTTGGGGCCGGAGCACTGCCAGTGCAGTTCTCCGATCCCCTCTAGAGAATCATTTAATCTTGGGGCAAAATTTGTGCTGTTTCAGCTTAATATCTGGCAGAGGTAGCTCCCAATTCAAGCAAGTGTTAGAACCCAGTAAAAGCATTCACCTGAGCCATCCAGCTGGAAACTCCAGTTCCAGCACCAACACCTGTGACCTGGGCAGGGGCAGGGCCAGGGGCACTCCCTGGAGAACTCGATATAGTCTGTGTTTTAGGAGGGATTGCTTATGGGTGCCGTGCTGCCTGGCCAGCCTGAGTTTGCTACCAGCACAAGGCAGTTTGTGGTGAGAAACACCTGGCAAGAAGCTGCAGTTTGTACCTCTGCTGCTGTGGTTTGCTCTCATCCCTGGTTAATAGCACTGTTCTGCAGCCCAGCACTTCATGAACATTAAAGTGATGGCCCAATAATGCAATAAGCATTCTGAAGGCTGCATTAAATACCAATTTGACATCTTCTTGTCATGCAAAAGTGGCAAATAAAAAATGAATACTGACAATGTGGGCATCAAGATGAAGACAAATAACATACAACAGCTCCTGTGATGTGCAGTGGACGTATACTATAATATTTTTAGACACAACTCGAGTTCCCTCAGGCGCTGTTTGAGAGGGTAAAACAGCCATTCCCACCTCAAACACCTCGCCTTCCTTCCATGCTTTGATCACCAGAAGCTTGGGTAAACAGGTGGGCACTTGGGTCAGTCACTTGTCCCAGCATCTGCATTTGCTCTGCCTGGCCAGGCACCGTGAGGCACATCAACTGTGCAGCCTGGAGACAGACACTGATGGATCTATTTACACTCTACTCCACATTTAGAGCTTTTTGTCTCTACAGGCTGAAGAATTGGACATTAAGTGGTATAATTTGGTTGTAAGGCTGGGGCTTCATGGAGGAAGGCAACCTTCAGAGTAGCAGGATGGGCTGAACTGCTACAAGCCTACCCTGAAGAGAAGTGTGTGCGCAGCCCCATCCCTCCTTTCTCCCAGATGGAGCTATCTTCAACTCTGCCAGACTTTAGGAGAAGTTAGGACCCACAGATTAACAGTCTCCTCATACTCAACTTCTCTGAAGTTTAGGGGACCCAGTAGGAGAGAAACATTCACCTGTTCTTACACAACAGGGAAGAATGAGACGGGAGCAATGGGAAGCTTTTGGAGAGCTATTTTCAGCCTTTCCCAGCCAACTGAAAAGCTTTACAAATTGCAAGTGAGGGTTGTGCCACAAAAGCTTCCTCAGTGTCAGTCCTGTCTCCCATGAGAGCACAGGTTGGAGAGGTGCATTTCAAAGGGCAGCAGCTGTGCCAGCTGCCAAACAGGGATGGCTTCCATTTAGGATGAGTCATCACCAGACCTTATCACAGAATCCAAGGGCTGTCTTTTAAATCATCATCTTCTGACACAAGGCACTGCAGTGCCTGGCCTAGTGCTCAGAGCTTCAGCAGGAAATGTCAAGATGAAAAGCAAAGGCTTTGGTTAAGTCACATGTGGGATCTACAGCAAAAATGGGAACCAGTTCCAGATGTCCACTTCTAAAGGCAAAGCGTCTGCCTTAAACCCATCTTTTGTCTCCAACAGGAAAGTTCCTTACATTTACTGCCTTATCATCATGGAGAAATTGCACCCAATATCATCTGCTAGCAACCAGCAGCAGAGTTTCTTGGAGAGCAGAACTTCCATGTCAGATCTTCAGATCTCTCTCATAGCCAAGGGTTATTTTCCATCTGGTTGTTGCACAAGAGGATGGGAAGGTTCCTGTTCTCAGCAATAAACCAAGGGAAATATCAAGAGGAATATGCCTGCATGTTTAGCATTGAATGTAAATATGCATGGAACCCCAAGGCTGAGTCCTTTCCTCTAAGAAGATGTTAATAAAACTTTACCCTTCAGCTCACAAGCCTGAAAACAGATGAATAACAGCCACATCCTGGTAAGCTCCGAAAAATTTCATAACAGAAACAGAACAACCTTCTGGGCACTCTTTCATTAAAACATGAAGAAAAAAAATAGTGGTTTTTTAGTAAGACTAGGAATGTCCTCCTTCCACAGTCTGGCTGCTCATGCTCTGTGCTCTGAGAAGTGGCAGCCTGGGAGAGCTGCTCCCTCCTCCTGCACTGGGGTCAGGCCGGTTCTGTGGCAAACAGGAGTTTCTTCAGTTGCAGCACACAAGTCTGAGGGCACTGGCTGCCCCCCAGGGGGGTGGTGTTGTCCCCTTGGGGAACATGTGTGTCTGACAGTCCAGGGCTGCTTGCAGCTGAGATTTACAGGCACCTGCAGAAGGCAGGAGCTTTCCTCGCCTTGCTGGGGCTACCTCTGTGTGCCCAGGGGACAATAAATGTTAGTGCTCCCTGCTTCTGAAGGACTGCATGGCCGCACGTGCTGGGAGCCAAATCTTAATTCCCTTGTACTTGTTTTCAATATATTGCAAGATACCTAGAAGACCCTGAGTTCTTCAGCACAGGGACACATCTCATCTGAAATTAAATTTCACCCTAGATGCTATTTTAATAAAGAATAAGACCAATTATTTCTATGAATCTGCAGTGAAATTACTGAAAACTCTTCAATGTGTGAAGCTACAGACCAGCACACCTATCGAGTTCCCGTTCCTCATGGCAGAATTCACTGAATTCATCCCAGAATTCACGCAACCTTTTGTTTTTGACTAAATTAATCTGGGGTCCTTTGAGGGGGTTGGCTGTTAACACATTCTCCCTCCTGCAGAAATGATACATTAGCATTTCTCCATCCCAGTGAATTCCAGAGAAACAAAGGCATAAAACACAGACGCCTCCACAAATGTTAAGCTGGTGTAGAAGAGAAATGAAATGTATTTATGAGGAGTGGAAGAGAGGACAGGACTTCATGAGTAGTTCCTGGAGCCAAAAATCCTATTAAATCCTATTTGTCCAGCAAACACATCTGATCCAGAGCCTGACTGTGCTGGAAACAAGGGCAGCTGTCAAGGATGCAGAGGGAAACAGCAGCTCTGCAGGGATGAGGGCTGGGGAACTGCTCAGAAATATAAATGCTCCATGTGTAAGGGGCAAACTCCAGCAGCTGGATGTGAGATTGGAGAAAAAACTGTCCCATGGTCACAGCTGAGGCATCTGATAGCACTTCAGACTGCGGCCACTGCTCTGCTGCACAGACATTTGGGGCTTTCCTTTAAAAAGAGGTGGGAAACTGTTCCCTTTAGGGGTGGGAAGCGACTCTTAGGAAACTGCACAGTTATGGCAAGTGATGATGCCCCCCTTGACTCGAGTCTCACATGGCTCTGTGCTTGCTCAGCCCTTTGTGGGGACTGTGCACCCCAGCACCTGCTGGTAGGGCCAAAGGGGACAGACTGAGGACAGGGCTGAGGTCCAGGTTCATGTCAGGGTCAGGTCAAGGCTCAGGTCAAGGCCCAGGACAGGACTGAGGTCAAGGCTCAGGACAGGACTGAGGTCAGGGCTCAGGACAGGGCTCAGTTCCAGGCTCAGGACAAGGGCTCAGGTCAGGGCATTGTGCTGGCCAAGGGAGGCTCTGGCTGCACATCCCCTTGGACTCTGTTTCCCATTCTCCCACGTCTGGTGCTGCACTGGGAGTCTGTGATGCACCAGCTGCCTTGTCTGGGGCCTGTCTCTGACTCCCTACAGGGAAATGAGTCAGAGTAATGAATGGGGAAGAAAAAAAGGTAATAAGTGAGTAAAGGTACTTCCCTGAAACTGTCTGGGAGCCTGAAGGGAGAAATTTAACCAACTTATCTGGGACTGAGTCCTTTCCTTTCCCTAAGCCTTCCCTGCATCCGAGGCTGGCATGGCTGGGATGATGGTGGTGGTGGATGCACCGTGGGCTGGCATGGTTGGCAGGCACGAGGCCAGCCTGCACCAGGAGAGAGTGGAAAACTACAGAACAACAATCTGAAGAGCTTTCTATAGCCCCAAGGAGGCCAACGAGGCAATCTTTAAAGCCGTGTTACTATAGCAGCCCTGATGGTAATTTACCAGTACATCTCCTTTTCTCTTCTTCACACCCTTTTCACAACAAAAAAATGAGATTAGGCTCATCTTCCTCAATTACCTCGCCATGTTCCCTCGCAGCCCTCAGCTAACAGCTTTCCAGAAAAAGCCCCACAACATCTCTGCACAGCCCAGGGCCCCTATTGTTCTCCCCTAGAGCCATGAGGAAAACAGCCTGTACTGGGAATATCCTGTGGGGACAGGGAGGATAGCACAGGAGCAGGCATGTGGCACTTGCACTGCCAGCCACAGCTCGGGCAGGAGCTTATGCATGAGCAGGAGAGAAGTTTTGCTGGAGGTACGGGCAGGAAACATTCCTCTGTCTCAAACCCCATGGACTTTTGGGATTAGGAGTAAAAACACAGGCCAGGACCAGATTGCCACTCTCTGGTTTTGTGTGTGATAAACTGTTAAATTCCCCTGTTCCATGCCAGGTTGGACAGGGCTTGGAGCAACCTGGTCTAGTGGAAGGTGTCCCTAACCATGGCAGGGGGTTGGACTAGGTGATCTTAAAGGTCCCTTCCAACCCAAATCATTCTGTTACTCTATGATTATATGATAATATGTTCTTCCCTGGAGAGAAGAATGAGGTTTGGGGTCTGGTCCCACCTTGGAGTCTTGTGGACTGCAGAGGAGGGGTTTTGGGGTGTGGTCCCACTTGAGGAAGCTCAGAGAATATTTAATGCCTGTTAGAAAGCAGGTGCTGGGTGCCCCATTCTTTGTCGCTGCCTGCTCTGAAGGACACCCCATGCCAGCTCACACGTGCCTGGTGCCATGTGGAGCAGGGCTGGAGGGGTAAAATGGGGATCAAGGTCCTTCAGGACCCTCAGCCAGGGCAGTGATGCTGCAGCTCCTTGTCTGCCCACTGTTCCAGCAGTGGGGCTCTCCTGTGGCACACTGTTGGATTTTTCTATGCTGATGGCACTGTAAGTGAGGAGCAGAAGCCTTGAGTAAAACTCCATGCAGGACAGACAGTGCAGATCTGGGTGAGCCTGACCCAGGCACCATCCTCCTTCCTTACCTGCACTCCCAGCATGGACCTGGGGACCGTCCAGAGCCAGCCCCTTACTCTCTCCTACTCTCCTGTCCCTTTCCATGTGGCAGTGGCTTCAGAGCCTGCTAAAGATCTCTGTGGCAGAGCTGGTATTCAACATGCTCCTTCTTCCTCAGTACTCTTCCTTTATGCTGCGCCAGAGGGGCGATGGGAGCTCTCCCTTCTCTATTGGTGGCTCCTGAACAAGAAAGACTGCTCCCACTGTGCTTCCTGCACAAATCAACCTAATTACTGTTCCACTGGCAGCTAATGAGCTTAAAGCTTTCATGGCCAGCGCCTCCTTCCCTCCCTGCGGGAGAGCAGCTTCAGTCAGGCCTGTCCTTAGCTGAGGAGCTTTGGTGGTGGTTGAGGAACAGGAGGAATAATCCTTGGGGAACAGCAGAGCATCACTGGTGCTGCTGAGGCTGCTGAGCTGTTAGTCCTGGGCAGGGCTCTTGGTGTGCTTGAAACCCTTGCCATGGCAGCGAGGAGCAATGCTGACGGGAGGGGGTCTGGGAGCTCACTGCTGCTGCTACCTCCTTGTTCCCAACCCTGTGCCTGCAGCACCACATGGACATGGGGACACATTCCCAGGCTCGATATCACAAACCCATTCCCCACACTGCTGATGTGGTTGGCAGCACATCTATGGGGCTGTGCAGGAAACCCCTGTGATGGAGGGAGACACCAGCAAGTGCTGCTCATGGTGACATCTCTGGGTGCATGGGGGTCTGGCTGCTTGCCCCATGCTGGCTGTCCCCAGACCAGCTCTTCTGGGGAAGGCCAGCCCACTCCCATCACCAAACAGGGTCACAGAATCATAAAACCACAGAAAGGTTGGAAAGTACCTTAAGTACCTTAAAGATCTACCTCTTTTTACCCCCTCAAACTATCCCAGGTTGATCCCAGCCTTGAACCTTGAACACTTTCTGGGATGGGGCAGCCACAGCTTCTCTAGGCAACCTGTGCCAGGGCCTCACCAACCTCAGTACAATAAGCTTCTCCTGGTGCTTGTCTTCCCAGTGTTTCCTGTGCCCCTGTGTCACCTCAGGATGAGCCAGGTGGAGCTGAGGTCCCCGTTTGTGCAGTGCTATCACAGATGAGCAGCACAGTCTGGTGCCAGGCTCTAGGGTCCCCTTTCAGTGCAGCCCATGGGGCTGTTCCAGCCCTGCAGCACTGCCCTGTCTGGGTGCTGGGCTGCTGGCAGTGACCCACGTGTGTACACAGAATGTGCTGCACAGAGGCAACAATGCCGTTTTTTTAAACTATGATTGGTCTCCCAATTTTAAAAAAAAGCTGTCTGGCAGGCTAGGCCCCCTTCCACGGTTTCCTGGAAATATGAAGATGTGAAGAGGGTGCTGCTGGCAGAGGTGCTGAGCCAAGATCAAGCCCATTGCTCAGTCCAGCATTGGCTGGTGCTGCCAGGGCAGGACTGTGCCTTCCTAAAGCACAGTCAAACCCACAAGGGCCAGCTCGCTCACAGACCCAGAGCTGAGGAACTTACATCTGAATTCCAGCTTGGCTGGCTCATCCCACACAACCCAGCTTATTTTCAAGCCAAACCCATTTCATCCTTCGCTTCCAGGCCTGATCTGTTGTGCAAAGTTAGGCAGCCTGTGCTGCCATGCTCCTCCCACCCTCACAGATGTATTTTGGGGCTCAGTGAGGTGATTGCTCTACACAGAATAATGGGAAGTGCTTGGGCACCTTGGATGTGAAAGGATGAGGGCAGAAGATGGGGAAAATGCTCACAGAAGGTGGGTGAGGAAAGAAGGCTGTGAAAATTTCAAGCGAAAGCTCCAGCTATGTCTGTCCTCCAGCTACTTAGCAGATTATTTATTACCTTTATTAACTCTGTGTTAAATTACCCTTTTCCTATAATTTTTCAAGAAGTTTATTGTTTAATTTGTCTGGCTTAACATTACTTCTTGTAAAAGTGAAGCTTTCGGGAGAGACTGGCTTGAAAGAGCATCTGTCTATTCCCAGCAGGGGCACAGAGTAGTGCCAGAGGACAAGGTACCCTCTGCACTCACACAGTCTGGGCAGCGTGGCTGCCAGAGCTCCCTCGGCCAGGCACCTGATGCAGGTGAGAACACATTTCTTCCCTCAGCCTGATTTCATCTATTAAAATCAACGCATTAAAATAAGAATCAGAAACATGAAGTGCCACCTCAGCTGAACCTTTCCTTGCAGACATGCTGCCCTCGGTGCCTGACAGGGGAAATAGATCTAATCTTAAGTTCTCAAGTAAAACGTTTCCATTTCTTCTGTGATGAGGTGCTGGCTCTGAGGCTGAGGTACCCTAAAGGGCCACATGTCCTCACAGCCTCTTCTGTTCCGCTGGGGAGAAGGGGTGAATTGCAGCTGAGGGGATGAACCAAGGGAGAGAAAGGGTCCCTCATGCAGGTGAGAGCTCAGGCCTTTGGGGCTTGAGAGGGGAACAGATGCCAGTTTACATTTCTGTGTGGATTTAGAACCATAGAATCACCGAATGGTTTGGGTTGGAAGGGAGCTTAAAACTCATCTCCTTCCTACCCCCTACCATAGGCAAGGACACCTCTCACTAACCCAGGTTGCTCCAAGTTCTGTCCAAGCTGGCCTTGGACAGTTTCAGAGATGGGGCAGCCACAGCTGCTCTGGGCAACCCTCGAGAAGAGGTACTGGGGAAGAATTGCCCCCCAATACCTAACCTAAACCTACTCTCTGAGTTCCAGCTTAAAGCCATTAATGCACATGGGAGGTGTGGGCAGCCACCTCTGCCAGAGGAATGTGCCCGGTGTCCCCCCAGCACAGGGCAGAGGAGCTGTAAGGACAGTGCCAGAGCCTGGCAAGGGGCACTGGATCAGTGAGGGCACCCGTGAGAGTGGCTGTAGACACTGCAGGAGCACTGGCACTGCGGGAGCACTGGCACTGCAGGAACACTGGCACTGCAGGAACACTGGCATTGCAGGAACACTGGCACTGCAGGAACACTGGCACTGCAGGAACACTGGCATTGCAGGAACACTGGCACTGCAGGAACACTGGCATTGCAGGAACACTGGCCCTGCGGGAGCACTGGCATTGCAGGAGGTCTGGCCCTGCGGGAGCACTGGCCCTGCGGGAACACTGGCATTGCAGGAGCACTGGCCCTGCGGGAACACTGGCCCTGCGGGAGCACTGGCAATGCGGGAACACTGGCATTGCAGAAGCTCTGGCCCTGCGGGAGCACAGGCGCCCCGGGAGCGCTGCCGAGGCGCGGGGCCGGGCCGGTGACTCACCGTCACTGTCTGTACCTGCCGGTGACTCAGCTCTCACTTCCCCGCCCTGGCAGAGCCGGAATGAGATCCCGGCCGGCCGCTGGGAGCGCGTTTTTGCCACCCCCAGCACAGGGTCAGGGCCATCACCCACCCGCAGGAGATGGCAGCAGGGTCACAAACAGGCTGCGGGCACAGCCCAAGGCTGCTGGGAGCCTCCTGTCAAGGCTGAAAGGCCAAAGATAGAGAGGCGCGGTTTAAATGCCATTAGATGAATACAGGTCCAGGCTCCACTGAGCCTGGGTTTGTGCCTCTGTGAGTGTGGGAGGGGGAAAGGAAAGCCCCGTCCCTCCCTCCCCATCTCAGATCTGCAGCTGGGTCTGCACTGCTCCGGGTGAGGAACAACAGCACAGTGGAGACACACTGCTGGAATGTCCTTGAGGTTTTGAGCTGAGAACATGCTGCCACCTTCACTGAGCACCACCAGCCTCACAAAAAGATTCATGTGGTCTCTTCCAGCTGTTTTCTGGGAGCTCATGACTGCAGAGGTTGATATTTTTGCCCTGGGCTTTGGCTTGCCCCTTTGCTCTCCCCAGAGACACCTCCTGAGCCACTCTTCAGCCATGCAGGGACAAGCTGATGGATGTGCTGGGCTTCCCTGCTCTCTCTCCTGGACACTGCTCTGACCCCTTCAGGAAGGAAATACCTTTTTCCCACCACTTTCTCCTTCACAGCTCTCCTTTTCCTCATGTCAGAGCAATTCTGTGCCCCTCCTACTCATGCCTCAGTTTCTCTGGCCATGGATGGTGTGTTCTGTGGATGGGATCTCACAGGCATCTCAGCCAGGCTCCCTGCAGAGCAGAGAACGTGGCCCTGGAGAGAGCCACTTTGGGTGCGAAACAAGCCAGGAATTTTTACCGTGTACCCCCAAAATGCTGCAGTGCTGCTTTCCTGCAGTGCCCGTGGCTGCAAGTGAGAATGTAGAGCATTAATGCCCCAGAGACTCCTCCTGTTGGGAGCTTCTATCCCAACAGACCAACTCTGCCAGAATCCCACTGAGAAATACTGAATAAGAACAGGATTTTTGCACAGCCTCTTCCTGCTAACATTCCCACAGGAGATGGTCTAGATCACTGTACTTAGAAGAAGAAATGCTGCTGGTGTATTTCCCAGGAATGAGTCTGAAATGTTCAGGATGCAGCCACAGAATAGGGTAATGGTCCCATCCCAAGATCTTCCCATCCAAATCAACCAGCAGGTGCAGCCTGTGGGCTGAGGGAGCAGGAAACAGCCAGGATTTGCTTCTGATCAGCACATGCAACCTGAGAGCAACTGTCCCCACCTCCATGAATTGTAGGTGACACAAAAAGGCAAGTGCTGGAAAAAGGCCTGAAGAACAATGGGGTGGGTTTGTGGCTTTCTACAGGGGTGTTCTCTAGAAAAAAAGGGAACAAAAATCCAGGAAGTGTTTCCATCAGAGCCTCACCAGGCTTGAATGGGTGGCTCTGTCCAGAAGCAGCCTGGACACAAAAATGAGAGTCCCACCCCCATGTGCAATGAAGAAAGCTCTGAAGTCCCCAAGCCAAGGGACAGGGTGCCCCAGGCCCTCCAGGGACCCAGCTCACTGCCTGCTGCCCACCCAGCAGGCAGGTCTCACACCCTGGGGAGTACCCTTGGAGGGGACCTCTTCAAATTGCCAGCTCTCCCCAAAATGTCAGTCTGAGGCCTTTTGGGATGTGATGTTTTGGAAATAGTCTTCAGATTGATTCCGTCTCTTTGCCCTATTTTTATCTCCTGTTTACAGGCCAGAGGCTGTTCATTGCTTCGTGCTCTCCTGTCCCTCATTTCCACTTTTCATGATTTATTACTCCATTTTAATTTCATTTAGCCTATATTCCCTGCTGGAACGCTGGTCATAGAGTTCAGTGCCTTCTTAACCTTTTCAGCACTGTTTCCTCTGTAGTTAAGAGTGTCCCTTAATATTAAGGTTAATGCATCCTTAGAGGATGAGCTGACAGCTGTGTGTGTCACATCAGCACATGGCAAGGTTCTGTCCCTCAGCCCAAGCAAGGTGTTTTTAAGGTGTGTTCCATGGAGTTTCCAGACATCAACTGGCCCCATTGGAGTTTCTCTTGCAACATCCTCTGGATGTCCAGAAACCCCAGACAAATGCCCCAACATACCCAGTCCCAACAAATCCAACTGATTCTGTTGATCAGCAATAGGACCCGAGTGGGGAGGGAGCGAGGTTTAGGATGGATATGAGAAAAAGGTTCATCCCCCAGAGGGTGCTGGGCACTGCTCAGACTCCCCAGGGAATGGGCACAGCCCTGAGCCCGCCAGAGCTCCAGGAGCCATTGGAAAAAGTTCTCAGGGGTGCACAGGATGGGATTGTTGGGGTGTCTGTGCAGGGCCTGGAGCTGGACTGGGTGATCCCTGTGGGCCCTTCCAGCTCAGGTTGTGTCTCATGCAGTGGATACCACTTCAGGCCCAGGTTAGTGTCTGCACAGGGGTTTAGCCTTCAGTTAGGAGCCCTCTTAAATCTAATCTGTGCATGAGGTTAATGAATTTCTCCTGTTCTTCTTGCAGTAAATATGAAAATTCCTATTTCCTGTAATGGCACAATGACATTTGGCCTAAACAGATTGGATTTAAGTCTGTGCAATGCCCCAGGACTTGGAGCTCTTCACTGGTCAGTTCTAAAAAACCTTGAGGAGAAAACATTCACTTTCTGTATATTCTGCCACTGAAGGCTGTTCCTGCTCCTGTGAAGGTCTGCAAATAAAGGAGCCAATCAAGCTACAGGCAACAGAGTGTTGTAAGAGTATTGTTTTGCTGATGAGAGAGCAGAAGGAACATGAGTGAGGCTGGAAGGCGTGAAATGGAAAAGTGATGAAAAGAGTCTGCTAACACCTGGCCAAGCTCATTCCATTCCCTGCCAAGGGTTACTGCAGGAGGGGATAATCAGAACTCCCCCCCCGAAAATAACCCCCCACCTTGACATGGGGAGGTGCAGGGGTCTTGTGGGGCTTCTACTGTCAACAGCAAATTGTGCAACTTTCTCATTTCTTTCTCAGTGCAAAATGCCTCGGGCTGAGGAGGAGGCACAGGAGAGCAATTGGTGGGGGAGTGAACATGAGTGTGCCTCCAGATCTGAGCTTTCCTCAGTGGATTAAACCTTCAAATGTCTCTTAATGCACCAGAATCCCCTGGCAGACACTCTCAGAGGCCGGGGTTTAGCTCCTGTGCTTGGTTCCTGCATCTTGTGGCTGGTTTGACTTGAGAACTCTATGCTGGCTCTGAAGTGTTTGCTGGGAGAAGCAGGCACAGGATAAACATGTGTGCACACACAGACTGAGCTGCCTGAACACCGCACCTTGAGCAGGCTCTGCACCCTAAGAGAGAGCAAAGCTGGCACCTGGGGGACACCTGAGGGCACCTGGGGGACACCTGAGGACACCTAGGGACGCCTGCGTTGTGGCACAGAGCCCAAGGCAGAAAGCAGACACACACATGGTGCTTTAGGGAGCTGCTGAAGTGGAACCCTTGGATCCCATCCTTGGTATTTTCCACGATTACTGCACATGTCCTGGGCAGTAGAACCCTGCAGGCCCATGGTCAGCACCAGCCAGGCAGGCAGAGGGCCAAGCACTCCTGCTCAACACATCCAGGTTTCCCCTCACACCAGCAGACTTTGGGGACAGTATAAACCAGCCCAGCTCAGGGCAGCCCTGCACTGGTGTTCTGCAGGATTTAATCATAATGGTGAGGCCCTTGACTCCTCCTTGTGATCCTGTCCTACCCTGATATGGTCTCATCCAAAAATCAAATGCTTATATTTAACAGCTGTAATATATCTTAAATCACAAGGAAGCCGCGGGTAGATTCAACAGGTCCTTCCCAGAAAAATGCCACCCATCATAGATCTATATAGACAGGTTCATAGACAGGTCAAGAGGACCTAAAAGTAACAACCCCCTGTCATGAGGCTGGACAGGGCATGGAGCAACCTGGGATAGTTGAATGTGTCCCTGCAGGGGGTGGAATGAAATGAGCTCTAAGGTCCCTTCCAACCAAAACCATTCCATGATTCTTTGGCTCTATAAACTGTCAAAACCTAAAAGACATAAAAGTGCAGTGATGTTGATTCAGGATTTAGAAATGCCAGTCAGATCCTCTTAGCTCTATCCCCTTGGTGCCCCATTCCTCTGATCTCCCCTCTGGTCACTACATCCCTGTGGGACCACACTTGCCATGACCAGTGTCACCAGACAGCCCAGCTCTCTAGGAGGGGTTGGACACATGGACAGCAGGGATGGGATGTGCTGTTGCTGTGGAATTTCTAATTATTTGTGTTTGCTCACCTATAGCCCAACATTTTTAGTCAAACTGAAAATCTTGGTGTAAAGCTTTGATAATGTCAAACATTTTTCAAAGCTGAAAGCCAGCACTTGCTGTGAGGAAAGAACAGATTTTACATGATTTCTTGTCCTCTTTATCCCAGCAGGATCTGGGTCTGGTGTAGCAGGCCGTGAACTAAGCCACTTCAGACTCGACTCAGGGATTCAGCTAAGAATGTGTAAAACTCACCAGTTCAGATCCTTCTGAGCCTTGGGAAAACATTCCAGCATACGGTCTTGAACACAGGCTTAAAATAAATCCCATGGGAATGCTCCACCAGGCAGGAGCACTGCCATGGACCATCAGCTTTGTCCTGGGAGTTCTGCAAATCCAGCCTTTATTGGGCAGTTTTTAAGCTCAGCAGAGGCAGATACAGCAAATAAAACCAAGCAGCAAAAACTGACCCACAGGGCCTGAGCTGGAGCCATGGGACTGGTGAGATGGATTTTGCTGGTGTGTGTTGTGCTTTTCTTCCTCCAAAGTGTCTGCTGGGTGCCCTGGGAAGAGTCATCGTAACAGCTCAGTGTAATGAAAAACCAGGGAAAACAACTCAATTGGTGAGTGCCCTGTGGGAAATCAAATCCCTGAGCCAGCCCGGCGGGATTTCTGCCAGGCAGCTCTTCAGGAAAACATCCTCAGGACAAAGAACTCGGAATAAACCCATGATTTTGCTGTGAACAGAACACGGAAATGATAAAGTCCTAAAAACGCCATAGAATTATGGAATCATTAAATTTGGAAAGGACCTCCAGGATCATTGAGTCCAACCATTCCTCCAGCACTGCCAAAACTACCACTAAACCATGTCCCCAAGTCCACAGGTGCCTTTTGAACACTTCTAGGGATGGTGACATCACCACTGCCCTGGCCAGCCTGAGCTGAGCCTGACCACCCCTTTAGTGAAAAGATTTTCCCAATATCCAACCTAAACCTCCCCTGGCACCACCTGAGGCTGTTTCCCCTTGTCCTGTCCCTGTTCCCTGGGAGCAGAGCCCGACCCCCCCGGCTGTCCCCTCCTGTCAGGGAGTTGTGCAGAGCCAGAAGGGCCCCCCTGAGCCTCCTTTTCTCCAGGCTGAGCCCCTTTCCCAGCTCCCTCAGCTGCTCCTGCTGCTCCAGCCCCTTCCCCAGCTCTGTTCCCTTCTCTGGTGCAAAAAGCTGCAGTGGTTTTGCTTGCAGGGAGGTTTTGGAAACAGTGAGGATCCAGGGAGGCCATGGGGTGGTGCAGGGGGTGGAACATTGCCTGTGTGGGGCTGGACCAGCACCCACTGGAGATGTCTCCAAAAGCCTCCGTGGCATCTCAGCAGAGAAGGACAAACTCACAGCCATAATGTTTTTGAGTATTTAAATAGAAAGTTGGAAAATGGAGACTTAGAAAATTGGTAACTATAATCCAAGAAGTGCTCTTAAAGAAGAGCCTTTAAAGAAATGTTGCTGCCTTGATCTCCCTCACTCAGAGAGGTTTGACCCGTGAGATCTGCAGTGAGAGCTCTCCAGCCCTGACACTGGAAGAAAAGACCACGTCAGTTTCAACAGAACTTAATTATTGTCTCTCTTTATGCCAGCTATTATTATTTTTCCTGACTTCCTGGTTATTATCACCTCTCCAGAGCCTGAAAAACCCTCTGCTGTGCTGCCTCCTGCTAGAACAGCTTTCACTGTTCTTTTTTCTCCTGCTCTCCTGGAGGATCTTGCTGCTCCCTTTGCAGTCCTGCTGTGTGACACCTTTTCCAGAGGGATGCAAGCCTATTGCTGGCTAACAGTGCTACAGAGTTCCCCCAAACATTCTCAATGCCCATCTAACCATCAATTTTAATGATTTCCAGGTTAGCTGCCATTAAATAGCTGGGGGGTTCCCTGGATTTTTGATGTATTTCAGAGTGTTCTTGATCCTGTGCAGTGGCTTAGTGGAGAATGATCACATTTTTACTTCATGTATCACAGAGCAATCTGAGTTGGAAGGCAGCTGCAAGAATCATCCAGCCCAACCCCTGGCCCTGCACAGACACCCAAACATTCCCTGCACAGACACCCCAACAATCCCACCCTGGGCATCCCTGAGAGCATTGTCCAAACACTCCTGGAGCTCTGACAGCCTTGGGGCCCATTCCCTGGGGAGCCTGGGCAGTGCCCAGCACCCTCTGGGGGAAGAACCTTTCCCTGAGAACCAACCTAACCCTCCCCTGTCCCAGCTCCAGCCATTCCCTTGGGTCCTGTCCCTGGTCACAGAGCAGAGATTGGAGCTGCCCCCTGGGAGGAGCTGCAACCCCTGACATGCTCTGCCCTCAGTCTCCTCTCCAGGCTTCTCTGGGTTGAATGTACTTTTCCTTTAAAAAGTGAAAGTGAGATTTCACTTCCTATTCTGAGCTGGGAGTTCAGGAACAGCCTCTGTAAGTGTAGTGGAATGAGGAGGCCTTGCCACTCCCTGTGTCTCTAACAGGACCTGATTTTAGCCTGGCAGGAAGCCCTGATGCTGGAACTGTCCCTGGCATTTTACCTTGCTGATGTCATGGGATTTACAACCTTTCCATGCACTTTGTGACATCCTGCTGCTTTGTACCTGGTGCTCAGTGAGTGGGAATGATGCCTTCTGTCATTTTCTACCATCTCCACAAGCTCTCTGTGCATGGATTTAGGAAAAATGGGGTTTGCATCTTGCCAGATGGGAAACACAGACCAAGGGTTGTGCAGAGAGTCACGGAATCATTTAGGTTGGAAATGCCCTCTGAGATCATCAAGGGCAACCGTTACCCCAGTGCTGCCAAGGCCACCTCTAAAACATGTCCCCAAGGGCCACATTCATGTGTCCTTTAAATCCCTCCACTCCACCACTGCCCTGGACAGCTGTGCCAGTGCCTGACCATCCATTTGAGGAAGATGTACCAATATCCAATCCAAACCTTTCCTGGTGCAATCTGAGGCTCTTTCCTCTGGTCCTGCCCCTTGTTCTCTGATCCCAAGGAGGGTAGTGGGGAACATGCAGGTTTCTTGTCCTGTCACATCTCAGTTCCATATTGAAACATCTTCCTTCTGCTGAGTAGGAGTGAGCTGGGGAAGGCTCTCACCTCAGCACTGCGCACTGGGCACCAACATATTTTCATTTTGAATAAAAGCTAGCAGAATTTTGTCTTAAGATTGGCAGTTGGCATTCTATAGATAGTTTAGATGCATCCTGAATGTTTGAAGTGCTGTGCTTTCCTATTTCCCTTGGCACAGCACAGCCTCTATTTGTTAGATGGTCTTTAAATGGAATTGCTGCTTGCTGGACTGAACTGCCGTGGGCAGCTTCTCCCTGGTCTCAGAGACTGTCAGGACAAGGTGAGTGACTGACACACAGACCCAAAGTGGAAAAAAAAAAGGGGACATGGGCAGAAAGGTCATGGAAGAGATTTTTAAAGATGATGGAGCCCATGGGTATTATTCTTGAATAAAAACAGAGTGTTTCATAATGGGCAGAGAGGCCCATGGAGGAGAGTCATGATTTAACTTCAGCCAGCAAGGAAACAACACAGAGCTGGCTCAGACACTTCCCCCTTCCCCTGTGGGAAAGAAGAACCAGGAAAAAAAAGATAAACTTGGTAGATTAAGAGAAATTTAATAATTAAAACAAAATAAAACATAACAATACTAGTACAGTACTAACAGTGAGGATAATGGAATGAAAAGGAAGGAGAGAGGAATAAAGCCCAAGAGAGACAAGTGATGCAGTTGCTCCTCACCCATGACCCATGCCCAGCCCCTCCCCAGCAGTTGGCTCCCCACCAACCCTCCCAGTTTCCATACTGGGCATGATGTTCCATGGTCTGGAATATCCCTCTGCTTGGTTCAGATCAGCTGTCCTGGCCATGATCCCTCCCAGTCCTTGTCACCTCCCCAATGGCAGAGCATGGGAAATGGAAAAGTCCTTGACTTGGGGAGAGCATTTCCCAGCAACAACCAAACCAGCAGCGTGTTATCAACATTGTTCTCATCCTGAATCCGAAACACAGCCCCGGACCAGCTACGGGAAGAAAATTAACCCTATCCCAGCCAAACCCAGGACAGGGAGCACGTGCCTCGGCTGCGGGCCCTGCATCCCGCTGCTCCTTCCCAGGAGGAAGGGAGGAGGGTTTCACAGCCATCTCCCCGTCCTCCCCTGGCAGCAGGATCGAAGCCTGGTGGAAGGAGCCACCTGTCCCCGCCGTGGCGTGTGACACCGGCCACTACAGCCCATCTGCTCCTGGTGCCGGCGGGGCCGCGGGTGGGAGGCGGCCGGGGCTGTGCCAGCGCTGAAGGACAGAGAGGTTTGTCCCTGTGGGCTCTGTGCTGTGGCACGGTGTCCTTGGCAGGTGCAGAGCACGGCAAGTCCGCTGTGCTCCTCCCCGCCTGATGGCAGCCCCGGCTCGGGCACGGGCTGGCCGCCAGCTCCGCACGGGTCCAGACACAGCGACATCCACCCCCGGCCCGGACAAGGCACTGCTGAGCCCGGCTGAGCCCGGCTGCTCGGAGCCTCCGCAGGCACCAGCTGCTCCACTCGCACAGGGCTGAGCTCAAGCCTCAGCCTTGGAAAATTCCGTGTGGGAAATGGGATCAAATCACAGGGTTTCTGTGCTTCAGCTCCATTCTTGCTTGGGAAGAAAATGTCTCCCGGTTTTCTTCACAGCATGAGCATCTCGAGTGGAAGGTGTCCCATGGCAGGGATTGGAATGAGATGAGTTCTAAGGTCCCATCCAACCCAAACCATTCTGAGATTCCATGATCTTCAGGCAGCTGCTTGTACCAAGGATGACTACCCATGGATGAGGCTCCAGACACTGCTCCAGCACCTTGCAGCCAGCAAAAACGTATACAAAGGCTTCCTTTTCAGCCTTGTGGTACACACACACTGTTTCTACTCCCCATTTGGGGCACCTGCCATGCAGTGTCACCAGAGTTTTACTCCTGGGCGCTGAAGATGTCACATAGTGCCACGATGTTTTGCAAGAAGGATAAGCTGTTCATTTAAGATGTGCTCTGACATCATGGTAACAAACAAGGTTAACAAATGTTGGGCTGATGCAGGAGATACCCTGAGCTGGGAGCACTTTTCCAGGGCTCTGGAGTGGTCTGTGAACTGAGCCTGCATGTGATGACTCAGGGAGAGACCTGCCAGCCCCCAGGAGAGCTCTGGGGAGGGATCAGCAGTGCTTGAGAAACTTCAGTGGGAGCCTGTGAGAGCCTGGGGATAGTTTGGGTCACAACATTTGGAACCCAAGCCAGGGGAGCGGAGATGCAGTCACATAGATTATTAGAATGGTTTGGCTTGAAAGGGACCTTAAACTCATCTCCTTTCCATTCCATTCTCCTTTCCACCTTAAACTCATCTCCTGCCATGGCAGGGACACCTTGCACTATCCCAGGTTGCTCCAAGCCCCATCCAGCCTGGCCTTGGACACTTGAGGGATCCAGGGACTGCCACCGCTTCTCTGGGCACCCTGTGCCAGGGCCTCCCCACCCTCCCAGGGAAAAGTTCCTTCCCAATCTGCATCTATCCCTGCCCTCTGGCAGTGGGAGCCATTCCCTGTGTCCTGTCAAGCTTTGGCCTTTGACCATCACCAGTATCTCTGCTGCACTGAGCCCCCATCTCTCTGTGATACATTTTACACTGCACAATTTGCAAAATCCTTCCAAATCTTACTGCCCTCAATGCATGTAAAGCCCAGGGGGAAGATGATATAAACCCAAACCAGGGCTCAAGCAAGCAGGGGTGAGAGGAGCTGAGCCTGTGATGAAGGTGTGACCTGCTGATCTCATCTAGAGCAGCGGCCTCACCCTTTGCTCCACCCACAGTCCCCGCTCACCCCCAGGTACCCCCTGCACCCCTTCAGCGGGGATGGGGACCTCACCTGGTGCTGGGGCACCACCAAATGCTGCAGCTCCGTCTGCCGGGGGGTCCAGATTTAAGATATGGCCACATTTGAGAGACAGCTTTGAGTCCCCCCCTGCAGCAGGGACAGAGGGAGGCTGCAAGGATGTTTCTGTGACAATAAATCCTGCATGCACACAGACCATCAGAAACGGCATTTATTTGGAAAAATATTCCGTAATTGCCCGTTTGGAGCTTCCTACACCAAGATTAGAGCAACCCCCTGGGAGGGAGTTCTGGGTAAGACAGTCTGTAGGTCATTTCCACATTCCCAAAGGTCTGCTCCCAATGGCCACCCTCTGCCTGGCACCCTGTCCCTGTCCCTGCCCTGGGAAGACAGAGTTTTCCATGCACAGATAGGGAAAAAAGCTGTTAAAATTTCCATTTGTGTCCCTGCACAACAAATAACTATCAGAGGAGTAAATAAATTAGTTGATTAGCCAAGAATCCAGCCCAGCTGACTCAGTTACTCATTATTTTGCTGGCAGCTTTGGAATGGAGCCAAGTAGCTGGGCTTGGCTGTTCCCACACCTCCCTGGGTATATGACTGTGTTTTTGAAGTGCAGGGAATGGTGATTTTTTGGTAGGGACAGATGTCCCAGGCTGTGCCAGCTTCCCTGCCCCTGGCTGGATAAGGAGGGCTGCACTAGTGCTGTGAGCTGTCCTGGACCTGGACTCTGCTTGTGGCTGGTAGAGTTTGCTCCTCTTTCCCGTGAATTTCCAGACCCAGCTGACACCTGAAAAAACAGCAAAACTAAATGTGGTTTTAAGCCTGTATGGGCTTGTGTGGGAAGGTGAAACCTGTGTGTTTTTAGGGGGCCCTGGTGCAGCACAGACACAACAGTTGTGCAGGGCTTGGGTCACTTCTTCCACTGGCCACAGCTGGTCCCTGGCACCTCCACTCACCTGAAGAGGGAAGTGTGTGACCTCAGGTGCATGTCCCAGCCCTAAATCCTGTCCCCTGGGACAGGACCTTCCCTGCCACACCAGGCATGGCAGTGGGAGAGCAGAGTGGGCAGAGCAGGGAATGTCCCCTGGCACAGGGAGACCTACAGGCACCCGCTCTGCCACCAGCTACCTCACCCCCATGTGACGTGGTGGCTCCATTCCTCCATCAGCCCCGCTGGCATCCTGAAGCTGCCAGGAAAAACAGTCCCTCTCCAGCTGTCCCTCTGTCACTGCTCCTCTGAAGGGCTCAAGGCTTCAGTCTCCACAAAAGGAGTGGGAATAGGGGTGCCCATGGTCCTGGTGAGGACTGGAGATATCCTGAGGAGACTTGGGCCCTGCCGAGAGCTCCACCCTCTGCAGCCAAACCCAGGCAGTGGGAGCAGCCCCACGTGTCAGCCAAGATAAGAAATGAATGTCAGGTTTATTTTAGGGATGCATATTTTTATTTTTATGTTTCCCTTTTGCAACTGTTCCTAATCTGGCAGCAACAATTCTTAACCCTTCTCTTTGGTGCCACAAAACTTGCATTTTTCCCTTGGTTCCTGTTTAGAGTTGAAAGGGGATTGGGGTGGATCTGTCAGAAACAGGGCCCAGGGCTGTCACAGCAGCTGAATACATTGCTGGCACAGGTTGTTGTGTGCAGAAAGCCTTGGGGAGGCTGTCACTGGAGGTGAGGGTGCCTAGGCTAGGAAATGTTGTCCCTACACTGGAAGAGCAGCCCCTGACGGGGGCTCTTGGTGCAGTGCAGGGTGCAGGTTATATCAAGGCATACCTTTGAGAAGCAGGTGCCTTGCACAGCCTTTAAGACACCTTTCCTCCCTCAAGAACTCCTAGCAGGGGCACGGAGGCCTCTGAAGGGTGTGGATCTCCGGACAGTGAGGCAGCACAACTGGGCTTGGCTGCAGCTCCAGGCAAAGCAAATTGAAAACTGGTGTTTGAGTGAGCTTGACAGGTTTATTAGTTTTTGCTCTGGTTCCCCTGGAAAGGGTGAAGAGTGTCTGAGCCCCAGATCGTGGTAATCACAGCACTGCCTACCCAGGGCACATCCCCGCTCCCAGAGACAGACGGATCTGTCTGTGCACCAACAGCTCCTGTGCCAACACCTCAGCTGCTGGCTTTGGACAACACTCACGGGCATCCAAGTGAGCCACTTTCCCCCAAAACAGTGTCAGGGTGAGGTAGCTGGCCTTTGGCTCTGGCATGCTGCAGGGCTGAGGCCCTGGAGCAGAGGGGGCCTGCTGGGCACGGGGCCCCAGGAGCAGTGCCAGTGTCCCGGTGGGCGGGATGAGCAGATGGGATGCTGCAGTGGGGTGCCCGGCTGGGATGTCCCCTGGCGCCTCTGCAGCTTGCACAAGGAAGGGAAGGGCTATGGCCAGGCAGCTCCCACACATCTAAGATGCCACCAGTGGCAGCAGATGCCACTTGAGGATGAGGAGGGTGCGATGGTGGCGGTGTTTGCCAGCAAACACAGAGACACTGACTCCATTCCTGCACTGCCCAAGGAAGAGCAACACGGGGTGGTTCAGCTTGTAGCAAACTCTGGATCCCCAGGTGCTCGATGAGTGCAGACTCATCACATGGCTCCTTTCATCTTCTTCCTTCCAAGTTCTCTGCTGACCTGGGTGTAACTTTCCCAGCCATCTCACAACTCTCACTCAGTGCTGTTTAAGGGGCTGAATTTCCCCAGGACTTGCTCTCAACCAGCACAGTCCTGCAGGGGAACTGCCAGAGTCCCTCCATGTAAACAAACCCCCAGAGGCAGTAGGAGGGGTGTTTGTGGCTGTGCCTCTCATGGCAGAACTCAAATCCCTTAAAGCTTTCAACATAAACAAAATAAAATATTGGCCTGGGAAGGACTGACATTCCAGCTCATCCAGGATGTCTCTGGGATGGGCTCCACTTCTCCAGATCCTGCTGAGAGCCACCTTGAGGGAGCTCATAGGGAGCAGGGGAGAGGTGATTTGGCTCTGGAGAACTGGATTTCAAGATCAAAGAAGGATGAGGTGTAACGGCCTGATGCCAGGCATTTTGGGCTGACTCTGGGGCTTTTCTCTAGTGCACCTGGACAACCATCCCACCATCCTGTTTAGAGGGGTTTGCTTCAGAATGGTGGGGAAGAAAGGCTGAGCACTCAAAAGGTGAGCTCAGTTTGGGCAGGATTAGGAGCAGCACTCCTGGTCCTGGTGGTGGTGATGGGCAAGGTTAGAGCAGAGGGGTGTGCAGGCAGCCACAAATGCATTTGCTGAAGTATTATAGCAAGGAGAATGAAATAAAAAATAATGATAATAAAATTCAGCTGGCGCCTCAAACCCTCAATACATGAACTTATCACTGAGCATCCCTCACACCAAACACCAGTGAGCTCCCGTGGCTGGAAACCCCAGGTTTGCTGACCCTGAGAGGCTGAAACTACAAACTATTTAAACACCTCAAAACAATGACCAGGCTCACAAAGAACAGCCTGGGCTCCATGTCTGCTAAACCCATCATCGGCCACAGAGCAGAGCTCTGTGACACTGTCCTAAAAAAAAGTAAAGCTTTGATCAGATCTGAGGCTGAAAGTGTCTCCAAGCCTTCTGAACTGTGGGTATTTGAGCCTGGATTTGTAGGACTGGGCCTCCAAGCCCTGGCACCCCGGTATCCCACCATCCTGAGAATGGTGGCTTGGGCCACGCATGCTGTGACAAGCAGCAGCTCCCGGGGCTGTGGAACACGATGTAATTCTGAAGACAAGGCGGCCGGGATCAGAGCTGCGGGCGGGAGGGGCTGCGTGTGACACGGCACCGGGTCCCGGGCACTCGGCACAAGCTCGGCCCCGCTCCGGCGTGCCCCGCTCGTGGCTCTCGGCTCCATTCACGGGCTGTGCCGTGCATAGAGGGGCTCCAGCTGCCGGAGCCTGGCTGCTCTCTGTAGTTCTCGGCACGGCCGCGGTGCAGGAGCGCGGGGGGCAGGTTTTGGGAGGCCCTTCTGGGTGTGGGGTCAGCCGGGGCAGGGCAGGAGCCTCCGCGGCCAGAGAGGCATCCCCGTGCCCAGGTCTCGGACTTATTTTTGGAATAATGAGTTTAAAGCTAAATTCAAAGAATGGGAGCATGGACTTCTTTTCCAAAAAAAAAAGAAAAAGTGGTAAAAGTGTATTTTCTCTTTTTGGATGAACCTCCAGCTCCTTGTCCACAACAGCATTACTGTCAGACTCCGACAGCCGGGGGATGCTGCTGCGAGCTCACAGCACGAGCACCCCACCCATGGGCATCCCAGGCACACGGACCCCCACACCACCGGGCTGGGTCCCCCGCGAGGGCACGGAAACAGCCCGAGTTCTTTCTCCACGAACAGCAAACTCCAAAAAGCCGCCGCCCGCTCGAGGCTGAGTCCCTCCATTCCCCGTTTCCCCCGCGCCGCCACCAAGATCCGCTGCGCCCCGGCAGGCTCAGCTCCCGAGCTGCCCTTGTGGCCGTGGCCGTCCCCGGGGACTCCCCGCCAGGCCGGCCCTGCTCACGCATCGCTGTCTGCTGCGTCCCGCACCCCACACCCATCCTGCCACGCAGCTCTCCGGCTGCTCCCCGCACCCAATTTCCTTCTAAACTCCTTCTGTCCTGCGCCACACGGGTCCTCTCCACAGGGAAAAACCGCAAGAGGACAGAAGTGGCGCTGGACTCTTCCAACACCCAGCAGGGGTTGCCGGGCTGCCTCGGTTTCCCCGGCACAGAGCAGCGCCCTGGGCTCGCTGCGGCTCCCCGGCGGTGCCCGGCAGGGACAGGCAGCGGGTCCCTGTCTGGTGACTTGCTCCTTGGCCGCTCTCCGGGCTCTTTCCGTGCTGGTCCCAGGCAGGCCGGAGGGAGCCTCTCGCGTGGCTGGGCTGCCCCTACCCCATGCCGGGAGCGGGGATGGCCGGACGCTGGCGCGGGCGGGGTGGAGAATGACGGCAAGCTGACCTCGGGCAGGGTCCGGACCTCCTCGGTTGCGACAAAGCCGGGGCTGTCACCCCTCTGCTCGCGGAGGGGGGTGTGTGAGCAGGGGGCTCCGGGTGGAGCTGAGCCTGTGTCCCCAGGCCGGGTCATAGGGCTCCCTGCTCTAGGGCGACGGGCTCCTGGCGCTGCCGCTTGCGCTGCCGCTCCCGCTTGGCCCGCCAGCACACATAGGCAGCCACCAGCAGGCCCACCCCGAAGATCAAGGTGGCCACCGAGACCACCTTAGCGATGTCCATTTGGGGACCATTGATGGTGAAGGTGATGCACGTCGCTGCGACGCCGATGACCACGGAGACGATGCCGAAGGGGAAGATGCAGCGGTACCAGGATTTCTCGGTCCCGCCCGTGGCCAGGGCCAGTTTGTTGAGCGTAGCCGTGGAATCGGTGGCCGTGGCCAGCGGCAGCCCTGGTTTTCCTCCCTGCAGGCAAGTGAGTGAGTTGGACTTGCAGCCCATCATGTTGGCAAGAAAACCCAGGAAGCAGCAGCACAAGGCGCGTCTTGGATGGACGGGAGTCGCTGTGCCGGTGATGGAGGGAAGATTCCGGATCCTACATGGTCACTTTGTCCGGCGGCTCAGGGTGCAGACGGGCCGGGATCTTGTCTGCTGCTGCTCTCACTCGCAGCTTTGGCTCCCGGCTCCTGTGCTGCCGGACCGATCGAGGGCTGGAGGAGGATTGGAGCGAGGATTGGCGGTGGCAGCGCTGATCTCATGACGGTGGGAGGACCGGCTCGGCCTCGCCGCCTGTTAACCGTTTCGGGCTTGAGCAGGCAGCTGCCTGCAGCCCAGCTGGGATCGCTCTTGGGATGTGTTTTTGCAACTTGCATCTGTTTTCGCCAGCCCGGACCCTGGCCAGGCAGCGCTGGGGCAGGGACGCTGTCCCGACTGCTTAGTGCCCCTGTGGTCACACGTGCAGCCCCACGGGCACGGAGATCCCAAGTGAACGGGCAGCGGGACATCCAGCCACTCCCCCGAACCCCTGTGCCTTCTCCGTGGGCAGTGCCAACATCATCACCTCCTTCCAAGCTGCTTTTTCTCTCGGTGTCACCCTTTCCAGCTTTGTCCCCTGGCACAGGGTGGCCTCACTGGGAGCCCATGGACTGGTGATGTTGGTGGGACACTGCTGCGGGTGACACTGGGGGGAACAGAGGGTGACCAGTCACGGGACCTGGAAGGAAGGGGGCTGGAGCTGAGGTGTGGGAGGATTTGGGATTTGAGATGATTGCTGAGCAAGCAGGGCAGCAGCAGGGAAAGATCCAGGGGGGCAGGATGCTGAAAGGCAGCTGTGAACAGGAGGGGATCTGCAGAGCCACAGGAGGCTCTCCCAGGAAGGAGGGCTGGGCTGTGGGAACTGGCACTGCACCCACCTGGGCCCCCAGGCACTGCTTCCTTTCCCTGCAGTGCCCACATCCCGACTATCAAGATTGACCATTTTTAAACAGCAATGTTGAGCACGGGTAGGTGATGTTGGCTCTGCACTGCTCCAGCACAGAACCACATATGTGCAGCATCTGGCAGAGCCCAGTGATGCCACCCAGAGCTCCAGGGCAGGGAGGAGAGAGACACAAACAGCCTGGAGAAGTTTAAGTACAAAATCCTCCTGTCCAGCTCTGAACATCAATAGAGACTTATTTTTGAGGGCAAAAGATTTTCATGCCACCTTTACCATGAGCGGATCGGAGAGGCACCAAGGCTGGGCAGGGCACAAACAGTTCCATCTCCTCTGGCTTCTCCTGCACTGTTTTATTTTTTGAATTGGTCTTCCTGAGGGAGAGAGGAAAGGAATGAGCTATTGCAGCAAACCTGAAGACCTGGAGCCTTTCCCAGGTCAGAGCTTCCCCCGAGCTGATGGGGCCCAGCTGTATTTCTGCATCAACTGAGAGGAAGCCAAAAACAAGGAAGAAAATCCACACTGCAGGAGAAGCAGAGCTGGGCAGTGAGAGGGAAGCTCTGTGGAAGCTGAGATGAAGAATCAGAGGAGCTGATGGGACTGGCTCAGGAAAGGGGAGGTTGGGGCATTAGTCTGCACAGGGGATGTATTATCCTCCCTTTTTTGTGGGCACTGCTCTTGCCTACAGCATCCCCAGGGAAGTCATGCCACTCTGAGAAAGAATAAAGCCGGTTCGGATCAGACTTTGCCCCTCTTCAGGTTTGGCCAGGAAAGGTGTGTGCAACCTGTGAGCACCAAAAACGAGGGGTCTGGGTCTGCAAGACTCCTGGCATTTCTTCTTGCTCCCAGTTTCTTAAATAACATTCAGGAATAACAAAAGTGGAAGTTGATCAGGTATCAGCTGAATTCCCAAAATTCCCATGGTATGGCTAGAGGCAGGCAGCTGCAGACACCAGGGACCTGAGCATGGGGGCTGTGGCTCTGCGCAGAGATAGCAGTGGAAAAAACAACTCCAGCTAAGGCAGACATGCAGCACACGGTGCTCTGCAAACCGAGTTTTGTTATTTACTCTCCTGATTGCTCATTAGGGGAAGAAGAGCAGCAGAACTCCATGAGTCAACGCCCTTTGAGTGAGGGCAGAAGGCTGATACCGCCCAGCACAAGCTCCAGTTTCAGCTTTGTGAAGCTTTGTCAAACTTGAAAATGTTCAGGCTTAAATTTACCCTTAGCTGAACCCTTGAAGAAAATATCAGCTAAAATAGTTCAGCTGCTGCTGACAGTGGGGGCTGGAAGAAAATACTACAAGAATTAGCCTGGCAATGGGCCACTTACCAAACTTCTTCTCAGGAAACTGGTGATGTGGTGTCACCCCTAAACACAGCTCCAGCCCCCCGTACTGGTTGCACCCCCCTGCAGCATCCCCACACCTCCAGCCTCCACTCAGAGGGTTGAAAAGGACTCTTGGCTTCCATCAAAACCCAGCAGCATTTGTGGATAGACCAGCTGTACCTGTTTTTAAGTGGTGCTGAAGAGCAGTGACTGGCTTTGAAAAAGCAGTAGGTGAGAAAAAGAAGTCCCAGCTGGTTAAAAAACGCCCATTTTCATGTCTCAGTTCTAATGCATGAGGGCTTTGAGTATTTGACTCAGCAACACTGATGTGATGCTGTTGTAGCAGCCCTGTGTCCCCTGGGGCCAACCCTCACACCCGCCACTGCCTGAAGTGACACAGGAGTAAAGCACAGGTGCACACCCATCTGCAGGAAACGTGCCTGTCTCAAACTGCTCCCTATTTCCACCAAGACACAGCTCACCAGAGAGTGTTTCCAAAGCAGCAATGTCCAACCAAGGACCTCTACATCTCCACAGATGCTTTAAGAGAAATTATCTGCAGAGAGCCCAGTGCAGGTCACGCAGCCACGCTGGCTTTGCTCCTGGTTTGAAAGAAAAAGCAGGACCAGGACAACCCTGCACAGGGCTCGGGCTGGGACAGGCTCACCACCAGGAAATTTCTCTTACTCATGTGTGGAAGGCAGCTGGATGAAATTTCTCTCCTTCATTCAGAAGCCAAATTCAGGCAACTTTTTCTGTTTTCATGGTTGTTTTCCATAAACTCACAAACGTGCAATGGGCTGCATGGTGTGAGTCCACAGTTTTGGGCACTGAATCTTCGACCCTTGGTGGGGCTGACAGGCTCCTCTGCCTGGGTGCTCCACTCCTTCCTCCACACTCCTGTAACCAGCCTAAGGGTGTAATTTTCACAGCAGAAATAGAGACTCGTGAATCCTCCTCCCTCTTCCCACAGGAAATGAAAGTGCAGCTGGGACTGGATGAGTCACTTTGCAGGAGCAGAGAGGGATGGCACCCTCTCCACACAGACACCCCAGGGACCCTTGGGGTGATGGATGGGGCACAGGAGCTCTCCCTGTTGTCAGAACCCAGCGCTCTTGGTGTTCTTGCCTGGGGGAGAGGCTCCAAAGCCTGGCAAAGAGCTGCAGGAAGGAAGGAAAACCCTGGGAAATTCCTGTTGAAGAGGAATAGGAAATAGCAGAGAAGGTGAATGGCTTGGGTGGGTGATAGAGTGGTGGTGGTTGAGCGAGGAACCCAGACTCCTAGAAGGGAATGAGGAGGAAAGGAAGGATCCCTCTAAAACAGATGAATTTCTCCAATTTTGAAGTAAGGAAGCCCAGAATCAAATATGATGCTGAGCAGCACTAGGGAATCCCAGAAGAAGCAAATTGCAGGAGGAGATCCACATTCTCTAGCACTGCCCAGCACTGTGGCAGGAGGAAGGAGTCCCATGGTCCGTAATGATGTGAGTGACCAGAGACACTGACAGCACCTCCTCAAACAGACATTAGAGCCAAAATAATTTGGAGACCACGTGGAAGTGCTACAGCAAAAAGGCAGGGCCAGGACGCAGAGACAGCCTCGTGCCACTTGCTCTGCTTACAGCTCCAGGTCCTGCTGTGCTCAGGGTGAACACAATCCCTCCTGGAGCGAAACTACTGCACAGGGAATTTTGTATACGAACGGATTGTGCCTTATTTTCTCCTGAACTAGAAGGTAATGGAGCTGGGAACAAGAACAGAAAACTACATATCTGGCAGGAACATCTGTGGGCAAAGATAATCGAATACAATCTCTGTTACACAATTCACATATGACCCTGCATGAGTCAAAGAAGTAATACTCACTTGTGCCCACCTCGCTGCTCATTTTTGGGACATACAGCTCAAAACTGGGGTCTAGGTTGTAGGAATCCAGCAACTGGCAGCCCTGAAGCTTTCTCACACAGAGAACTGTGCTCTCAACAAAGTGACCTGCACTCAGTTAAAAATTAAATGCCAACAGACCACAGGAATTGACTTATTGCACAGAGGAACTGGAAAAAAACAACGAACCCCACCAGTTTGTACCAACATAGAAATCCCCACAAGGGTTTTTTCCTTTGGCTGTGTGAGGAAATTGATAATTCTGCTTTTATTTGGCTTTGTTTTGTTAAGAATTGTTAAGGTTGGAAAATCATCAGTTCCAACCACTAACCCAGCACCACCACGATCACCAGTAAACCATGTTCCCAGGTGCCATATTCACACATTTTTAAAATCCCTCTGGGGATGATGGCTCCACCATTGCCCTGGGCAGCCTGTGCCAGTGCCTCACCCCCTTTTCATTATGAAAATCTGGTACAGTTCATGCAAGAGCCACATCATAGATTTAGACTGGGGTAGAAAATACTGAATAACCATTTATTGCATAACTGTCCCTCACCATAAATAAACTTTGACTGCAATGAAGTGTGATAATGAAGAGCTGCAGAGAAATGAGAGCAGGTGAATATGGCACCAACAACCACAGCTGACTGTGGAAAAAACCCTGGCAAAGCCAGTGTTAAGCTTTGAGCAGCTCCATTAATTTAAAGATAAAGAGCAGGGAAGAAACTCACGCAGCAGGAAAGCGTCATTAAAAGAAGCACAGGTGGCATCTCATAGTCCATTTTAAGCTGCCTTGTGCCAAGTAGAGCTGGAAAACAGGCAGAAAAATAAATCAGGAGGCACATCCTTGGATCCTCAGTGACCTAAGAAGTATTTTCCAGGTCTATGATTCAGCAAAAGGGAAATAAATAAATAATCAAAGGGGGGGAATAAAGCACCAACAGCCATCAGGAAGTGTGGGGCTGAAAATAGCAGCCAAGTGTCACCTTGATCCACTCCAACAAAGACTTTGGCAACAGTGACAAGCTGCTGGGTGACATCTCTGAGCTATTTTGGGCCCATGGCTTTACACTTCGTGGGGAGCCCCTCTGGGCCATTGGCACGGGGAGAACGCCAGCACCAGCCACAGCATTCCAGAGGAACTTCCAAACCAGGGATGGGGCTTGAAATAAAGGATTCATGTGTCTCACAAGAAGGATGCTTTCTTGTGGATTCAAAGATGGATGGGAGCAGATGGAAAAGAATCATTACATCACCCCCTGGCCACAGCCACCTTCCTTCCCAGCGCTGGGGCTGAGCTCACACAGACCTTCCCACCTTGTGCTGCTCCTCAGTGCCCAGCTCAGGCCACGGCGGCCACTCAGCACAGACAAAACTGAGACCCAGCTATGATCCAGAGACAGGAAAAGCTGCAAACTGGGAGAAGAGATCCCCAGCAGCTTTGTTGACATTCTCTGCCCTTGGAGAAGCAGCTGTGGGTACTCCCGGCACTGCCCGGGGAGCTGGGCAAGGCACCAGTGGAGCCGAGTGACTCATACACCAGGGACACTGGTTTTAAGGCTCACAGATAAGAAATGCACCTAATACATAGAAATGAGTTATTTTACTGCAATTAGTTCTTTAAAAAAACCCTCAAAACAAAAAAAACCCCACAACCTAATCAAAAGCCCAAACCCCAAATAATGCTTTTTGCATTGTCACCAGCAAGACCCTGCACTCCTCCCTGTGAATGGAGACCGCAGTGCTCCCGCTGGTAGCAGGGAGATGGAATCACACGATTCAAATCACTAATGCTTTGTTCAGTCAAACAACTCCATTAAATCCAGTGAGTTTGCTCTTGCAAGGACAGCAGGATCTCTGCCGAGAGGTCTGTCACCCTCAAGAAGACTCCGGAACAGCACAACACAACAAACACCATTTAAAACTGAGACAATACCAGGTAGTTAGGACTGAAAATGGTTGAAAGGATATTGGCAAACACTGAATTTCCTAATGACCCTAAATGTGAGCCTGGAATGGTCACAGAAACATGTGGTTGTGTTTAAATTTATATGCCCAAAGTTGCTTAAATACAAAAAATACTGTCTGATTCATCCCTGCATCCAGTATCCAACCATTTGAATCCTATCCCATTACGCAGTCAGCACAATATTATAATTAAAGCACTGTTTACGGTTTCACTAAGTTTTTAAAGTTGTTTTTTTTCTGTTGCGTCACTGTCCCTGAAGGGATTTAAAAGATGTGTAGACATGGTTTAGTGGTGGTCTTGGCAGTGAGGGAACATTTGGACTTGGAGTTCTTAAAGGTCTTTTCAACCTAAATGATTCTCTGACTCCTCTGCTCTCTCCTTCGTGTTCCTATCCTGGTTGGTACCCAAAACTCCCATCCTGGAGGCAGTGAGAGCTGCAGAGGCCCTCACCTTGCATGACAGCACTCAGCTGCCCAACTATTCCAAAAGCAAGATCTACTGCTAACATGTCCTATAATAGACCTTACCTCGAGAGAAAGCTGCTCTATCTTCTGAAATTCAGAGCCTGAAATGGGAAAACAAAACCCCAAAGGGGGAGATCCTCAGAGAACACACTTGCAAATTGCCAAGCTCTGAGGCTGTGGCAGCTGAAGCAACAGCTGTGGCACAGTGGTTTTGACAGAGGGAAAAGGATGCTGAGGTGCTGCAGAGCTGGGAAAATGAATGGGAAAGGGAAAGGTGAAAGGGAATGTACCACCCACGGTCATCTGTGGGGCAGGAGGGAGCCCCCGCTGGAGTCCTGCTGACTTGGGCATGCACCATAGGCCTCCCTTGTGCCTTTCTTCTAAGCTGGAGTGTGGAGGAGATAAATAAATAGCTTCCCTCTACAACCTGTAAGGGCTGAAGACAAACCTAACAGCAGCATGAGCACATCTGGGAGCTTGTGTTCTCAGAAACCAGGAGGGAAGACTCCAGACAAGCTTTTTTCCAAGGCCAGGCTCCTCCACTGACCCACATCTTGCTTTTAGTTATTTTTCTTATCCAAACTCCTGATCCACTGACTATCTTTCTTGTTCTGGCTAAAAATAAGTCAAACATTTTCCTTTGTGTGCCTAAATAACCTATTGCTTTACACTTTTGCCTTCTGAAATTGTAGTTCAAAACTCCCTTTTAATTTTTTCCCCCTCCCATTCCCAGCTCTTTGTTCCCTCACACGTGGCACGCTGCTTCCTGCCCTCTTCTTTCTAACTGAGCTCAGATTAATTAACAAGCCATAGATGTTTCTTTATTAGAATGCTAAACCCCTTCTTTCTCCACAAATTAAAACCAAGATGATAGATCTTTTCTTCTGGGTGGCGGTTGCAAAAATAGTACTCAATCTGCGTGGTGGATGGTAGGAACTTTAATACCTATTTAATGAATTGTTTTCATGTCAGACCGAGCAATGGTTAGGGTTTTTCTTTTGTGAGGTTGTTATTAATGAATGTGAAGGAGGACTAGGAAGCTGCCAGTGAAACCAGATGTCAACTGCAGCCGTTCCAATGTACATGCTTAAAAAAATCAACCAAAATCCACCAGAACAAAAGGCCTTGCTGCAGAGAGCACAGACATACAAAACCAAGCTCATGAGCAAGTGAAATCACATCAACCTCTGCTTTACAGATAACAAGTGACAAGCCCTGGTGTCAGATCCATCATCTGTTTCAGCCTCTTAGTGACTCCACAATGGTGACAGGACTCAGGACTGGAAACGCACAACCATGAACTGGCTGCCTGCCCACAAAAAATCCCAGTTGGCTCTGTCTCCTGGCATTCATAAGGCTATTAAAGCATTTCCCACTCACTGCTTACAGTATCCTGATAATTAGACACCCTGGGACAGTTGGAGGAGCTCTCTGCATCCTGCAGTTCCCACATCCAGCATCGTCAGTGTGCTCTGCATGCATATGGAGCCCACAAACACCCCTTTCAGATTTAGCAGAGACAGACAAAATTTCTCAGCAAAGCTTTGGCCGGAAATCACAAGCTCGCACTGAATTCTGTAACTCAGGGAGAGATTGATTTGAGTAAAAGAATATAAAAACTAAAAAATGTGTGTGGAGGACATACAGCTCCCCCCAAGCAGCTCCCCTAAAATCCAAGAGCTCTGTCCCAGCATTTTGCAGCACCAGTGCTCTTTCTAGAACTCTAGACTGGCACAACAACTTGCTGAGTCAGGTGTTAATGCTTCAGGCTTGACTCACACACAGTTTTAATCAAGTAACCTGCTCTCTGGAGCTCACAGAGAGCTCATTTAGAGAATAACATCAACAGCAAATTTGTCATCTTCAGAGGGGGCTGGAAGTTTTCCTCCCACTTCAACATCTCCCATCTTAAACTGCTCTCTGATGAAATTTCCTTATCCCTCACAAAGCTCATCAGGGTTTGCCTCTCCAAACCCTAATGCATGCTCCTAGCCCAGGGAGCACCTCCTGCCCTTTTCCCAGGGGTGGGACCGTGCCATGGACAATCACAGCAGCAGGGCACAGACTGTCACCACTCACTTGCTGCCAGACCCCTCAGAGGGACTGGAAGAGGCAGGACATTGCTCCACACACTGCTGGTGTCACCCCTCTTACCCAGAGTCCAGTTATTTCTGTTTTAGATGGGGAGTACCCCTAAAGCCCCGCTGTTGAGTCTCTACATGTGGCACCATCCAAGGAGGGGCTTCAGCAGCATTTGGTGGCAGATCTGGTAACACAGGCAGGACAAACCCCCCGGAGGGCTCAACGGAGATTCAGAACTAAACACAACTGAGGCTGGGGCTGCCCTGGATCCCTAGAAGGGATCCATCAGGTTGGACGGGGCTTGGAGCAACTGGGATAGTGTGAGGTGTCCCTGCCCATGGCAGGGGTGGAACTAAATGATCTTTAAGATTCCTTCCAAGCCAAATTAGTCTGTGATTCTATTATTCTCTAATGCTAGGCAAAGACAACTGGTGCATGTGAAACCCTCCAAGAGGCTCTGCTGTTTGCAGTGTGCACCAACAGCAGCACTGCTGCTGTCCCCTCCACTGGCCAAACACATTTGCAAAACAAGTACAATCCAGGGAGAAGTTGCAGAGGGGAAGGAGTGAAGAGAGCCAGGGGAAAAGACAAATTGTAGCAGTTGGAAATACTTAAAGTCACAAATTCTGGAAAGAAAAGAAAAAACCTGCCTCCTCTTCAGGATCCCATCCTTGAGTAGGAAAAACCCAAATGCTCTTAAATACTACTGCAGGGAACAAAGAAGGAATAAGAGCTGATAATCCTCCCTAACCCTCACTGTGCTTTCAGCTCATGTCTACACAACACTGGGATCATCTATCACTTTCCAAAAATACTGCTCATTTCCTGTATTTCTGTAATTCTATCCCCTGGCATCAAACACCACCTTATGTCTTTGTTTCCTCATCTCAGATGGATGTACTTTCTTCCGACAACAATGTGCCATTCTCTAAAAAAGCCCCCCAGCCCCTGAGTTCAACTGCTATTGAATCTCTCTATCTCTGCTATAGCACAAGACTGCTTCGAAAGAGTGAGTCATTCAAATGATTTAAAGTCTTACACATTTCTGAAAAATTTAAAATGTGGTGTAGGAAGAGAAACAAAACCCCACTGCACCCAGAGGCAGAGAACAGCCCAGCTACCTGACATTCTGCAGCCCTTCTGCACAACTCCTACAGTGCCAGCTTGCCTTCTGAGTTTGCAACAACCCCCGTGAACCCTCTCTTGTGGGCTGTCTCCTTTCCCCAGCCCTTTCCCACCTCTGCAGTCCTTGCTGTGGTGCTGAAGTTGCTGCCAATTTATACTGGCCTGCTCTGCACCAAGCAGCAGATGCTCCATGACTCATGCAGTGCTTGCAGACACAAGTTATCCATAACAGCACCCTAATTAACAATACCAAATGTCAGTGCTCCCATTCAAACATGGACATGTTCATGTGTATGACCATGCTAATTTGGGAAGCAGTGTCTACTCCCTTGGAGCATTCAAGGCCAGGTTGGATGGGACCTGGAGCAACCTGGTGTAGTGGAAGGTGTTTCTGCCCATGGCAGCGAGGGGATGAGATGAGACCCCTTCCAACCCAACCCATTCTGGGATTCTATGACAAAAATACAAAGGGAAAGTAAGATATGCTGATTTTCACCTATGCTATGAAAGATTTTTATTGAATTTTGAGTGTCAGAAAGAGCCCGACATTCAGAAGAGTCAGGCAGCAACCTGGCCTAGAAAAAAGAGAAGGAAAAAATAATGAATGTGTTTGCACTGCTAAGAGCTAAATTACACACACACACACACACAGGCAAACAGAGTCCAGCTTTGAGATATGGTGTGGGTTGAACTATTCTGCACTGTGGTACACTTCCTGAACGGAATTTTAAGTACTCACAAGCAGAGGTTTTCCACTTCACTCCAAAGCTTTACTTGTCACTGAAACGCCAGGGAATTTGGGGATTACACGCAAACCCCCAGCATGAAGGAGAAAGGGAAGCCGGCCCTTTCCCGCGGCGACAAGGCGGGAGCTGCAGCAGGGCCGGGCCGGGCATTGGCGGGGTCCCTCCGGCTGCAGCGGGACCGCGGGGCCCGGCCGCCCCCTGCCGGGCACAGCCCGCCGCTCGGCGAGCCCCGCTCGCTCCCTGCCGGGCACAGCCCGCCGCTCGGCGAGCCCCGCTCGCTCCCTGCCGGGCACAGCCCGCCGCACGGCGGGCCCCGCTCGCTCCCTGCCGGGCACAGCCAGCCCCACGGCGAGCCCCGCTCTCTCCCTGCCGGGCACAGCCAGCCCCACGGCGAGCCCCGCTCGCTCCCTGCCGGGCACAGCCCGCCGCACGGCGGGTCCCGCTCGCTCCCTGCCGGGCACAGCCCGCCGCACGGCGAGCCCCGCTCGCTCCCTGCCGGGCACAGCCAGCCCCACGGCGAGCCCCGCTCGCTCCCTGCCGGGCACAGCCCGCCGCTCGGCGAGCCCCGCTCTCTCCCGCGCCTCCCTCCTTCCTTCCGGCATCAGAAACAATTAGCGATTACTGCGTGACCCCTCTGTGCCCGCTGGGGAACAGAGTACCGGGCAAGCAGCAGCGCAGGTTCTCAGGATTTCCGGATGCTGTGACCCATGATCCTGTGGCTATCTGATCAGTATGAACCATGTTTTATTCCCTGCTACACTGTCTGCATCCAGGAGCCTGCTGCCCTGAGGCAGTCAAGAATTTAGAGCTTGGTAGAGACAGCCCTGGAAGAAAAGCCAAAATCAGTCTCTGAAGCCTTCAAGGGGCTTTACAAAACCTCAGTTAACAGGTCAGGAAAGTGATATAGAACAACGGAATCACAGACTAGTTTGGGTTGGAAGGGACCTTAAACACATCTCATTCCACCCCCTGCCATGCGCAGGGACACCTTCCACTATCCCGGGTTGCTCCAAGCCCATCCAACCCGGCCTTGCATGCTTCCAGGAATCCAGGGGCAGCCTGTGCCAGAGCCTCCCCACCCTCCCAGGGAACAATTCCTTCCCAATATCCCATCTAACCCTGTTCTCTGGTACTGGGAAGCCATTCCTCCTTGTCCTGTCCCTCCAGCCCCCTGTCCAAAGTCTCTCTCCAGCTCTCATGAAGCCCCTTTAGGCACTGGAGAGGGCTCTAAGGTCTCCCTGAAGTCTTCTCTTCTTGGGGCTAAACACCCCCAGCTCTCCCAGCCTGGCTCCAGAGCAGAAGGGCTCCAGTCCTCCTGATACGAAAGAAAAAAAAAAAGAAAAAAAAAGAAGCCCATAACAGAAACAACCCCCTGGAATTTAGGTCAATAAACAGGCAGAGTAAAGAAGTTCATAGAAAGATTTATTGCTTAGAGCTGTCTTTGGCTCTGTGCAGGACTAGCAGGAGGCTCCCAGCTCAGTCCAGCTCGTCTCTCACCAGCACAGGGAAGCGCCGGCCCCCCTCACAGAGCTGGGTGTGGATGGCCCGCAGCAGCCCTGCAGAGCCCTCCAGGAATGGCCTGGGCTCCAGGACAGGCAGCAGTTCTGCCATCATCACCTGGGCAGGAGCAAAGGAGACACTGTCACCAGAGCCAGCAGCACTCCACTGTTCCTTGAAGTGGCTGTATAACAAGTGAAATCTAATCAGAGCAGTATGACTAATAACAGGCTAATTGATTGATGGATAGCTTCTTTTGTCATATTTAATAAAGGCAGAGTGGTTCATTTTCTGCTCATGAGCTACTTCAGCAGCCACCCAGCATTTCCAGAGCAGTGAGACAAGTGGTATTGCTGCTGCCCCACTGCAGGGGAGGCCCAGCACTGGGATGAGATCAGCACCCTGCAAGAAACTGAAGCTGGTGCTGGTTCAGGAGCTCTGCAGCCACACAGTGAAGTGCTCACTCACCCAAGGGTAAAGTTCAGCCCTTCACTCAGAGCTGTTCCCATCACCTCCCAGTTATGCCAGAGGTGTAAGTGATGCCCAACTCCAGCCCAAAAAGGCTGCAGGGACTGTTCAAACTGTCCAAAATTCCCTGGTCTGGCTGCTGCCCCCTTAGGCCTACGTTGGGATCTCAGCCCATGCTGTCAAACGACCCAGTGCAGCATCAGTATCAGCTCTGGGATTAGGACTGACAACTCAAGCACAGGTCACTTCAGTCACTGACAAAAACTGGTCTTTGGTCCCCCACTCTTGAATTAATGCTCAGACAGACACTTTGCCAGGGATTTTTATATTTTTTTCTTTTTTCATCTGGCATGAGGTTATGAAGTCTGAGCAGCCTGCACACCAAAACACACCCAGCCTGCTGCACGCTCTGCCTGCCCAGGAGAGAGGACAACTGCATGTGTCAGCCACCTCCCTAAAGGCTGCCAGGGCTCCAGGTGTGCTTGGACAACACTCCCAGGCATAGAGTGGGATTCTTGGGCTGTCTGTACAGGCCCAGGAGTTGGACTTGTGATCCTTGTGGGTCTCTTCCAAATCAAGTTATTCTGTAATTTCATGATTGTTCCCTGGTGGATACAGAGGAAGATCCAAAATCGAGTACAGGGTATCTACAGGAGGTTCCTTCTCCTGTTCTACACAAGTCTCTGCACAGGGACAGGGGAGCAGGACACAGCTGCTCATCTCTGGGAAGTCACTTTCTACAGACATGAAAGCTACCTAAGGGGAAAGTTGGCACACGAAGGAGTGCTGCACTGCTCCACTTCCATCCACCTGCTCTGCTCCTGATACCTAAGAAGAAACAGATCTTCACCATCAAAGACAGGCTAAGAGCTACCAGGAATTTCTATGATATTTGGCATTCCTCCATGGAAAGGCAGTGGAAAGGCTTGGCCCAGAAATAGGTACATCCTTTTGTGGGGTATTTATCTTGTTCTATGTCCACTTACTTCACCTGTGCCAAGAATTTCACTTATCCTGCACACTCTGCACAGAGCTGCTTCACACCCTCAGGGCTCACCTGGCACAAAGCATCTCTTTGGGTACATGTGCAGAAGAAACTGAGTCAGCCAACAGAGCAGCAGGAATCAGCCTTTGGTCACCACTTCATTTTAGGCAGATAATAAAACCACAAACTCTTCATAATCCATAATTCAGGATTATGATCCTGAAATCCCATTTGAAGTCAGGTAACAATCTGTCTTCAGCCACAGGGCTGCAGCCAGTTACTAATAATGCCTCTCTGACTTACAAAAATGACTTTTCCAAATCCTCTATCATTCAGGTCAATGACAAAGAATAGGTCAGAGGAGTAGATATGATTTCACAGATCTTCTCTGCCCTTTGCTGCTGGCTGAGAAGAACAAGTAATCCCTGTGTGGCAAACTCTCTGCTCAGGCTGCTGAAGAAGCTGACACCTCCTACCCTGTTCTTACAGTCTCAGAAGGGCAAAAGCAAGAATAGCAGCACAGTGGTTTGAGCTTTAAAAGGAAAGCAAGAGAGAACAGAGGAGTTCTCCTGCTGGAAGTCCCACAGGAGGGAATAAGGGAGTGGGTGCCCTAATAGGGCCATAAAGGTCTGATAAAAGGGGCATTGCCAACGAAATCCTCCACTGCCAAATTCTTTCAGAACAGATAAATAAAATCTTATCAGGAGAGGATCAGGCATGTAAGGGCCTCTGCTCTGGCCCTAACAACAACAACAAAAAGTCCCACTCTCCAACAAGGAGAACAAGGCATAAGCACAGAAACTTCACTGGGGGAACCTGCTATGCTGCTGCTGCCCATCAACACCTTGTACAGCAACTGCTGGCCCACAATTGTTCTTTTCTTTCCCTGCTCCAGGAGCACTGACACTTCTCCAGACTCACCTTTTGTAAGGCAATCTCTTGGTGCAACATTGACACTTGTAGCTTCAAGGCAAATAAGTTCCTCAGCTCCTGGAGACTGGAGTAATAGAGGAGAGGCACAGCCAGTATGTCTGCAGTGTCACACGTCTGTCCCCTGGCAGGGACACAGGCTGGACAGCAGCTCCCCACGTCCCCAGTGCAGTCTGGGTGCAGCCTCAGCTGGGACTCCAGGGCTGCCAGGGTACAAGAAACAGCAGGAGACAAAACCATACAAGTTAAATCTGACCTTGCAGACATTACGATCTACTCACTGTTCCCAGAAACTAATGACTGAAGACACTGTATTAATCAGGGTAAGTGCCTCACACATGGCACAATCAGGGCACCCTAAGCTGTGGCCTGTGTTGTCCCCTCCCCAGCCCTCTTGAACTGCAGCTGCAGTTCAAAGCTCCAAGTCTCTCCTGAACACAGAGGGGTGGCACATAGGTACCACAGGTTTGTTTGCCACCAGAGAATTAAGTGCTCCATTACCATAAAGATAATCAGGAGAAAAATAACCTTGGTCCAGCATCCTGCACACAGATGGCAAAGGGCCACGTTCACACCTGACCACAAACACAGCGACTGTCTCACCTGCTTGCAGCAGCTGCAGCTTCTGCAGGCACTGGGACACTGTAGTTTGCAAACCCTCCAAAGTCAGAAGGCTTTCATACTCTCCTTGCAGAGTGGGAGGGTCTACAAGAGAAGCAGAGAAAGGTGTGAGCACTGGAACCTTCCTCCCCAAACTGCTTCTAGAGTGGCCTTGGGTTCACCAGCATTCATTTCAGGCAGAGAATGTTCCTGTCCTTCATGTCCAGCACACACCAAGAACACAAAACATGCGGAGCTGGAGCCCAAATCATCCTTATTCCACCTTTGACCCTCCCACTCCCATTTTTCCCTCCTTACCTGCAGGCTCAGCTTCCACATACTGCCTCAGACGGGAGGGGACGTCCTGGAGGCCCCTTAATTCCTCCTCTATCTCTGCAGGACTGGGGGTCAGCTTTGGGGAGCAAAACTCAAACAACAGCAGCTTAAGGAAGGTTCCACAGCACCAGCTCTGTGCAGCATCCCAAGCCCCAAGCTAGGCCAGCTGGGATCAGGGCAGAGGGGACCAGCCTGGGAAGTGGCACTGCAGGGGGGAAGTGAGGACAGCACAGCACAGCTGTGGAGGGCATGCTTGCCTGGTGGCCACCTTTGGCTGGATCAGAGGTTTTATAAGTGCTCAACAGCTGTACTGTGAAAAAACCCACTGCCTAGAGACCCAACTGGAATTGCTGTTTTTGGAGGCATAACTGTCTCCAGCTGGGAGCTCACTGCAGAGCAACTGCACCCTGTGCCTGCTAGGAAAGGATACAGTCATCTGGATCCTCTCCATAAAACGGGTCCTTGCAGCTGCTGCATCTGCACTCGTTTGGCACTGACGACATCTCTCCCATGCCCTGAAATTCCGAAGGGGCAGGAGGTGGAATTATGTTCCTATGTACCAGACAGTGCTCACACTGAGCTGTGACACACCAGTGTGGCATATCGGTGCTTTAATCACAAGTGTTTCCCTCCCCCCTCTCTCTCACAGGTTATTTACCAGCCATTCCCAACTCACTCCCACGGCTGCTATCAGATCAACAAGGACACCCTGCAGAAAGCATCAGACACTGCAAAACACCTGTGACTCTCCTTGTTTTGAGGGGAAGGATCAGAAGACAGACAGCACATTTCCATAAGCAGAATGTAAACTGCAGCACATCCCTCATTCTGTTGTATTGTCTGGCCTGTGTTTATACCCCATAGGAAACAACAAATTTTCCCTTCCTTTCTTAGGAGTAAGTCATTTGCATCTCTGTACATTTATTCTGTTAGTAGAAGTGTACAAAAAAAAAAGCAGACAGGACAAACTCTCACCCAACTATTTCATATTCCAAACTTCTTCAAGATTCTTCTTTAATAATTTTTTTGCAGTGGACAAAGTGGTATGTTTGGCAAGCAGAATGACAGCAGCATGTCAGGGATGGAAGACAGAGGTTTAAGGACAGGATCATGAGGAAGCTGGCCAGGACTTCACACCAGAGTCCACCAGTTTTTTAGATAAAGCACTGCACAAATAACAGCACTACCAGAGAGATGCATTTCACTCACAGAGTTCAACATCCTCAGGGATGCACAGTCCCCATAATATCCTTTCCTTAAGGACTGTCTCCCAAAACCTGCCGCAGTAAGTGAGAGCCATCAGGAGGAAGCTTAAAATAGTTCTGCAGTGCCTGCCTAACTCAAGTGTGCATGTGTCTTCTCTTTAGCCTAATGGGTCTTTTAAATCATGTTAGAATCTGCAGATTTCAGAAATACATTATGCAAAGAAGTGGCAAGGTTAATGGAACAGGAAAGAACAGAAGTTCCCAGGCAAGATGCAAAACCTCTACCAGGATCTTTAGTGCAAAGGTTATTCTCAATCTGTTACTGAGTTGAAAGCAATAGTGAGAAGGATAAAATTACACCAAAGTGATTAGAATGCTGAAAGGCTCAATTTAGAAGTGAAAATTAAGGGTATAAAGTCTTTAAAACTTGCAGAAGGGCAACTAACACACTGGTGTCTTATAAATGACAGTTTCCAAGAAGAGGAGGAATTCTTGAGGGCAGCAGAAGGGGCTATAGTTAGATTTAAGAAAGGGTTTATGCTTACTATCTGAACAAAGCACATAATGAGCAATCTGCTGAAGTATGGCAAGATTTCTCAGAGGAAATGTGGGAAACCCTTCCAGAAGCCTGGAGAACGGACTAGAGCATGCAAACCCCAACCACCTGCACCATCCCTGCAGTAACACTGTAGCTGGCTCTGTGTAAGGGTTCAGCAGCAGGAACCAGCCTCTAACACACACAGTTGTGGTGCTTCCAGCCTGCAAAGGCAGGGCAGGCATGGTTTGGGAAACTCCCGTTGGATAGAGTATACAGACACCCATCCCACAGGTTGTCCTGCCTTCCACAGATGTATGGCACCAGCAGAGACTTCTGCTGCACCAAAGCCACGATTAAACATTCCAGGAACTTCACGACCCAGTGACTAACAGTAATTAGCACTCGGAAAACAAAAGTAGCACTAGTGGCTACAGTAACACAAGAAGACATCTTCAGCAGCAGCCTTGCAGTATGGGAGCTCTTCCTGCTCCCAGTTCAGGGCCCACACCCTGAGGGGTCCCTGCCTCCCCGGGGCACACAGAACAGCCACACCTGACCCCTCCTCACAGCACTGAACCTGAGGGTAGTCCTGGACTGAACTAGGCAGGCTGGTTTTACCTGGAGTTCCTGGAATAGGCTTTCCTGTAGGGAAGGGGGAGCTTCAGCTGGCATCTGTAAAATAGGAGAAGGATCAATCCTGGCAGCTGGAAAGCAATTAACTGAGCCTTGCCTTCCAACAGGGAAAATGGTGTTTTGTCAAATCTGAAATTAATTTAGCTGCAATGGGAGATGTCAGGAGCTCTGGAGAATGGATCCACCACTGTCTTCAGACTGTCCTCAAGGAAGGAAGATTAAGTTGCTCATTTGACTCTGCAGGCATCATGGAGCTGAGCTGGGAGAGCTGCTGCATCCTGCCACCAATCAGAGGCTCATCCAGGGTGGGCAGCTGGGAGCAAAGCCATGGTACAGCAGAGCACAGACATGGAAACACCTTCAGGGAAGCTGGGCTGCCATACCCCGTTGCCCTACCTCAGCAGGACAAGGCAGCTTTGCTTAGCACCATAGCACACTCAAAGAAATAGGGAAGGGACATGCCAACTTCCACCGGGAATACAATTCTTAACCCTGAAGCAGGATAATCCCTAAATTCTTATTACAAAAACAGGAAGGTTGGCAGCTGTTAGTCACATGCAGACCAGGAATGCAAGGCCACGGTTGGGAATTTAAGTAAATGTTTGAATCCAGATCCCTGTTCCCACAGCAACTGTCACTAAAGTGTTCTGTGGCCCTTCCAATGCCAGCGAAAAGGGTCATTTCCTCCCTGCACAAACACAAGAGTTAGGTTGTGGCAGCAGAGAGAAGTATTCCTCAAAACTTTCCAGGGACATCAGGTTCAGCTTCAGTATTTTGTTGAAGTGAAAGAGGAAAGAAATTACTTAAACAAGATAGACTGGCATGAAGGCAAAGCAAATTTTCCAAGTATAATTTTGCCACTTTTCCACAGAAAATCTCAGTAAGATTCCCTTCATAATCCTTCCTACACCAAACCCTTGAAACAACTGCACTCTAGTCAGTCCTGATTTGTGTAGTTCCATGGGCAGTATGTTACAGGTTAACAGGGACAGTATTAAACCCAGATGCCATCACTCCAAACAGCACCGTGCACATGCTTTAGAGAGAGAGAGAGAGAGAAAATTCATGCATTATGTATCATCACTGTGTAAAAACCAGAATAAATAAAAAAATCAATATGCTACAATAGAGAGTACACTCAGAGGAAAGCTAAGGCTCAAGAAAGCTCTACAGAGACAGCTTTCCAAAACGCTCACAGGGGACTATGAAACATCAAAAGTCTTAATTGAAAGGCTTTCAAAGTCACAGCCATCCAAGAATAAGCCCTTAAAATGAAAGCACTTACTCAATCACAATAAAAGCTTTTAAACTGTATAGGATCCCTCCTCTTGAGAGCAATGTGAGGAGGATGAAGCCAGGCTGGGACCCCCAGAGCAGCCACAGCCAGCAGGATCTGTACATGTGCCTGTGAGTGTGGAGCAGAACAGGAGAGGTGCTCACCTCCCACACTTACCCCTTTTCCTGCAGGGTGCCTGTCCCCAGTGAGGTGCTCCTTCCCCATGCACCTGCAGTGTCCACCTTTTCACTAGACTCTGCCAGGAAACCACAACTTTTCTTCCCTGCATCACATAAGTGCTTGCCAGCAGCTGTGGAATTCTTTCCCGCAGCTGAATCCCCTCCAGAAAAGCTTTGCTGCTCATTTGGGGCAGATTCAGACAAGGCAGGTGTCTCCTGGGGTTCAGCTGCAGCACAGACCTCTCTGGCACTGGCACCAGCTGCTGTCTTGTGACTCCTTCCTTGTTTGGAAGTCATTCCTTTTGAGGAAATCTTCCCAGCTGTCCTGGGGCCTTGAGAAACACATCTGGCTGGGACCTTCCTTTGCAGTTTCTTCACATCTGGGTCAGTCCTGTAAGGGGCTCTTAACTGGTATGGAGAGGGCTTCTTCAACAACAAAGGCTTTTTGCTGCCAGCTCTCACCTTCCTGCACTCAGGAACATCCTCAACAGGTACAGGCACCTGCTGCTCTTCAGCTTTCTTGGGAGCATGTGCCTCACCTGCCCATTTTTGTCCTGTAGTTCCCTGAGCGTCTAATGGAGTTTCCAGGATGCTTTTCCTGACTTTCAGTGCCTTCTCTAAGGCCCTGTTCAGCAGTTCCAGCTCCTCTAGCTCCTTGGGTGAAGGCCTGTCTTCTGCAAGAAGAGAAAAGAAGGCTCAAACCTGGATGTTCCCCATTTGACTCTCTACTAACTTGCTCTTCCAGGTGGCACAGAAGGAAACAAAACCTAACGAACAGTGCAGAGGGTATTGTTTTAGCTATGGGAACAGCCACTGCCCAGAGGATGCAGGCAGGATTGCCAGAAGATCTGAAGACCCAGGATGGATGTGAGCCACAGGACACTTCTCCCGAGCCAACCTCAACAAGTGCCATTCCCACACTTGTGCTGGCCTGCAGCCACTTCATTGCCAGCCTTGGCTAGCAAGGCATGACTCCAAGCTAACCCCAAGGAAAGGAGCAGGAGGAAGAAGGCAGAGGGAGGTGTTTAGGTGGATGCAGAGCATTGGAATGACTCCTAACACCGCAAGTGGCCCGGGGACTGTGTGACATGAGACCCGGGGGGAAGCGCTCACCATGTTCAGTGCTGGAGCCTGGCTGTGGCCGCTCCTCTTCTTCTTCATCCCTGGAGGGAACAAACAGCGACGGGGGCCGGCGCTGCAGCACCGGAACGAGACCAGCCCCCCCGGCCCGCGGGGCCTCAGACACGGCTGCGGGACCAGCGCCCGGGCCTCCCTCCGGACCGCCCCGGAATGGCGGGGCCCGGGGTGCCGGCCGGGTCGCCACACACCCGGGTCCCGCACTCACCAGCGCCCCAGCAGCGCCCGGCTCCGCGCCGCCCGCCGCTCCAGCTCCCGCCGCCGCTCCGCGCCCTCGCTCAGCGCCGCCCTCAGCGCCGCCGCCGCCCTGCAAGGCCCAGCGCAGTTAGCACCCCGCGGGACCCGGCCCGGCCCGGCGGGGCCCTGGCCCCCTGCCCCTCACCTTCGGCCGCGGCCCGCAGGCAGCATCAGCCCGGCCGCGGCCCCGCCGCCGTCCCTACGGCCCTGCCAGGACCTGCGGGTGGGGCGTGTCCGCGCGCGGCGAAGGCGGGAGCGGCCCGAGGGTTCCGGGTGGCTCCGCGGTCGCGCTCCGCCGCAGTCCGGAGGGCGGCGGGCAGAGGGGTCCCTGTGCTCGCTGTGCCTGCCCGGCGCAGGCGAGACAATGCCGGGGATTCCCCGCTGGGCCCGGGGAAGCCGCTTTTCCTTCCGCTGCCTTCGGCGCTTCCCTCTCTTTCCTACCCCCTCAGAGGGGACTCGGGCACAGCGGGCCCGTCCCACAGCCCGGGGTACCCGGCCTCTCCTGGGGTCAGGACACAAACAGGGTCGGTTCCCCTCAGCCTTGGCACTGGAGCGCCCCGAGAACACGGAGCCCTCGGCGCTGAGGGGCTGGAGCCCCCCCGCCCCGCACAGCCCCGCAGCTGGGGGTGGAAGCGGGACCATCAGCGGATGTCAGCCCGGTTCCCCGGGAGCCCTGCCGGAACCACCTTCAGGCCATCGGACACAGCGCACGGCAAACAGCTGCCGCCGCCCGTGGTTTGCATCGGGGTGAAAGAGAATTTGGGGGGGGGGGTTGATGGAGAGGGGAATCTGCCTTGCCCTGCGGCTGTGGGAGCTGCCGGGTTGGTACCGCGGGCTCCGAGCGCTGCTGGATCCCGTCAGGATCAGCTCTTGCTGCAGAGCAGTGCAGTTCTCCAGAAGAGCCCGTAGCTGGCACTCGGCACTGTTTGTTCAGGCAGCTGAGGACCAGGAATTCAGTCCTCCCCCTTGCACGGCAGAATGAAAGTTAACAAAAAGTTAGAAAGTAGGAAAGAAGTGGTTCTTTGTTTTCGATGGCTGAATCTTGAGGTTGAGGTGCTGGTGATTCTCTGCAGCCGCGTGACCACAGACTTTTTAAAAGAGAAGTTGAGAATTCCGGGTGATTCACTGACACAGGACTTTAAAGCCCCTTATAAAACATTACAAAATATCAGAAAAATCATCACACATCGTGAGTTTCCATATTCACGAACTCAACATTCTTCCAGTTGTAATTTCACTTTTGGCAGAGACAAAGAATCATTTCCCTCTCTGTAGACTTTGCAACTGAATCTGGCAAATAGGCTGCCCCCTTCCTGCTCTGAATCTTGTAAAGAAGTGTGAGTTCACTGTCAGAACACTGTGAACAGTTGTGTTTCTGAGGCATGAGCCAAGGTAGAGCCCAGCCAGATATCCCTGGTCTCAGCAGGGCTGACGGGGATATCAGACGCTCGAAAAATATTTTAATCAACAAAATCACCAGCTGCAATGCTGTGAGACCCTGGGAGCCCAGCAGCAGGACAAGAAGAGATCATTTTCCGACAGCTGCTTCTCTATAATAATGAAATATCCTGAATCAGAAGGGACACACAAGGATCACGAGTCCAACTCCTGGCCCTGCACAGAGACCCCAACAATCCCACCCTGTGCACCTCTGTGAGTGTTGTCCAAACACTCCTGGAGCTCTGGCAGCCTCGGGGCCGTGCCCATTCCCTGGGGAGCCTGGGCAGTGCCCAGCACCCTCTGGGGGAAGAATCTTTCCCTGATATTCAACCTAAACCTCTCCTGATACGGCTCCAGCCATTCCCTCAGGTGCTGTCGCTGGTCACAGAGCAGAGATCAGAGCCATCCCTCGGGATGAAACTGCAGCCCCCAGAGAGCTCTGCCCTCAGTCTCCTCCCGGCTGAACAAACCGAGTGCCCTCAGGCACTCCTCACACAGCTCTAGTTCCCTCGAGACCCTTCACCATCCTCGTGTCCGTCCTTTGCTCTCCAGTAACTTTAGATCCTTCTGATCCTGCGGTGCCCAAAGCTGTGCCCGCGGTAGGTGAATTCCTGCAGGCTGGGACTGGCCAGGAGATGGAGCCCTGGACTCCTGGAGCTTCCAGCATCACCTGCTGTTCTAGGGGGAGCATAGCCTGCGCCGTGAGTGACACCTCTCCTCAGGCACCTGCATGCTCTTGGCATTTAAATATTAAAAACAACCAAAAAAGGGATCAGGCTGCTGTAATCCGGAGAAGTCACCTGAGGCATGAAGCCTGCTGGAGCAGCCCTACTGACATGGCTACCTTTTGCATCCAGTCTCTCTGGTTTGGCAGTGCTAAAAATGATCCCCAAAGCCCAAGCATCCCTTTGTACAGAAGGTGAATCAAGCGCGTGCCCCTCCTGAGCCTCTGGCTTTGTACAGGCAGTAGAATTCCTTCCAACAGACAGGAAAGTTTTAATGCAGGCACTTTGCTGTTAAGCTGCACCTTGCTGGGAAGAAGGACAGATGACTATCTACATGGTGGCTTAGAGTAAAGATTTAGGTGAGGCAAGGGCTGCTGCCATCACAAAATCAGGAAGGGCAGCATGGCAGGGAGGGAAAGGATTTACCTTGCCCATTCCAGCTGCAGTGAGCACTCTTTAAACCATGGATGGAACCATGGCAGAGACATTGGGGTGAGGTGATAATTGGCAGGTGGAGAGCAGAAACTTCCTGACAGAGATAAAACCACTCCTCTGCTGATGCTCAGGGCTCAAACCTGCTGACAATGGACATTACAGCCCAGCTGTTCCCACTCCCCTCTCCTACTGCCCTCCACACCTCCATGATGGGCTCCTGCTGCCTCGCCGTCTGAGGAGCCTTGCAACAGGGCAGCTTCTGGGTGAATCAGTTCCTGCCTTCTCTTTGGGTGGTTGGGTTTCCAGTGGATCATCTGACAAAGCTAATTGAGGAAAAAGTCCTGGGCGTGTGTATCTGACTCTTCACTGAGAGCAGCTTGTGCTGGAATGGGTAAATGCAGCGAAGAGCCCTATTTTGTTCATGTAGCAGCAGGCCCTGCACCAGTACAGACCTGATGTGGCACAGCTGGCATAGGAGACATTTGTGCCAGGGCCTGGATTTTAAGCTAACAGTGTCTCAACTGTGCTTCTGCTTCATGATATTGCTTGCTGGGAAAGTGCTGGGTACCTCCACCTGGCACACATGCTAAGTAACATTTCAACGGGTGCAAAGGTTTAGTTACAAAAGACAGGTTAAAATGCTTGTGTGATGTCCAAGGGGCTGCTGCTGGTACACAGCTCTGGCACCAGTTATTTTTGGGCCTGAAGTCATGAGAATGTTGCACAGGTGAGCTGTAAGGGAAGTTACACTGTCAGTACTCATTCACTGCTCAGGCTGACAGGTGCCAGGTGCTATTCTGCAATCCATATTTCTATTTTCCTGAGAGCCCAACTCTCAAATACCTGCCAGCTAATAAAAATAACTGTCCAGGCACTGGGTTTTCCTGCTAGGTGCCTAAACTTCTTTGAATGCTGTGCCTATAACCCATCATGGTAGGATTCCCTGAGGTAAAATTCAAGTAGACATCACTTAGCAACAAGAAGAGAGAAAAAAAATTAAACTAGGAGATAAACTTCATCATTAATACACATCCCCACACTTTCTATATTATTGCTATATTATTTTATTCCATGAGCTGTGCTCCTCCTGTGTGCTGCCCGTGGGGATCAGTGCTGTTTGCTGAGCTGACACAGGAAAACCCTCCCTTATGTACACGAGCATGTTGTGGTTTAACCCCAGCCAGCAACTCAGCTCCACACTGCTCACTCACCCCTTCCCAGTGGGATGGGGACAGCATTGTGAGAGTAAAAGTGAGAGAACTCATGGGTTGAGATAAAGACAGTTTAACAGGGAAAGCAAAGGCCATGCAAGAAAAACAGAACAAGGAATTAATGCCATGCTTCTCCTGGGCAGGCAGGTGTTCAGCCATCGCCAGGACAGCAGGACGCTGTCACAGGTAACAGTTCCTTGTGCAAATGTCTTTTCAAACAGTTCCATGGGTGACGGGATGGGTGTTAACGTCTTTGAAATGGGTCTTAATGTCTCTACCAGCTTCAAGCAGCAGGTTTGTTACAGAGCCCAGTCAGCTTTGACTCCTGAAATGGAAAAGTGGGTCTGCACGAACCTGAGTTTCTGAACTTTGGGGTAAAATGACAGGTTCAAGGGGGATATGTGGTAGGCGGTTCGGGAAGGCTGTACCTTCCTAATACCTCAGCAATAGGGAAAGGAAGAGGGCAACAACATGCGGCCGGGAGTTTGGGATAAAAGGAGGCGGCGCCCTCTGAAACCTCGGGAGAGAAAATCCTGTGGGCGTGTGCCCTGGTGGACTCCCTCTCTTTATTCGAATAAAGCTGCAGAACTCCTCTGTCTCCTTTATGGACTCTGGCTTTTCATAGTGTGATAAAGTCCAACCATTACCCCACCACTAAACCACGTCCCCAGGTGCCACATTTACATGTTTTTTGAACACCTCCTGGGCTGGTGACTCTACCACATATCGAAACTAAACATCCCCTGGCAGAGCCTGAGGTTTCTTCAGCTTCGGCCGGCCAGGTGAAAAACGCTGACAGCAGGGACACTCATTGGGAAATACTCTGTATCCTCACCCTCTTCCTGAATGTAACATTGAATCAGCCCTGTTTGAAACAAAACACAGAGGATAAAGGAGGTCTCGTGTGTGTGAAACCATGAAACAGATTGTCAGGAAAATTAATTCACAAGCACCAGAGGTTTATATCCAAAAAAGAGACAGAGGAGTCCTGTAACTTTTTTCGAATAAAGGGAGAGGCCATGGGGCATTTCCCCTGGGGTGTCTCAGAGTTTTTGGAGGACGCAGCCTCCTTTTTATCCTAATTTCCCAACTGCATGTCCATCTCTCTTTCCCCACTGGCTGAGGTACTTGAGAGGTACAGTAGTGGAATTCCTTATGGAATTTATGGTTCTTCCCATTGGTTCTTTCATCTCTCAGTATCCAGTTTTGTTTATCAGCAGACCTACAGTTTGTTTGTACAGACAAATCTCTCATTCCATTTATCAGTCAGTGGAATCCTTCCCATTGTCTCTTTTATCTCTCAGTATCTAGATTTATTTACCAGCAGATCCACAGTTTGTTTGTAAAGACAAGTTCCTCATTCCTTTCAAGATGGAGCTACCGTGTGTATACACAAGTTGGAAAAGACTGCAGCTGAAGTGAGAAGATCCAAAAGAAGAGGGAGGTTCTTTCCAAACGTGGTCTGGTGTCCGGTTTGCAGTTTGGGCTAGAGTAGCCCCCAGTGTGGAAGTGCAGGACTCTGGCAGCTGGGTTTCCCTGTGCTGGGTTTCCCTGTGCTCTGTCACCTCAGCCTCCAGTGCTGCCTACCCTGGATATGGCCCTGCCGCGGCTGCAGCTCCCTTCCCGGGACACAGGGGCTGCTGGGATGAGCCTTCTCCAGAGGCTCTGATTTCACTGCTGGAGTAGAGCAGGGACGGGAGCATCCGCTGTCCCACAAGAATTCCTGCCAACGGCAGAGGCCAAAGCCGCGGGCTGTGGTGCTGGTGATCCCTGGCTGGGCTGTGCAAATCCGGGCTGGCTCTCGAGAGATCCTGTCTGGCTGCATGGGAAGGGAGTGAGGAACCATGCCTTGGTGTTTCAGCAAGGAGAGATGGGCTGTGGAGTGAGACCTGGGCAGAGGGAAGGCTGTGAATCTGGAGATTTGGCCAGGGTGTTTGGAAAGCAGCTGCAGCTGCATCACTGGTCCCAGTGAGCATCATGTGCAGGAGTGTTCTGCCTTTTCTGGGTTGCTCTGGCAGTGGGGTTTTTTAATGTGCTGCAGTAACAAGGAGGTCTTTCCTCCCTTGTTTCTGTAGAAAATGATGCATTTTACACATGCAGATCCCCATAAAGCCAGGCCAGGAGTTTATAAACCACAGGGACAGCAGTGGATTAATACTGAATGCTTAATTAAGGATCATAAGGATCATTAACACATCTTCAAAATCCTGAGCCCAGGCTGAGGTCTCAGTTCACACCAAATGAAAATCATGTCCCCCTGAGCTTTTGGACAAGGGAAGCACCTTGCCGGGTTGTTTGCAGAGTCATTCATAGCACTGAGGTATTTATGAGGCTGTTTTGCCCTCCAGGCTTCTCACTACCTGATTTACAGTCTGGGAAAGTGCAGCCAAATGGAAACCTGAGGGATCTTTCCTTTTTTTCTCTCTGGCCTTCTCACAGGACAGACTGTTGTGAAAAGGAGATGGAGTTCCTGTGGGACAGAATACCCACCCACTGACCAGGCCTTCTCCGACTGAGGCTTCATGCAAGACCTTAAACAATCCTGGGGCCAAGTGTGGCGCTGAGATTTGCATGATCATGTCATGCTCTGAGTGTTTGCACAGCACCTTTAATTCCCTGCAAAGTGCAGCTTCTGGGAATGGGGGTTGGACTCTGGGCTCATCACCACTGAAGGCTGTGGATACTTAAGTTTGCATGAGTTAGAAGGGAAAACTAAGAAGCTATTAGCAAAACTCACAGGAAAAAAGAACAAAAACTGAACAGCATCAGGAATGAAATGCAAAGAGCTGAGCTCTGGGGAAGTTTGAGCCCCATGGAGGATGGAGACGAGCAAGGGCCAGAGACAAGTATTTTTTTATTTCCCTCAGAATTGCTAATAAAGTGTACAACAAATGTATTTTCTTGTCTTCCATTATAATATTCCTTGATAAAAGCTAAAACATTGCTGGCTGCTTCTTGGAGGAAGTTCAAACATGGGGCATGCACACCTTGGAGAGGCAAGGCAAGACTCAAACATATTCACATCTGTTCCCAAATGTTTGCCTTCTACCTGAAGAAAAGAACACCAAGCCTTTAACTTTGAAGGGCCTAGATTCCCCATCTCAGGACATTTTGGGCCAGCACAGTGAGGGTTGTTTGGGAGTTGTCGGTGCAGGGAATGGAGCAGAGCACAGGTGGGCTCAGCCTGACCACCACACTTCTCCCCTGCCTCTGCCGGCTCTGCAGGCACCTTCCCATGGTGCCATGGCCCCTCTCTGCCCACCGGCAGCAACTGGTCAAACCGGGCACTGCAGCAGGAGCTCCTGCCTGCTGCCCAGGTACCAGCTGCCTGCTGAAGGAGCAGAGGCCTGTGCTGTGTGAGCAGGGCCTGATGGGACCCTGTGTGATGCTGGTGGAGGTGGTCCTGTGGTACACAAAATTAAAACTGACCAAAGTCCAAAAGTTTGGAAAACCATGTGGTGCAAAGGCACAAGAGAGAAGTGAGCTGGCAGTAACTGTACAAATAAATCTGCTTCCGTGCTAACTGAAAAGGAGCAAAGACTGAGAAAGAAAAACCTCTGGATGCTCCTGTATTCATGTAGAGAGATCCACAATCAGTGTCCACAGGGCCCTGCTGGTAGCAACGAAAGGACAATAAGCCATGGCTTTATTGATTGCTTCTCCTCCCTGTCTTTTATTATTTTCCCTATTTAGTTAATAATTAGGAGTTAGACAGGAAGGGAATTGTCAGCTCTGAATCTGGGGTGTGGTGACTGATGCTAGAAGAAATTGCAGTAATATATTTAGATTTTACTAAAGCACTTGACACTGTGTCTCAGTCTTCTGCACAAAACTGATTAAGTAAAATTATATGTGAAAGCTGATGATGGAGAAGACTGCATCAGGTGGAGGAAGGTATCTAAATTTCTGCAGACATCAGTGCCAGATTAAACTCTGATTAATCAATGCAGATTAACATCATCTTTATCTTTGCTGCTGGTCTCAGACAAGACCTTTCAGCTCCAGGCCATCACATCATCTATTGCTCAGGTAAAAACATTTGATGAGCTCCATCCTGCTCCCTCTGGGCAGCAATCAAGCTCAGAATTAAGCTTGTTTTTCTTTATTCAGTTTCATCTTCCTCTTCTAGAATTCAAAATTTACTGCAGGTCTTCATGGGCTGGAAACCTTTTTTTCATTACCCCTGAACTTGATTTAAAACCTAAGTTGGAGCTTTTCAGGGCAGTTGAAATTCGCTTAGGAATTCAGCTGTCCATTTTGCATCTCTCTGAGGGCATTCAGCTGAAACACAGTAAAAGTCTTTCATATCTTTCAAAAGTCTTTCACACTCAGTTTCTAACTCATATGTCTGCTCATCCTTTCCTTCACTGGTGGTGTTTGTACTAAAATCACCTTCCACTTCCCATCCTTGCAGAGAATGTCAGTGCTATCAGACAGGTCCAGCTCTCAGATTTTTTCAGAAAAAAAATAAAATTCCCCATCTGCTATTTTTGGTGCCATAGAAATAAAAGTTCCTTTCTTGTATCATCACTTTAATGCCTCATCTCTGGAAAAAAATATTAGTGGTGGGTACCTAGATCATCTGGGAAGGGTCGTTGTTTCCGTACCATGCCATCTGCCCAAAGCAGGAGTTCTCCCTCTCTTGAGCAGCTCCACACTGATAACACCTCCACTGAGAGCTTGAGTCTCTGTCTGACTGACACACAGAAACTCAGCCATTAGCAGAGGTGGTTGTTGGTTCTTAGCAGGGAGCCAGATCAGCCTGCAGAGGAAAAAGTTGCTTCAATTCTCCTCCGTGCTTTAAAGCAAGGACTGAGTATGAGCCATCAGAGGTGTTGTGTGCTAATCAGCAGCTATGGCTTTTATAAGTCAGCTTTTTTAAGATAGGCCAGCCATGGGGACCATCTTCTATAACCTCCTAATTTCCCCAGGCAGTTTGGTCATGCCTAACACTCTGGAAGACCACAGCAACTTTGGAGAGGTTTTGTTTCCATCATAATAAATCAGTTACCTAATTCCAGAAGGCATCACAGGATCTGCATCACATCTGTCTGTAAAAATACAAGGTGAATTCCCTGTCAATTGGATTTTTATCTTGATTAGGGCTGAACCCAATTTTGGCCTGAATGAGGAAGCAGCTCTGGTCCAGCTCCTGTAAGGTGAGGGGAGTGCAGGAATCAGTGCAGAACTGCTGATGGGGTGGCTCAGAGATCCTGATGCCCCCAAAACATCCTCCTGTACTTTATTGGAGAATCACAGGATGATTTAGTCTGGAAGGGACTTTAACTTTCATCTTGCTCCAACCCTGCCCTGCCATAGGCAGGGATGCCACTCACTAATCAGGTGCCAGAAAGTTTTCCAGCCTTTGTGTTCAGTTTTTTTATCTCTAATTTGAGCTGACAAAGTTGTTCGTTAGTTCTCTTACTGCAGGGCTTGAGGCCATGGCCTCCATTCAGATTCAAAAGCTCCGGATAAGGAGTTAATTGTGACTGTGGTGATGTGGTTTGTAGGGGGCCATGTTCCCCTGATGATAAAATCACCTGGGAAACGACTCTGCTCTCCTGCAAGCTGGAGCAGGGTGTGCACAGAGTGGGTGAGAAGTACTAGAAACTGGGAATGAAGAATTTCCTTGTGTCAGGTGAAATAAGCTTTAGCAGGAGCTGAAGGCAGAAGGGGACCAGCCAAAGCCATGTCTCTGTTCTGAAGCAGAACAGGTGCACAGAGTGCTTTCAGGTGCCCGTGATTTTCTCCAGCAGCTCCCTCTCCCTGGCAGGCACGGGCGGTAGCAGTGGTGTGCTCGGACATTTGTTGCACGGGCTGTGGTTGGGGACTGTTTGGTCAAATGTCTTTTTGTATTCTAGACATCCGATGGCTGAGGGGTTAAGCAGGAGGATCTCAAGGTGAAGTGGAAGTCTGGAAATGGGGGATTAAGCCCCTGTGTGTTGCCGGGGACAGGAGTAAACCCTGGGAGTTAATGAATGGCTTGGACATAACCTGGGAGTCTGGCCTGGCAAGAAACTCAAGAGTCCAGGCCCAAAGAACTGCTTTGACCTGGCTGTATTGAAGATTGGAAAGGATTCAGCAGCTCTCATTCCTTTCATTTCTCTTCCTCTGAGGCAGGAATCTCCTAAATCACTATAAAGACTGTCTACTTTCTTGGAGCAGGCTCTCCATTTTGCTGCTGATGGCGCCAGACCCCTGTTGTCCCCACCCATGCATCCCCATATGTGGGGATGGCCCAGATGTGCCATACCTCTCTGCAAAAAAATGGGGCAGCACGAGAACCTTGAGCACCTGCTGCCCACGGAGGGATGGTTCCATTGCCCTGTGAGCCCTCCTGGGGCAGATTCATCACCCTGCAAACCCAAGGGATTGAGCCTGCTGGGAAAGGAACAAAAGCCCTTCTCCTGCCTGGGGAGGAGAGACACCATGCTGGGTTTATGCTGTATCTGTGCAACTGATCATGAGACATGGCAACACTCCTGAGCTGTCAGATGGCATTTTTAATCAACCCAAACTTGACTTTTTAGAAATTGTTGTTAATTATGCTCTCCAACCAGAAAGCACAGGGCTTTGATCAGTGCTTTTCAAAGCAAGTATGATCCAATGTTGCATCTTGTGTCAGCTCATTAGGAGCTGCCTTCATTATAAATCCTGCTCGTTAGCTGTGTCTGAACTGGAAGCCTGTGAATTAAGAGAGGAGTTAGACAAGGTTTTATATCTGGGTCTCAAACCATAGACAATATAAACATAAACATGGTTTATGCTTTATAGACACACAAACATAAACATAGTTTATAGGTAGGAGCCCTTGTAGGAAAGGTGCAGTCACTGATGAGCAGGAGTCCCAGGAGTGAAGCAGCTGTGTTAAACAGGGGGATTTGTCACGGTCTCATCTGCAACCCCAGGCCAGGCTAACCAATGCCATGTATGAAGCAGGATAGATAAACAGGAGTGCACGTGCAGCTCCTTGGAGCTGAACCGCCAGGGAAGGGTTTGGTCTCAGGAGTGCAGTGCCGGTGTTGGTGTTGGTGTTGGTGTTGTCAGCCTCACTCACCACACAGACAGGGACTTTAAAGCACAGCTGGTGTCTTGACCCTGGAAAAGCAACTCACTCCAGAAGACTTGTCCATGAGGCTGCCCTGCCATCCTGGAATCATTGCTCTTCATAAGCTTAGAGAGGACTGGAAAGTGAGAGATGTTCAGTGTTAATTATAGTTCATTTTTCTGGTAACTCACTGTTCCATGGCAGATTTAGAGCTGCCTGGAGGGAGGTTAAGAGCCACTTTGTCCAACTGTCTGGAGAATCAATCTAAAATAGGAATAGTGTGATAAGGGATTGTTGCAGAGGCTTGTAAAACTGAGACACATAATATATTCAAATGAGATTTATTTTATATACCAGTAAACCAGATTAACGGGTTTTATTAAACCAATTCAATAAATTAAGCCAATTAATATCCATCAGCATTTGAATACAGATTCATGATGTCCAGTGGAATTGGTTCTACTCAAATGACTTCAGATTTCTTAAAGTTTAGAAGAGTAACCCAGAATGAGCTGGGCTTTACCCCAATGAGGTGAGGGCTCTAAGCCCCATGGAGTTATCTGAGAGCACCCTGACACAGTGGAAAAATCCCAACTGCAGACCAGCTTGCTGCACTGAGGGGGGTTGGCTCAACTGGCTCCCCAACATCTACACCTGTCCTGGCACTCCGTGGCCTTGTCCAAAGTTCCTGTCCAGCTAGCTTGGAGCCTCTTTTGGCACTGGAAGGGGCTCTGAGGTCTCCTTCTCCAGGCTGAACAGCCCAGCTCTCAGCCTGGCTTTGTAGGTGAGGGTGGCCAGCCCTCAAAGCACCTCTGTGATCCTATTGAATACGAATATTCATTGAGTACAAATATTTGACGTAATCTAAAATCATTTAAACTAAAAAGCCTGTCAGCATTCCTTGTGTTCCTTTCACTTGCCTTGAGACCTGTGCATTGCCTGGCTTCCAGGAAATCCACGTTCTGGACCTGCAGACTGGGCAGCTGGGGGTGCCCAGCACCATTCCCCTCACGGCATCCTCCTCCCCATGGCCGTCAGGAGTGCCTGGGGCAGAGTCCCTCCAGAGGAGCAGCACCTGTCCTTTCCTCTGCTCTAGTGGGGCACAGTGTGTCCCAAGGGCTGTGAAATGTTCCCAGAAATGCCTTTCAGCCCCCTCCTCTTTACACCCTGTGACCATTAATTGCTGTGTGGCTCAGCACCTGCCCTCTGTGCACTGTGGAGGCTCAGCCTCTCCAGAGCAGCTGCTCAGCCCGAGCCCCTGCTAGGAGCCACTTCCAGCCCTTCCACTCAGTGCTGATGCTTTGCATCAAGGGTGCTCCTGATTGAGAGGGAAAGCATTTTTCTTTCCTTATCCAGAGCATGCCTCAAGCATTTTAGCTTGGGAGCTCAGTGCATGCCACACGTCCTCTGCCAGACACGGGCCTTTCATAAGATTTTTTCTGTCTAATTGCACAAAGAAAAATGCATTTGCCCTTCTTAGCAGACCGTTTCACTGTGGTGCCTCTTTCTTCATCCCACAGTATATTTTCCCCCGATTAACTCACGTGTTTTACTCTGAATGCTTATGTTTTGCCAAATTTGAAGAAAGAGGGTGATGCAGTTTCAGAGACAGACTGATGAGGCCCAGTAAAAAGCTTCCTGCTCACACAGGGTTTCACAGATGCTCCTTGGGCTGCCCATCAGCACATTTATCTCCGCTGGTACATCCCAGAAGCCTTAACCTCCAAATCTTGCTAATGAGAGGCAGTCACATAAACCTTGGGCTGGCAGCAGAGGCTGCTGACACACATCACCACAGTGTGAATGTTCTTAGAATTTTTTAACTGAAATTAAATGCTCTGTGGCTCTGCAGCATGGCAGGTGGATATGAACAAAATACCAATTGGAAGAACATGGAAATACAGACAGTTCCCTGCCTGAATTTAACAGAGGTGTATGTGGTGTGTTCTGGACTTAACACCAGGGGGACATTGTGTCCCTAACCTCCCATGATTTCCAGGCCACCCTGCACTGCCCATGCAGCTGGACATCACTGAGAAAACTCTGTCTAGTCCCAGTGAATGCACAAAGCAAATTTTTGGGCTGGCTGATGAGTCTGCACAAGGAAACCCTGACCTTGCTTCAATCTGCATCTCTGTGCACAGGTCTGGGGCAACACAGCAGGAACAGAGAGCAACCTGCAGCTCACTGTTCTGCACTGCAGCACTGAGCTGCAGGGAAGTGGTGGTGGCAGGGGTCTGTCATTGGGGTAGGTGATGGAGCTGATCCCCACGACACTGGCACACAGGGATGTGCAGCCCCAGCACACAAGGGTGTACAAAAGCACTTTCCTAAACCCATCAGAGCTGTCTGCACTCCCTGGCCTCAGTGCGTGTGGGTGGTGTGGCAGGCTGGGTTGGGGCTGCAGGGGCTGGGGGCTGAAGGTGGGTTGGGGCTGCTGGTGCCTCCAGCTGGCAGATGGTTGCAGGGGACTGCAGGCTCCAGCTGGGAGGCATTACCAGCTCCTGCTGCATCTCCAGTGGAAAGCAGGACGAGTGGTGGAGGGGAAATGAAATGGTCAGCAGGGATGGAGGGAGCACAGGGAGGAGCAGCCGCTCTCAAAAAGGAGTTTGTAGTGATGGCAAAGCAGTGTGACTCCTTGATCCTCTGGCTTCTCTTAGGGTAGCAGGAATCCCCAAGCCATAAAAAATGTGGGTCTGGCTCCTGTTTGATGCGAGGGGACCTCACACGTGAGCTTGTGGAGTAGTGTGTGTCCTGCCCGAGCCCACAGCATCCTGCCTCTGTTCAGGAGCACCGTGGGTTTGCACGATTTAAAATTAACATCTAGCTTGGGACAGCATTTCACTTTCTCCAGGCATCCTGCTCTAGCAGATGTCTCCAGGCTCTGCGGTCAGAGCCACTTAAGAACTAAGAAAAGCCACAGGACGATTTCCAGCGGGAAGCGCGGGCGGGATGCGGAGAGGCTGCCCCTGCGCCCGTGCCCAGCGCGGTTCGGGGCGGCCCCGAGCACTTCCCTTGCCCTCCAGCAGGCTCGGGGGCTTTGCTGCTCCCTGCGCTTTCCCAGCGCTCAAAACGGTTTTGTAAAACTCGGGAACGAACTGCAACAGGGCAGCGCGTTCCCGTCCCGGCTGAGCCACGGTAAGAGCCGCCGTCCCCGTCGGGCAGAACACCCCGGCCAGGCTCGGGGACGCGCACCGGCTCCCCCGGGCTGCGCGCTCCCGGCTCGGGCGGCTCCATCCCGTCCCCCGCGGCCGCCGAGCATCCCGGGGCGGGGCGGGCTGGGCTGGGCTGCGCGGCGGGCGGGGGTGGCTCCGGGGCCGCCCCCATCGCCCGCTTCCTCCCCCGGGCCCCGGCCGGAGCCCGTTGCCCTCCCTGCGGGCGGTAGCGGGGCCGCATCCCGGGCGTGCGGTCCGGCTGCGCCGCGGGACGGGCCCGAGGGACGGCGGAGCAAGTGAGCGGGCTTCTCTTCCTCCCTCTTCTCTTCCCTCTCCCCCTCCTCTCCTCCCTTCCTCGTGGGTCCCCCCGCCTCGCCCGCGGCTGTCGGGAGCGCAGGGCTCTGCTGCAGGAGCCCGGGCGTTGCAAAACATCTCCTGGCTTTGCAGCACGTTTAAATTTTTCTTTTCCTTTCCCTTTTCCCTCTTACACTTGGAGTAGCTAATTGGGTAGGAAAACACGAACTGCAGGGGTGGGATTACTTCATGCTCTTGCAATGCTGTTTTGCTGTTCGATTTCAGTCCTTTCGCGTGAATAGAGCCTGCCTGGCGGTGCTGCCCTGGAGCGCGGCGGGGGCCGGGCGCTGCTCTGCCGCCAGCGCCTGTTTTCCTTAGCAGGTTTTCACTTTTAAGGACGATTTCGTTGTCTCTGTTGCTGCTTTGGTTTCGAAGGAGATTTGCTCGTTTGAACTGCGAGTCCCGCAGTAATCCCGGTCCGTGGTGTGTGCCCTCTGGCAGGTTCATTCCATCATCAGGGCTTTTCTCCCTTAGTTTTGAGATTTCCGTACAATATGTGATCTCCAGGGAGGCGGCGATGCCGGCAGCGGGCTGTTTCCTTCCCAGCCGGCTGGCTGGTGTCCTGGCTCCTGCAGCCATGGACCGTCGCTGTGTGGAGGAGCTCTGAGTTTTCTCCTCTGTTGGTGAAATCTGGATTTGTTCAGGTTTGGCTGAGAATGGAGGAGCAGGGGAATTTCTCATGCAGGTGGCATTGAAGTTCAGCCAGCCAAACCAGCAGAAATTGCTTCCCTGAGCACACAGTATGTGCAGATGTACTCCCTGAACAGATTATTCTTGAATATGAGCAACAAGTTGTGTATGTTCTATAGAAATAAATATAGGAGGAGGTGCATGCTGGGCATTGATTCCTGAGGCCCAGAGTCAGCAGGATGCTTCAATGTGGGGATGAGCAAGTTGGAGTTGGTCCTTGGTCCTTGTTTACACCACTGGAACGTCGGCAAGTGAAGCACCAGTTTGTGTTTGTCTCATGCTCAACTTTGCTGTATATTCCCCTCCAAAAGGGGATGATGCAGTGTGGTGCTTAGGAACTCGCTTCTTCTTGTTCTGTTGCCCCTGAGGGGACTGTTTTTGCTCTCAACTGGCAATTCCAGCAGTGCAATAAGGAGGGGGCAATTTGTCTTCCTTCTTTATCATAAATATTTTACCTGTAAAACAGTAACCTCAAAAATATTTAAACCCAGGGAGATTTGCTTTGTGCGTCTTAAGCCTGGGCTGTCTCCAATGGTATCATGCTCTGGGGCTGGCTGTTCTGCTTTATTTCCCTGAATTAATTTTATTGTGGCACTGAGAACTCCCCTGTGGTCTCTGGAAGTTGTCCTGCATTTTGAGAAGTTCAGAACTTGATGAATAACAGTTTTACTTCTCTAAAACAGAGGTGGGAAATTTCCTATCCCAACCTGTTCCTGGGTACCTGAAAATTGACTTTTATGGCTTTCACCTCAGCAGAGCTGGGCTTAATTGATAAATCTTTTTAAAATGACTTGTCTCATCTAAAGTTATGAAAGTTGATATTTCTCATAATAGTTGGATGAATTAGTTAGATTAGTAGAGACCTTCTTGCTCCCCTTCTGCTAAGTGAAGATCCACATCTGTTTTTATGCTGACAGCAATTGTTTAAATGATTCCCAGCCCCAGGGAACCTACATTCCATTCCTGTTTGCACCCTGGAGCTGTGTCAGTCTCGGATGGTCTTTCCCAGTGTAGGAATGTAGCAAATGCTCTTGGTGAGGTTGTTCCCCAAAGAGCCAGAGCCCTGCAGAGAAATTGGTGTATCTTTCTGGAGAACAGCCTCATTGGGATGAGGCATCTCCATCCTTGTGCAGTGCCAGGAGCCATCACAACTTTCTCCAGTGAGACCTGCTGTGATGTTCATGGGGAACTTGGGGTGTTCATCTGGGTGGGAACTCGGTGACAACGTCCTGTGTGTTCCTCCAGGTTGATTAGAACAGTGGTCAGAGAGGGGTCAGATGTTCTCTCCAGCATGACGGTCATCATGGCAATGGGAAGGTCAATTCTTAGCCCTCTACCTCCAGTGAGTCATAACTCAAGAGCAAACACTCTTCTTGTTATCTCTAAGGTTTTAATTTTTTAAGAGGGCACATTATCACCATCTGCACGGAGCTCAGCTGCAGTAATTCCCGTCCCTGCCATCCCTGTGCAGCATTGGTGGCGTTGGGAATGACACAGGAGCAGTGCAGAGCTGGGGCAGAGCCTGTGTGTCTGGAGCCAGCAGCAAAGTGGCTGGGGAATCCCAGGTGGTGTCTGGAGACAGAGCTGCAGAGGATGTCACCTGTGGGGAAGCTGAGCCAAAGTGTAACCAAGAGCCCTGTGTGTCCTGGCTCCCAGCAGCGGGAGCTGGCAAGGATGTGGGGACAGCTTTGGGGCACTGCTGGCAGGGCCTGGCTGCTCTCAGGTGGTCTCAGCAGCAGTGCTGGGAAGGCTGCTCTCTGTGGGGCTGTTTCTGTCCCAAAAGGAGAAACGTGTGTTGGCAGCTTCCCCACCTCTGGGATGGCAGTGAGGGCCAGAGCTGTGCTCAGCTTGGGATGCTCTCCAGCCTGGTCTTGCACTCCCCTTCCAGCTTGCTTCAAGTTTTTCCCAGCTCTAAAGTTGAGATGTTAAATGACATCTCTGTGGTGAGCTCTGGCAGGTGAGGGATGCTGTGTCCCTCTGAGGCTCTGTGGAGTGCCACAGCCTGTTTGCTGCAGCCCTAAGGCAAGAAGGGACAAGTGCCAACTGCTGTGGCTCCTGGCCCTGGGCAGCCCCATGATCCTGTCGTGCCTGTCCTGCTCAGTTGCAGGAGTCTCTTATTTATCTGTGAGACACTTGACCTGTGTCTCACTGGGCCAGAATGAGAACACAGGGACCAAATCCTGCCTTGGCTGGCACTGCTTGGTTTTTTGGGGGATGCAAAAATGTATGAGGAACAACTACAGAGCTGGAGGAGTAGGGGAACAGCAGTGCCATCTCAGTGGCACTCAATTGTCCTGGGCAGAGTTCCAGGGTGAGATGGGTGTGGTTGCTCAGGTGGAACCAGTTACTGTGGTCTCTGCTCCCCTTCAGCTGCTGGCTGGGAGAGGATCCTGTGTGGCTCGGGCCCTCCAGCTCCCTTGCTCCTCCCTTCTAGAGGGAAGTGTTGGCAGTGTGTCTGGGAGCTCTGGTGCCATCCCAGTGCTTTCACACTTTGCATTGCAGCCGTGCTTTGCTCAGCCACATGTTGTCCCTAAGGACAAAGGGACAGGATGTTGCTGCCTGGGATCACCTCATGGGTGACCTCTCTCCAGGATGATGCCCAAAGGAAAGGCAGTTCAAGAGCACAGGTCTGTTTTTTTCTTTGGAAGTGAGGGTCCTCTCTCCCAAGACCCCCTGCACAGGGGGAGGCTGTCCCACCAAAAGTCTGCTTGGGTCCCCTTCAGAGCAGTGGCTGATGTTGGTGACACCGGCTGTGGGTGTGGCCCCGTTGGGCTGCAAAGCCGAGTCACCCGCTGCTGCTGGCAGCCCTGGACAAGCAAGGCTGGCCCAGCTGGCTCTAGGTGGAGTGTTTGTACTGGGGAGCCCAGGCTTTCAGCAGCTTTAATAGGAAGTTACTTTTTGTGATAAATTGATGGCTTCATTTTTTGACCTTTCAAAGCTTTTCATGCATTAGCTACATGTAGGAAATGTAATTTTCCATGCTGAGAAACCAGCTCTGGAGCAGAATCACTGATGTGATCTTTTTTTGGATGTCTGGCAGACCAAATTTAGTGTGAAACAAGGCTTGGGTCTGGGCTGAGCTCCTCTGCCTCAGAGATTTGGTGTCTGCATGACAGGGACTTGAAAAGGGGAGCAGGGAGAATTCAGCAGAATTGTTTTCTTTTGATGGCTGAGAAGCTCCTTGAGAGACACCAAGGCACAAGGGATTCCAGACTTATACAGGGATTTCAGTGACTGAAAAGTAACTTGAAGGGAAAAAAGAAATGCTAAAATGAGGGAGGCTGAGGACTGCTTGGTCCTGAGAACCTTGGTCTACAGGGCTTCTCTGATGCTGTTCCCACTGGCAGTGACAACTAGGGTCTAATCCTGCTGTGCTGAGCAGAGTTCTGGCAGCTCCAGTGTTGCTCTGTGTGCATCAAGACAGTTGCCTCTGAGCTGTTATCTCTCCCCTTGCTGTTCTTCTAGCTTCCCAGAGATGTAGTGCTGGGCTGTCCCTGTTCTGGGTGCTTTGGGGTTAGCATTTATAAACCTTCTTCCAGAAGAGAGGCAGAAACCTGCCTGTCCTGAGAACTTGCCCCTGTTTTCCCCACAGCTGCCATGGGTTACAGAACATTGAGATGGAATGTTCTTTGTGTGCCTGCATGTCACTCACATTGGTGCCAGTATCCAGCCTGGTTCTGGGGATGTGTAACCAGTCTAACACCCAGTTTTGGTCTGTGTTTGTTTACAGGAGGTACCTGGGGACATCACTTCGAGGTGCTCTGTGCCCGTGTCTGCAGCAGCCTTGGCTGGCAGAGGGTGACTTTGCCCCTCAGAGCATCGTGAGTGACACTGTGAGAGCTGCCCACACACGTGAGCCTGCAGGTGGTAAGTTGGGCAGGGCAGCTGCCTGTCTTACTTTTAATATTTCATAGAGTGCTAGGAATGTATGACCTGCAAGAGAGCCCAGAAGTCCCTGGGATGCGAGTTTTGCTTTCACCCGAAGCTCCCTCCATGCCCTACAGTGCAGTGCTGGTTCAATGGGGTGAGAGCAGTTGCCCTCTGGCTGTGATTGAGCTTCTTAGGTCGGACCTCTTTGCTATTTTGCTGCACAAACATCCCTTTCTAACAGTGCAGAGGGGAAACTGGACTAACCCTTTGTTTAAATGCACTTAACCTGTGTTTGAGCCTTGGCTGGGAACCGCAAGGCACATGGCCACAAACCCCCATCGCCTCACAGGACATGCAGGCAGCACTCCTAGTGCAGTGCTGCAAGGCCAGGAGGGTTGAGCTGCTAAACTTCAGACAAGCCTGTGGGGACCTCAGAGAGCATCATCTCCTTTTGTGCGGTTTCTCCTTATCTCTGAGATGGGGAGAAGTGATTTCCCAGCCCTCCTCAAAAGCAGAGCTGTAAGATCTTGTTAATTAGTGATTAGCAAGTGCTCAGAGGCTTTTGGCTTACAGGGTAGGGGGAGAGGCAGGCTGGTGGATGGGGGTTAGTGGCAGCACTATCTTGAGGTCCTTTTGTCCCCGCTGTTCCATGTGTAGGGGAAATCTCGGCTTGGCCTTGGAGTGGGAGCTGTGTAGTGCCACCGCCTGAGATGCTGAAGCACAGCCCGGGGAGCAGGTGACTCTGTGACATCACGTGGGTTAAATCAGGCTCTGACTGCAGGTGACTCTGAGTGAGAAGTGTTTAAGCCCTCCCTGTGCCACAGCCGCCTTCCCAATCTGCTTCCGGCTGCCCGCTGGGGTCCCAGCTGCTCTCCTGAGCAGCAGGAGCCTTGTCCCAGCCCTTAGGGTGTCAGTCAGGGAGTCTTCCCTCTGCTTTGTCCCTGAAACCTGGCAGATCCGAGCTTCTCTTTGTCAGGTGCCCTTGCTGGGGCAGCTTGCTCTGAAGCTGCTACATGCTGAATGTCCCTGGGATGTCTGTAAGTACGCAAAGGACAAAGGGGAAAACATAATTTGAAAAGGTGTCTCTTCATGGAAGTACTTGGGAAGGATCCTTGCTGGTGTGCCGGTACCTCGTGCAGGAGACCAGACTGACCTGAGGGCACCTGGTAGCTCTGTTCAGTGGCTAATGCATCGTAGGAGGGGAGGTGGGAGAGCTTTAGGGAGCTGCTGGTCAGCTCCACATACAGGGTGTTTCCTGAGGTTAATAACTGTGGTGTGAAATGTGTCGAATTTCTGTGGGCCCTTCCAGGGAGTCTGGATGCCCAGAGTTGTTCTCTTCATTCACAAAGAAGAGATGAGATGTAGGTTTCTGATGGAGGAGGAGCAAACCTGCTGTGCAGGTCTGGCAGGGATCTGCCATGGCTGGGATGTAGCAGCTTGTCCTGGTGCCTGCTTTGAAGAGGCAGGGAGGGGAGGGCTGTCCCACACACCGGTCCTGCACCCCGGGTTATTGTTCCAGGCTGCAGGGTGATGTTTCTCCATGGTCTCAGTCCAGATTACTTCCCAGGGAACAGCCTCTGGATATGCGGGTGTTGGCTTGGGTTTCCTCCTATGCAAATGAGTTTATAGGAATGTACTAAGCTCCTCTGCAAAACAGCTTGAGTGCTAATGAAAGACATCACTGTGTAAGAAAAAAATATTGTTAGCACATTACTACCATCGTTAATGAGGTCAGATCATTGCCTTGGAACAAAATTAGTTTGTTTTGCTCTAATCAGTTTTAGTAGCTAGAGTGCCCAGTAATTACTTGTGTCCTTGTGAAAGGGATGGGACAGCATGACTAGAGCTGCTGGCAGACTGCTCTGACTCTGAAATGAATTGTGCAGATGATTTTTGAGAGGGCATCTTTCCAGCTGCACAGTGCCCCTGGAGTGATGCTGGCAGAGCCCAGCTTCAGTCAGGAATGGCCATGGTCCACAGCACGGCTCCTCTGGAAAGAGTGTCCTGAGGGGATTCAGAGAGGCATTAGCAGCAGGAACACTGGACTGTGCTGTTGTCTTCATGTTTATGATCCTAATTTGACTTGCAGCATGTAAATCTCTCTCTGAACTCTTCCTTTCTGTAGTCTATGCAAATTTTCAAGACCCCAGGAGCTCTCAAATACAGCTGCTCTCTAAACCAGAAGATTCACTCCTGGGTATTTGTACATCTAGAATCTTCTCTTTATTTTTTGTTTTGTTTTTCCTGATGTCATTGGTGTGTTCCTGAAAAGATGGCCTGTGGCCACCCGGATGAATGGGCAGGGTGCTGAGAGCTACTGCAGTGGTAGGGCCCTGGCTCAGGAAGAATGATTGTCAGCAGGTTGTGCTTTCCCTTACAGGTGTGATGGCTGTGCATGTGGCTTTTGCATGCACAGCTGCTGCCCAGCAAGAGAAGGGCTGTGGTGAAGGAGACCATCTCCTGTGCCTCGCTCAGGGCAGTCGGGGGGGGCTACGAGACCACAGTGCCCTTGGTCTCTCTCACTAGTCTTGTACCTGTGAAATGAGTCAGAGTGCAGCTTCTGATCAAAAATCAGGCTGAGCTCAACCATCCCACCCATGCTGGAGGTGAAAGGTTCTTTGGTTCCTCTCCAGCATGTGTCTGGCAGCTCCCTGGGAGGGCAGTGCAGGGATAGCAGAGCCACAGCGTCGTGGATTTGGAGCAGGGAACGGCTCTCGCTGGCACTGTGGCCTCCTTTTGGTTGTGCTCTCCCTTGTCCTTGATGGATCCTTGCAGGAACCTGGGTCAGGCTCACAGTGCCACAGCTCAGCAGTTTCTTTTTAAGTGGTTCTTTCCTGCAAAAGGACAAGTTTATGTTGCAGCCCCCAGCTCTCCCTCCCCTTAATCCACTTGCTGACTTCAGCTAAAATGGTGTTAATCCTCGCTATACTTTCCATTTCCTTCCTCGTATTTCCTTCTGGCTCAGCTCAGATGTGTTTTCTCCTGTAAAGCTGGGGGAGCTGCTGCTGGGTAGTGACTCTTGAAGGGGTGCCAGGAGTGTCAGAGCTGGATCTCTGCACCTTAGGGTTTGCCTGTGCCTGGCCACGGCCAGTGAAGTGTCACTTGTCAGGAACACACAGGGGTGTTGCTGGGTCTGCTGCTCCATCAGTGGCCCCCCCACCCCATGGGCACTGCAGCCAAGACTGCTCAAGGCCTTCTCATCCGTGACCCATCCCTGATCCTTCTTCCTCACTTGCAGTGAGGCCCAGCAGAGTGTCTCTTCCTGCTGTCCCCTCTCTCCTGTGTTAGGGAGCTGTCACCAGTGCTCCCCAGCAGCCACCTGGCTAGCTTGAGTCCCACTGTGGTGTTCCTCCAGCACTTATTTGGGTCGTTGAAATTCTGTGAGGATCAGGTTCTGCAAACACGAGACCTCTACCATTTGCCAGAATGTCTCAACCAGTTTCCCCGGAGCAGGTGGTCCATTGACACCCACCACAATGTCACCTGTGTTTGCCTGTCCCCCAGCCTGAGCTCTCAGCAGGCTCATCAGCTCTCCTAAGGCACAGCCCAATGGGCCATAAGCAGCTCCTCCTTGCTGTCCCACAGAGCCCATGTCCACCGATGGCAGCCCTTGGTCACTCGGCTGACCCACCGTGTCCTGTGCCCTCAGCTGTGCCCCAGCCCTGCCCGCAGGCATCATCCTGAGCGCGGGGGCTCCAGCCATGCACCAGCTGCAGCACGGGCCTCTCTCTTAATCTGTTTTGAATTTCCCACATTTTAATTCCATTGAATGCCTTTAATTCCTGTGTCATGGAACAAGGAGAGCTCTGTCCAGAAAAGCTCTGTTAGAGATGTGTATTTTGGCAATTCTAAAAATACACCTCGCTCGCCCAGGCTTGTGCGGGGTAGCCATGGCAACGTGGCTCCAGGAGCAAGGTTAAAAACAATTGCACCAATTAAGGGGGAAATAGAGCTGTTCAAACTTATCAAACCTAAAAATTTAGAAAATCTGAAGCAACAAACACCATGTGTGATGCTGTGGTCTGTTTTGGGTTGATTGAAACTGTGCCCCTTCTGCTGTTGAGGAGCATCCCAAGTCCTTCTAGAGCTGGGGATGCTCAGTCTGGAGAACAGACAGCTCCAGGGAGAGCTCAGAGCCCCTGCCAGGGCCTACAGGGGCTCCAGGAGAGCTGCAGAGGGACTTGGGGCAAGGGATGGAGGGACAGGACAAGGGGAAATGGCTTCCCATGGCCAGAGGGCTGGGCTTAATGGGATATTGGGAAGTTGTTCTCTGTGAGGGTGGGCAGGCCCTGGCAGAGGTTGCCCAGAGCAGCTGTGGCTGCCCCTGGATCTCTGAAAGTGTCCAAGGCCAGGCTGGATGGGGCTTTGAGCAACCTGAGATAGTGGAAGGTGTCCCTGCCCATGGCAGAGGGTGGAATGAGATCATTCTAAAGGTCCCTTCCCACCATTCCATGGCTCTATGAAAGAGAGCAGCCTGGCTGAAACATTGGGAGTGTTTTGAGGACAAAAGCATGATCTGAAGAACAGTATTGGCCTGCAGTGCTGGCCTGTGAGAGGGCAGGTGGATATTATAATTTGTGTGCTGAGCTAAAGTTCCTCAAAATCAATGGAGATGCTTTCATTGATGGATTAGCTTAGGCTGGGAACACAGGCTTGGTAAATGTGACCAGATGAGTCTGAAACCAATGTGCCATTGTTTTTAAACTAGATTTGCTTTAATTTTACTTGCTGGGCCCTGGTCATGGCCAGAGAAACCCTCAGGAATGTCATCAGCTTGCTGGGGATGGTGCTGGGGAATGTCTGTCTAGAGCTGGAGCTGACTGAGCAACATGGTGCTTCAAAAAGTTTTAAATAAAATGATTTCAAGCCCCTTATTTTTGCTGTGCCTCAAAGAAAAACAGAACAAAAGGATTCAGAGCATCTCTTTCTAAAATATTTCCAGTTTTTGGTCGATGTTGCAGGTGTTTTCTTTCACTGGCCAATTGTGCTTTGCCCCCTTGGCATGCTGATGCAATCCCGTGTTTTTTGGGGGATGGACAAAGGGGTTTGGGTGCAAATGTGCCTCTGCCTGATCCTCAGAGAAATTTCTGAGCTCAGGGCAGAGAGTGGTGATGCAACTGCTGCCTGTTCTTGGGCTTGAACCTGAGCTGGTGAGGATCCTGCCTTGCCTGTTCTTGGTTTTTGATCAGCCCCATTGACCCTGAGGAGCCTCTGGAAGCTTCTCACTGTGTGTGAAAGCACTGGAGAGGAGGACTCCAGGGACAGTCCCAGCCAGTGACTGGTTTGGGTTGTCCTGGAGCACACAGGCGAGCTGGAGGCTAAAGCCTGGGCCCAAGGGGTGGATGCAAGGCAGAGGTCTGTGCAGAGGAAGGAAGTGGGGGCGTGCAGCTGCGTGGGGAGGATGCTGCACCCGCTGGAAAGCAGCAGCGGGGTCTCCTGAGACAATTTAGGTGAAGGAAGCTGCGATGAAGTCACTGCTTTACTTGGCTTGGTGGTGGCAGGAGGTGTCATCAGTGGGCCTGGGGGTGAGGAGTTCAGGTTAAAGGGAGTAAAAAGCAAATGGGCACATGTGCTGTGTGCAGGGCACTGTCCCTGGGCTGGCAGCTGCTGTGCCGTGCCTGGGCTGTGCCACACAGAGGGAGGTCAGTGTTTCACAGAACCACAGACTGGTTTGGGCTGGAACAGACTTCAAAGGTCATCTCATTCCAGTGCCTTCTGTGGGCAGGTTTAGCATAGCTGCCACAGAGAGGGAATCTGGTCCTTCCCCTCCCTCCACTGAGTGTGAGTGAAGCCTCAGCTGTGCCCTGTGAGCACAGGCTGTGCTGGTGCTTTGGGCAGGCTCTCAGGTGGGTTCTAGTCCCTGGGGAAGGCAAGTGTGGGGGTCCCCATGGCTCCTCGGGGTTTCAGGGGTAGCATTGGCCCAGGTGGAAGAAGAGCAGGCCCTGTGACCCTGCAGCAATTCCTTCTGCTTGCAGAGAAGCTTCAGGCAGAATAGGAATTGGGGTCTTTTAAGGGGGATATTGTTGGTTTGCTCGGTGCACAAGCCTTATTAGTTTTCTCTTTTCCCAGCAAGCAAAGATGCTACTGGACCAAATTTCCTGCCTTTTCCAGCACTGGATGAGATTCTGCTACAGTTTTAGTTTTCCATGTCTGCAGCAGCAAGAGCAAAGGCATTGATTTTTTAGGCAAATTTTAAAAATTTTAGGGTGGATGTCTTTAACTCCCTTTGAATTATGGTTTGCGTCAATTTGGGTTAATGGAGCTGGAGGCCATCCCATAATGTGGTTTATTTTTGCATAGGTTAGACCAGAAGTGTGCATGGAGCTCTTTCTGGGAGCTGGGCCAGGCTGGGGAAGAGGCAGAGCTGGTGGGGGAAAGGCTCAAACAGGGCTGGTGGTAAAGCTGGCAGTGCATGACGGTGCCAGGAGCCTTCCCAGGCTCCGAGTCAGGTGCTGGCTCCTGGCCAGGGCTGGTTTGGTGGGTGAGGACTCACAGTGAAGCTCCTGGGGAGGGAATTTACCTTATCCTCAGAGAGCAGTGAGCTGGGAGGGGCAGAGCAGAAGGGCTGTGTGTGGAACAGCCGAGGGCTCACGCTGTGACCGGACCCGGCCACCCCTGGAGCCGTGGGAGTGCTGGCAGATGCAGGTTTGACTCCAAGCCTTGTCGGGTGGGAGGGAGGTGGGCAGTGGGATTTCACCCTGCTCCACAGGCTGCCTGGAAGGGCTGTCCAAGGCTGGGCCTTCCCACGTCCTCTTGAGCTGTCACACCTTGCAACGTGTGGCACAACTCCAGCCGGGTTCAGTGCTGCTTTTCCTCTGTGACTTTGGGGGGTCTTTGCATGTTGCTTGATGTCAGTCTGGTCCTTCAGCTCTCTGCAACCCCTCCTCCAGTGACTCTGGTGTTTAAGTGTCCATGTGCCGTCCCTTTGCCCATAGCAGGGATGCTGTGGAAGTGAAATCTTACACTTTCTTCTGTCTGTTGCCTTGGGGGCCGTGGTCCCTTGGAAATGCCTCTGCTCTTCCCGCTGAGCCTGCACAGGGGGCTGCAGAGGGATGATGTGTGTAGTAGGGAGAGAGGGAGAGGTGGCATAAAGAGCTCTGTTCCCTCCCTGTGAGGTGTAATGTCAAGAGGATCTCTTACAATGTGTGCTTGCCCTATTGCTGCAAAATTACAATTAGTTCTAATTAAGTGGAGGTTAACCTCCACTGTGCATCCTGCAAATTAATGGAATGTGCCATTACCTTATCTTGCAGCACTAGAGGTTCTTGAAAATTACTTGGAAAGGCGTATATTCTTCTGCATGGTTTGAATTTTTAATTTATGTTAATAGTTCTAGCTTGAATTAATTAATTTTAAATTATGGACCTTTGATCTTTTTTTAACACTCTTGCTTCTGCAGCTCAATATAGCTTTCCAGCTCTTCTCCTATAGTAGTGAAATGAATTGGGTAAACATACATAGTATGATAAAAATGTGCAAATACACCCTGAGACACAAGGGTGGTGAAGCTGGTCTGGCCTCTGAGTGTGGGTGTGCACTGAGGGGGTTCTGCTGCTGTCACTCCAAGGAGGAATGCAGCAGGATCCACAGGTTTAGTGGAAGATATTGTGTTACTTCATCTTGGAGGGAGTTTTGGGGACAAAACTCATCTTGTGGCTTTGGGCTTGCCTTTGGAGGTGGCAGTTTGGGTTTGTGGTTGTGTGTTCCAACAGACCTTCATCTTTCCTGGGCAGTCTTTTCTTGTGTAAGGCTCTCTGCTGCAACGCCCAGGGAGCACGGGCAGGTCATGCACGACCCCAGGATCTGAGGTGCCTCAGCAGTGCCCAGTGCCAGGCAGTGGTCACTGCCCTGGGTCTCTGGCCACACTGGTGCTGCTGTAGGCCAAGTACCACTGTCCTTCTTGCCCGCCTGGGCACACCTGTCTCCTTCAGCTGCACCATTTGACCAGAAGACCCAGGGCCTTTCCCACTGGGCACTTTCCAGCCACTGTGTTCCAGTCTTGGAGCATCCCATGCAGTTGTTGTGAGCCAAGTGCAGGACCAGGCACTGAGCCTTGTTGGATCTTCATACAGGGCCGTTGGTCCATGGGTGCAGCCTGTCCAGATCCCTCTGCAGTCTTCTTGCCCTTCAGTAGATCAATACCCTGCCCAGCTTAGTGTCACCTGCGACCTGAGGGTGCCCTCGACCCTCCTGGCCAGCTCATCAAAGATCTGGAACAGACCTGGCCCCAACACTGAGCCCTGGCGAACACCACTAGTGACTGGCTGCCAGCTGGATGAAGCTTTGTTCCCCACCCCTCTGGGTCCGGCCACTGGTTTGGAAAGACAGGTGTCTGCCAGGGAAAGCCGGGGCCTCAGTTGGAATGGAGAATGTAAACCTCTTCCCTCTGAATTAATATAATTTTGAAATTAAGGGGCTTTCAGGCAAAGACATGGGAATAACAATAACAGTTCTTTATTAGGAATATTAAAAATAAGAATGCAGTAGTACCAAAAAAAAACCAAGAAAGGCAAGAAAACAAAAAAGAAAACATTGACAGTCAGAATACAATCTGACACTCTGTTGGTCAGGATGTTGGTGGCAGTCCAATTAAGTCCTCCTGGCGTGACAGGTGGGGTTGGAACAGAGATGACCCTGTAGAAGAGTGTAGTTTTCCTCTGAAGGTCCAGTGGTGGTGAGATGGATTCCAGTCTTCCTCTGGGAATCCAGTGCAAACAGACTGTCCTGGTGTTCTGAATCTCAGGTTTTATCCAGGTAGGAATGCTGGGCTCCTCCCCCTGGGTGGAGCATCTCACAATGGGATGATGGAATTGTGTCAGTCATGCAGTGAGCCTTAATGGCCCATTAATAGCAGATACCCCTGGAGGGAGGATGGGTTGTGGAAGAGAAAGAAAACCCCTCCCCAGCCGGTTTTAACAGATGGCAGTAGAATATATACTTTTGGTTACATCTTGCATTGCAACCCAAGACAGCCATCCAGCCCATTTTTCACCCAGCAAACTGCCCCTGTCCAAGCCATGAACAGCCGCTTTCCCCAGGAGAATGCTGTGGGTAACAAAGACTTTACTGAAGTCCAGGTAGACACACACATCTGCAACCTTTTTCTCCCATCAGCTGAAGGGATCACCCTGTGACAGAAGGAGGTCAGGTTGCTCAAGCAGGCCCTGCCTTTCATGAGCTTGTGCTGGCTGGCCCTCATCCCCTGGTTGTCCTGAACGTGCCATGTGGTTACCCCAAGATGATCTGGTCCATGAACTTCCCTGCACTGAGGTCAGACTGGCAGTCCTGCGGTTCCCCAGATTCTCCTTCCACCCTTCTTGTGGATGGGCATCCCACTGGCACCTCCAGGCAGCCGGGTGAGCCAGGACCGCTGGTAAATGATAGAAAGTGCTTCAATGAGCTCTTCCAGCACCTTCCTCAGCACACTTGGGTGTATCCCATCCAGCCTCAGAAGCCTGTGAGTGTCTCAGTGCTGCAGCATTTTGCTGACTTTTTCCTCTTATGGAATTTATGGGGTCTTCATTCTGCTCCTTGTCCCAAGCTTGGGGGGCTGAGTACCTGGGGAGCAACTGGAGTTATTATTTGAGCCAGTCCTGCGATGTTTTAAAATTAAAACAGCAGACATCATCTCAGAAGTTTCCCAGTCCTTGCTAGAACATTGACCTTGCAAGGCTGACTTCAGATGAAGCCAAATCTTCCGAGAAGGGGGGAGAAACCAGTGAAACTTCCTTTCCCTGTGTGCTCCCAAGATGTGGGGACCCATGGGTGTCTCTGATTCCAGATCCAAGCCTGCCCTTCCGGATTGATGTCGATGGCCCTTCTCCCAGCAGTCCTCTGCTCTTGTGGGAATCTTTTGTTGTGCTGTTCCCAGCTCCTTATCTCACAGTGAAGGGACTGGCAGGGGCTTCACCATGGTCACTATCCAGCATTCCTGTTTTCTGCCTCTATCTGGCAGCTGTGTTACCTTGGATTGACAGGTTTCTTTCTGGGAAGAGCAAATTTACTGTGGGGAAGGGCAGGCCTTAATGGTGAGCTTGCTATCTTCTCAATCCACGAGAAGGATTTGGAGAAGCAGAAGGGTTGGCAGCAGTGCTCTTGCTCTTTAGTTTTGTGATCAGCTGCTGTCTCTGAAATGACAGTGATGCCCGTGTAGCAGAGGAGATCTTGCAGGAGGGGGAAAGAGATACTGAAAGGGGCTGCCACAGCAGTTGCTTCTTTCTTCAATAAAGCACTCTAGATGGACTGGGCACATCATCCAATCCTGGATCATACAGTACAACCCCTGGCCCTGCACAGACACCCCAACAATCCCACCCTGGGCATCCCTGGCAGCGCTGTCCAAACACTCCTGGAGCTCTGGCAGCCTCGGGGCCGTGCCCATTCCCTGGGGAGCCTGGGCAGTGCCCAGCACCCTCTGGGGGAAGAACCTTTTCCTGATCTCCAGCCTGACCCAGCCCTGGCACAGCTCCAACTGTTCCCTGGCTCCTGTCCCTGGTCACAGAGAGCAGAGATTGAAGCTGCCCCCTTGAGAGGAAGCTGCAGACCCTGATGAAGTCTGGCCTCAGTGTCCTCCAGGTTAAGAAGCCCTCAGCTGCTCCTTGTATGGCACCTCCAGACCCTTCCCCATCCTCCTGTCCCTTCTTTGGATGTTTTCCTGTTTAGGTCTTTCTGATATTGTGGTACCCAAAACTGCCCTCAGGACTTGAGGTGTGGCTGGACCAGCACAGTCCTGGTGCTGGTGTGATGCTGTCGGGCAGTTTTGGGAGCTCACAATATCCAGGAAAACAGAGAAACAGTTCAGAACTGTAATGGTGATGTTCTGGAGTGACATCTCCCAGTGTGATTATGATGTGGGCTGGTAATACCCAGGTCCTGGCCATAACTCATCTGGCCCTGGCCTTGCCCAACTGTTTTGGGGCTGAGGTTGGGGAGGGAGAGATGGCTGGGGCTGGATCAGGGACTCTGCTCTGCTGGAGCCAGAGGGGCTTTTCTTCAGCCTTGCAGGGTGGGGGAAGCTGCCTGACCTTTAGTGCAGATTTGCTTCTGCATTACTTGCCCTTTTAACACATGATTGAAAACAGGCTGTAGGGGAGAGGGAGCCAAAGCTCAGAAATTGGGCTACTAGGATTGATCAGGAGCATTTCTAGGAGAAACAGAGCAGAAAAAGGAGCGTGTAGAGGGAACAGATTTCGCTGCTGGTGATGGATTGCCTGCCTGTGTGGAGATACAGACCTGGCTCTGGGGTGCTGCCACACAAACTGAACATGAGGATCACAACCCCTTGTGTTATTGCTCAGTGCAAAAGAGCTCGAGAATGTGCTGTCATCTGGCATTTGGGGAGGTTTTGGAAGAGAATCCCAGAGATGTTTGCTGCAAACCTCCCCTCCTGCAAGTGCACTCACCTCCAGCCATGACTGTGCCCTCAGTCCTCTGGGGTGGACTGTGCTGGGCTGTGGGGAGAGTGGGCATTGACACCAAACTGGTGTGTGTGATCTGAACACCCATCCCTGGGGCAGGCAAGGGGACAGTGGCAGGTGGGCACGGGAGCCCGCTGTGGTCTGTGTCCCTGGCTGCTCACAGATGCCGATTGCTTCCCTGTGGCAACAGTGCCTCGCTGGTGTTTGTGCTGAAGTCTTATGAGATCTTTATATCTTAAGTGTACGTGACCTGTTTATCTTTGGGCACTGGGCAAACACGGAGGGATATTGGATAAAACACTGCAAATATTTGCAGTTCCCTGGGAAGAGAGCTGGGTGAAACTTGAGGTTTCATGTTACATCTGGCCCTTTATTGTTCTGCTTTTCAGGTTTAGATCTTGAACTGCTTGGCAGAGAGGCAAGGCTGATCTTCTACAGTCAGGGAATCGCAGTGCCCTGTCACCTCTGCCAATCCTGTGCCTCACACCTGTGACTGTCTTGCAGTCTGCATGACACCAGGATCTGCCTGGGGTGGAGGTGGGCACAGGCAATGGACTCTAAACCCTTTGGCCAGGGGCAGCCCTGTGTGAAGTCCAGTGAAATCCCATAGCCTGGCCAAGTGCTTTGGGACCCTGTGCAGGGATTTCTGTCCTTCTGAACCATCCTTTGGGCCTGGTTGGAGAGAAATGGTGAATAGAAATACTGAGGAGTTAGGCATGTCTCCATATAGAGGGTGGCATGATGTGGTACAGGAGAGACTCATTCCCAAGGGCAGGGATGGTATAAGGTGTTACACATTATTACAGTTCTTCTCTGTCACGGACAGCACAGGAGAAAGGCCCATACGTGACAGTGTTGGCCGGAGGGGAAGGTGAGGTGCTGGCACACCATGGGTGCAAGGGTGCTGCTTCCAACCCCCTAGGAGCGCCTCAAGTTGGAACCCAAGGATTTTGGGTTTCAGTCACTGTTCACTGACTGACACATCAGCTACTGTGAACACTGTAGTCTTTCCATTCCACCTTTTGGAAACTTGGAAGAAAAGTTTTCACATGTACCCCAAGCAGGTGGGGTGAGATGGGAAGTTCCCAAGCTGCGAGGGTTCTGGGGGATAATGGTCTCGGCTGCAGTCTTGTGCTGCATCATTCATCAGTCCCAGGCACTTAAAGGAAGGGAAGTGGACAGTTTAAGGACATTGTAAATCTTACCTCCACCTGTACTGGAAACATGAAGAATATTCTTCAAACCCTGAGCAGGGAACACTGCTTAAAGGATCACAAACTCTCCTTTTTGTTGGGACATTAAAATTCAAACATAACCAGGAATTCTCCTGCAGAGGTGACAATTGCAGCTGGTCTGATCCTGGAATAAGGGTTTAAGTAACTTGGCTTGGCATAATCAGAGGGATTGCCTGGGGCCAAGTCCAGTGGCAGCAGAGTTGAGGGGGGAGGTCTTGCCATAGACTAGAGTGGTTTTTGACCAGGAATGCTTGCCATGTGTGTATGGAGATGAGGATGTGCTAAAACAGGAGTCTGTAACCAGATAAGTGTATCTGAGGATATTCCCACTTTCTCTCCCCTTCCCCTGTTTGAGTTCTCAGCTGAGCCCCAAGCTGTCACTTGTTCCCAGTTCACTGCAAACCACGTGAGAAGGATTTGCTGTAATGTCTGAGCCAGAGCCCAAGGTTTTCCAGCTAAGCTATGCTTACAGAAATGTTCCCAAGGGATGTTTTCTGGGATGACTTGAAAATTTAGTTGTAAACAGAGATATCAGAAACATGTGATTATTCCTCTGTTTCCCAGATGATGACAACAATGTTTTCAAGTGGCAGAGCACTGGAGTCCTCCAGAGCAGGGGACTGGGAGTCACTACTGCAGAGTGGCCTTGGGGCTACCTTCAGAGTGGTGGCTGTGGCACTCTCTGATGAGGTTTTGCTGAGGGTACGGGTCTGGCACCACCTGGGGGTGCCCTGGCCAGAGCATTTGTCAGTGGATTTGAGCAGAAAACAAATCCTCTCTGTGTGACTCCAAGGGTCCCATTCATCCTATTTGAGCCATCCCCTCCCACTGGGCTTCAGCTGGGGCTCTCAGCGCCGCTTCCTCTGGCGTTGTGTGGTGAACGTGTGATTCCAGCTTTGCTTAGGAAAATTCCAAACTTCAGCACTAAGGTCAGCATTAAGGAAACATCCTAGAGTAGAGCTCAGGTAGATGTTTATACTTGTGCTTCCTCACATGTTTTCAGATGTGTCCCTTGACAGGCACATGTTAAGGTAGGACTTTGGCTGTTATAGCAAATATCTCGACTGAATTTCTACCCTCACCCACTACTCCCTACTCCTCACTGGGGCCACAATCGATACAAGACTTGTTTTGGCAGTGGTTCTCATCTGGGTTTGAAAAGCAATATATGCTTTGAGTGGGTGCTTCACTAAACCACAAGGTCTCCCTAGCTCTCAGCAATCATGTGTTTGAAAAACATTGAGAGTTTTTTTCCTTTATTTGGATTTCCTCCAAGCCAAGCACTCTGGGGTTTAGCAAATGTCAAGAAGCAAAGATGTAGCTTACACTGGGATCACAGGGTGTTTAAGCAAAGCCTCCTGGTGAAGCTGCTGCTGCAGCGATGCTCAGGCATGACCTGAGGCAGCAGGGTTTGTTTCCTTTGCTGGGCTGTCCTCCTGTTGGGATGGGTTTGTTTTATGGCTGTTTGCCCAAACTGTGGCTTTGCTGTTGGTCACAGCAGCAGGAGAGTGAGCCAGGAGCTTTGCACTGAAGGATGCTGCACCCCCAGCATGGAAGAACTGAGAGCCTCTGAGCCTGATCCAGCCAGCAGCTGGACACCAGGAGGTTCACAATGTGTTTACCACTCCCTCAGGTGTCACCAGCTGGCTTTTCCGTGGAGTCTGGTGTGTGCTGATGGGTCCAGGTGCTGGCTGGGTGGTGGGATGCACCTGGAAAGGGGCTCTTTTGGGTGAGAAGCAGCCGTGGCCCCATGTGCCCCTGCAGGATTCAGCTCAGCTGTTTCTCATTGCAGGTGCTCCAGCACACAAAGATGAGGTGAACATGGTGGTGGTGCTGGGTGGGTGGTTGGATTAGGTGATCTTAAAGGTCCTTTCCAACCTTAATGACTCTGTGTTTCTAAGAAGGGTCTTTCGGGTGCTGGAAAGGAGTTGTGTGATAGAGGGCAAAGGGTCAGCTGTGTGTCACCTTTGGCGTGTTAAGGATGAAGAAGTCAGTGGTGGTAACACCTCAGGACCGGTGTGGGGGATCCATCAGCAGCCTGGAAACAGGAGTGAAATGAAATGTGCATTTATTGAATGAAAATGGAAATGAAAACCTGATCCAGACTTACAAAACCATGAAGGCTCTGAGTCAGAGGAAAGTGTAACCGTCACTCACCTCACCTCTCCATACAAAAACTAGAAGTTGGCAGTGAAACTCAGGAGTAATTAATGGAAAAAGGATGAAGGGATGTCCTGCTTCCCTGGGCAGGTAACAAACCTGGACCTTGGTGCTGCCGTAGGCTGCTCATTTAAAAGGCACTAGGCACATTCTTGGCCAGCAGGTCTATAGATGGATCCCAAAAGGACTCGCCTGGGATATATCCACTGTCATAGCTCATCCCATAGTTGTGGATGCCAGGAATGGGCCATGGAGCACCCATGCTCCTGTTTTCTCCCTAAGCAGCCTCTTTGGAGAAGAAGAGCAGAAAAACTGGCAGTTACTGATGGTTTTTGAGGGTGCTGAAATCTGCTGGGGACACTCCAAAGGTCAAGACAAGCATGTCTAGGGCAAGAACATCCCCAGTCTGTCTTGAACTCTGCTTGACCATAAAATGTGTCTGTGGCACTGCCAGGATAAACTGGCTCTACTCAGATCAGCGTCTGCCTCCTGCAAGGACTCGTTTCTAGGCTGTAGACTGGATGTCTCTGTTATTAAATGAATGCAGCAGGTTTCACTTGAGGTCTGCAAAGGTGATTTGGAGCCCAAACCCCCATGAGAGAGCAACTTCTCTTCCCAAAGCCAAGTGTGTGTTGGTCCCCATCATGTAGGTCTTTACCCCATGCCAGGACCAGGGTTGGCAGAGCATCCGAGAGCAGCAGTGGGAGGGTGTCAGGGGAGCGGGAGGAGATCTGGCCCGGGAGGAAGGATGCTGTTTACACTGGGTTTGTTGCAAGCCAATGATTTGTCACTGGCTTTAATGGTAGAACAAAGCATATTTACTCAGCTTGTTTGGCCGGTGAACAAGTGCTGGATAAGAAACTGTCAGATGGGAATCAATTAGAGACTTCATCTCTGAGCGAACGATCCTATTTGACATCAGATGCTCTGTGAAACCCAGTAAGGACAATGCAGCTATTTATGTGGTTCTTTTCTTGTTCCTTCCCTTCTTCCCTGTCATCATCTGTGCTCTAATATTAGAGCTCTGACCCTGTGTGTTGCTCCCAGAGCAAGCACTGACACCAGCCCTTTCACGTGGCTCCTGTGAAGAGATCTTTGTGTTTGTGAGGGAGAAGGAGCTGGCCGAGCCTTGCATCCCTCTTCCCTGTCCCCCGGG
>VZDJ01000036.1:82881-230328 GCA_008694505.1 Cyanoderma ruficeps
GGGGGGCTGAGGCAGTGATGGTGGGGGGCTGAGGCAGTGATGGTGGGGGGCTGAGGCAGTGATTGGGGGGGGCTGACTTCTGCTGGGCAGAGCAGTGCAGGCAGCAGCGTGTGCCCTGCAGGTGCCTGGGAGATGTGGCTTGTGTGGCAGCTGGAGCCCAGGCTGCTATGCAGCGGGTCAGGGGGTGGTGCCTGGGGGCTGGCTGCTGCTTGGGCTCTGAGTTCTCTGCCTTGTGCTGCACTGTGGCCTTTTCCTCCTGTCCACTTGACCCCTTGGCACATTGAACAGTGACATGACTTCCCTCACTTCTGCTGGGAGCTGTCCTGTCACAAGAGCAGATGAAGCTCATTCCCGTGTGAGGATGGCCTGTGGCATGAGGAGGTGGGAGTGAGTGCAGGAGAGCAGAGGGGGGGCTGATTGCTGTTGCTAAACAAGCTCCTGCCACCCTGGAGAACCTGTAAGACTCTTGTGTTAGGGGACAGCCACTGAGTCCTTGTCACCATGACATCTCCTTGCCTACAACTCAGCTCAGGCTGCCCAAGTGAGTGAGTCAGCAGGCAGTGACTCAATAAGGTCACTGGATGGATTTACCCTCCAGGCAGAGACATTCCTGGCTGCATTTATGACATAACTGGCCTAAAAGTCTCATCACTAACTGGTGACTCTTTATACCCTTGCCCAGGGCCTCTGGGCAGGCTGCTGCTGGGGAGCCTGCATTCAGCAGGTCCCAGGAACTGCAGCTATCAAAAAGAAAAGCACACGTGGATCCCTTCCCTGTCCTGGGGAAACATGGCAGCTGGAACTGTGAGCATCGTGCAAAAATATGAGGCTGTGGAAGGTTTGCAATGGGCTTGCCTCTGCCCTACCTTGGTACCACTGACTGCATCAAAGAGCATTTCCCCTGAACACACCCAGCCCTGAGTGGGAATATTCACAAGCTTTTCAGTGAGGTAATTACATCGCTCTTCTTACCTCAGGACTTAATTTTGAGGTTTGCTTGAGGTTCACAGCACTTGATCTTATCAAATCTTCTTAATCTTCTTTTCCTCCCTTTAATGATGGTGCAAATAAGATTTGCAACTTCTTTTAACTGCTGGCTCTCTAGGAATGCTTCAGTGGAGGTGCAAAATGCAGTAGGGTCTTCTTAGATTTGTGTGCTGACCTGTAACTGGTGTTGTCCCTTGCACATGCCTTAGAGATAACTTCTAGATTGGAAGGGGGTTTGAGGGGGTTTTGGTCTGCAAGCTGAAACCTCCTCCATAGCAGGGGAGTGCTGTTAGATTTGGCAGAACTGGGGAGGTCAACCCCAGGCCTCCCCTCTCAGTGCCTGGTTTGCTGGGCTCTTTCTCCACCCTCTGAGGCCCAGGGAGGTCTCTGATCCTGGCACACCCTCAGGCAGCCCGCTGGGACCAGCCTTGGAACCAATCATGGGCACTGGTGCAGCTTGGCTTTGCAGCACATGGAAGTGGACTTGGAAGAGAAGAAGAGCAGGTGAGTGTGCTCCAGGAGAGATCTTTAGAGGCTGAAATGAGCTGTGGTGGCAAAGAACAGCTGGAGGCACTGGGGCTCAAACCTAGCAAGGCTGTCCTGCTTTTCATTGACGCAGCCCACCCTGTGTATGGCTGGAGCTGATGAGGATCAGTGGATAGGGCGCCTGGGAGAGGCAGCATGACCCTGCTTGCCTGGGCAGGTTATGTCACCCCTCTGTGCCCCACTCCCTCAGGACAGGAGTCCTGCTCTGCTCTCCCTTAGGTGTGTACAGAGGGGCCACAATGAGCTGGGCAGGCTGCCCAGGGCTCAGCAGTGGGAAACCACTTTTACCTTTTTCCCTGCATTTGACCAAGAGAGACACTGATAGCTGGCCAGGTCATCATCAGCTGGGACAGCCATCCTCCTAATTCCCCTCCTGGCTGCATTGCCCTGACTGCACAGAGCTGGATGCAGGGGGCAGCAGGGGTGTGGACTGGGTTTTGCCTTCTGTAATATTTTCCAGGGCATGCTGAGCATGTCCCGGGGGTGAAGGGTGGATGTGGAGTGCTTTTGGGTACAGTGGATCCTGGGGCAGCCACTCCTCCCATCTCGGTGGGTAGAGAACAGGCTGTGCTCTCAGAGGGGCAGCTGCCAGGGGTGGTGGATGTCCTGTGGGAGCCCTGGCTCTTCTTGTGCTCTTGTCTCATCATGGGGAGCTGGATGAGGAGAGGTGGGTGGGAGAGCATCTGAGAGGGACATGGCCTCGTTTCATGGAGTGGTTGTGAAGCTTTCCCAGTCCAGCTGTGTGTGTGTACTCCAGAGCAGAGCAGTGCCTGTGCCTGGGGATTTGGGCGTTGGCCCTTTCTCCAGAGAAGACCCAGGGCGAGGTGCTGGAGGCTGTGGGAGATGCCAGGCTGGCAGGACACAGCCTGAGCACTGCCAGCATCCAGCCCTGCCTGGAGGGGGCTCCCGGGCCTGGCCCTGGCTCCAGGCAGCTGCTGGGGGCCATGGCAGTGCTGAGAACCTTGGAAAGTTCTTACTGTTGATTTTGCCTCCAGTGCCAGCACCAGGAAGCACACTGAAATGAATTAAGGTGATTAGAGGAAAGCCAGAGTCTTCCCAAGGTTCCTGCTGGAGGCACTCCCACAGAATGCTTAAGGCCTGAAGTGTCCCTCTGTGCCTGGATCAGCTCCGGGCTGTAAGTCAGATTGAGATGGGAGCTGATGAACATTCTCTGGGCTCCCAGGAAATGTGCATTGAGTAAATCAATCCATACACCTGTAAAGTTGTAACTGCACAGTGTATTAACAATGCATTGCAGCTTATCCTGGTAGCTCTGTGAGCTGAGTGTCCGAAGGGTTTAGAGCTGTAATGGCCGGGCCCTGTAAGGACAGTGGTGTTGTGTTCTTTCACACTGCTGCTGGTCAGTTTTTAACAGGGACGTGGCTTTTCTTTGGTCACAGTCCACTTTAAATGTCCTGGTTAACAAGCCTGCTCCTGCCAGCTCTTAGCCTGGCCTTGTCTGCCAGCACATCCCATCCAGCACTTCCAGCAGCACAGGCACATCCAGGTCACGTCTCGGTGCCGGTCCCACCATGCCACAGCTGCTGCTGAGTTTGGCCCTGCTGCTGTGCCTGGCATTGCTTCCCAGGTTCTGGGATTTTGGTGTGCTGGGCCAGACCAGGCAAAGGTGAGAGCTGACTCTCCAGGTGTCTCTGGGCACACAGGACTTGTGGCCTGCCTGGATCTCAGCCCCTCCTGGGTCCTGGGTTGTCCTGCTGCAGTGGAGGATGCTGGAAGCTCATCAATCAGACATCCTGCTGTCTCTTACCCACAGATTTTATTGGTGTGACTTGGCTTTCTTCCTCATAGGTGAACTAACAAGAAACAAAGCTATTTTCTCTATTTTCTTGCTTCATGGATTTGATTTGGGGTTTATTTGCATGGTGTGAAATGGTGACAGGTCACTAGAGCTGATGTGCAGCCTCACAGTGCCACTGGAAGAGGGAGAGGTTGGATGGCTGAGGAGAATGAGGCCTCCTGTGCTAGACCCAGCTGTTAGATCAGAAGAATGCTGGCAGAGGCTGGAGGGAGGTTCACTTCTGAGTTCTTCCTCCTTGCTGGAGCTTGTTGTCTGAAGCAGCAGGATGGTGCTGCAGGGCCTGGCTGCCGCCCTGGCACAGGGAGAGGAGGATGATGGTGCCAGTTTGGGCTGGTGGAGGCAGCCCAGCCCCCAGAGTCCCTCCCTGACACATGATGGGTGTAATGACCAATTCTTCATACTCTGGTACTCATAAATTGTTACATCTGAAGCTGTAGAGTTCTACTGGGCTTTTGGGAGACTGAGTTGTGTTTGGAGAGGGAAGACTCCCCTTCATCCAGCTGTGCTGAGCTGCAGGAGGATCCTGCAGTGCCCTGGAGGCTGCACCTGAGCTCAGATCACTGTCAGTGCTCTACTGGGAGAAAAACCACCCGGGCAAACACAGTGCGTAACTTGGCATCCAAGAAGTGGACGGTTTGGGAATTAACAGCATTTTTATCAGCAGACTTTGGGGTGTGTATTCCCAGGCTGCTTTATTGCTCAGGGCTGGGCTGTTTTACTGGTCCAGCTCTGGTTATTGCAACTCATTACTCTCAGGGGTAATCAGGCTCTGGGGAGGATGTTTGCAGTCATGAGCTCTTTTCCTTTTTTCTTTTTTNTTCCCCTCGGAGCTGCTGTACTGGAGCTGGGGCCCTGTCAAACCCGTTATCTTTGAACACATCTGTCCCCACGAGGGCTGGGGAGCCGGGCTCTGTCCCAGCACAGGACAGGGCTGTGAGCTCTCGGTTGCTCCAGGAGGGAACCATGGCAGTCACAGCTCCACTCCTGTCTCATCCTGTCCCTCTGAGCTGCCCCTTGCCTTTGACATGGGTGACTCCTGTCTCCCAGGAGCCCTGCTGCTCTTTGCAGGTGCTGTTCCCCAGGGCCCAAGTGCCCTGAGCAGCCTGGGGACAGGTCCCATGGCGCTCTCCTTGGGAAGCCATTTGAGCACTCAAATCGAGAAAACAAATGTCTCCCCTTTTTTTATCTTTTGTTTTAATCAGTGTTTGGTTTTTTTTTTGGTTTTTTTTTTGGAGCTGGCAATTTAAAGAAACACAGTTAATCAGGGTGTGGGGGAAGAGCTTTGCTCTGAGTAATGAGGCTGGTCCCTGCAGGGTTTTGCTTAGATAAGCAACTTTATCAAATCATGGAGGATACCTGAGGCTTTGGGCTATTAATGCTGGATTTACTCCTAATGCAGGTCAGAAAACCCCAGTAATATTGTGTGTGTGTCTCATTACCCTGCAGTTTTGTAGAGAAGCTCCACAGTAAAGGAAGAAGCTGAACAAACAACTGGGAGAGCTGTGAGATGCTTAGATTAGGGCAGCTGCCTGGTGAGGAAGTTTGTGCTTGTGTTTAATCAGTGATGTTGGCTGTGTAGGGCTCAGGCTTGGCCTCGTCAGCCTCTGGGCCAGTCAGGAAGAGAGATTTGGAAGCAATACCAGGGAGAGATATACATGCATATCTCAATCTTATTTTTTAAATATGTATTTTATGTGTTGATATGACTTTCCTGGCTTTCCTTGAGCTTTGCTGCTTTATTATGTAGTTAAACTGAGGCTTTCTGGACTTTGGGCAATGGCCTCCTCTCTGGGTTGAAACAGGGAAAATGGTTTGCCTGGCCTAGGTGGGGACCCAGGGCAGGTAATCCTCACCATCACAAAGGCATGGAGTGACAGGACAAGGGGGAATGGCTTCCAACTGACTCAGAGTGGGGTTAGATTGAACATTGGGAAGGCATTGTTCCCTGGGAGGGAGGTGAGGCCCTGGCACAGGTGCCCAGAGAAGCTGTGGCTGCTCCTGGATCCCTGGCAGTGTCCAAGGCCAGGCTGGATGGGGCTTGGAGCAACCTGACATAGTGGAAGGTGTCCCTGCCCATGGCAGGGGTTGGGAATGAGATGAGCTTTAAAGCCCTTCCAACCCAAACCATGCTGAGATTTATGGTCCCCACCATGAGGAACGAGAGGACAGCTTTCCTTCCCTGCCAGTCCCTGGGACACCCACTGCCTTCTCAGGGCTGCTCTGGTCACAGGGGAAGCTCCCAGAGGTTTGGGAAGCGACCTCACAACTTGTTCCTATCAGAGAAATCTCTCTGACACAGCAGAAATAAAAACAAAGAGCTCTTCTTCAGTGTTTACTTTTATTTTTAGAGGACAATAAGTGAGCAGAGGGATCTGCAGGCGGAAATGATGGTCCCAAGTCCAGGCCCCCCCTCCGCCCTCGTCAGGAAGCTCACGCTGCACGTGCGCCCGGCTGGGATATTTGTAGACAAAGAGTTTCTTGATGCTTTTTTTTCCTTCCCCCTCCAGTTCCCTTGCCCATAGGCAAAGAGGATTTGCTCGCTGACTGCCGGAGTCTCGCAGGGAGCAGGGCTCCGAGAGCCGGGCCGCAGCTGTGCCAGGCCGTATCTGTTAGCAGCCATTGCCGTGGGTGGCGGGAGAGCTCCCTGATTCTTCTCTTTCCTTGGATCAGCCAGTTAAGCTGCTGCTGCGCGGTGCCGGTGGTGATGAGGACGGGAGGCTGAGGTGGCTCCCTCAGCCCTCCATGACCGACGGGGACGGAGCTGAGGCGCCGGCTGGCGCGGGGGCCCGCGGGGCTCCCGGTGCACCCTGAGTACGTAGCCCTGCTTCTCTTGCTCCTTTGCTGTGCCCCTGGGGTGCCGGGGTGTTCCTGGGGGGCCGCAGGGCTGTGTCACGGTGATGGGGGTTTGTGTGAGGCTCCTTTGTGTTGGCTCTGCCCAGGAATCACTGACAGCTCCTCTGATACCCCTTCTCTTCTTCTACCAAAAGAGATGCTGTGAAAAACCAAGCTGAAAACTGAGGAGTATTATTCTCCTTGTCGTGCCGGTGACCAGGGACGTGGTTGTGCTGGGCTGTGTCGATCAGGCAGACAGCCTAGCCTGCTCCTCTGGACCATGTGCTCCTCGGTGAGTTGGGCTCTGCCCAGGGACACATGGCCTGCCAGTGCCCTGTTTGGAGCCTTGTGAGTTATGGTACTTCCTTTCCGTGGGGGTTGGAGTTTTCTCTGTGCCTGTCGTGTCTCTTCTGTGTCTGTGGTAGAGGAACCCAGTTTGAAGCAGGCCCTGGGCAGTGGCAGCTCTGGTGTGTCAGGGGCTGGAGCAATGGGCAGGTGCCCCTTGCAACATCTGTGACCACGTGTGGGGGCTCTGTCCTGTCATGGTGCTGGGGACAGCCTAGCCAGGGCTGTGGCTGGGCCATGGACAGAGAGAATTTGTGTTTGTGCACAAAAGCAGCAAAGGCTCTTTCATGCAGCCTGCGACTGTCATAGTGTGGCACGGTCCCTGCTCTTCATGGTCTGGTCCCCTTGCACAGCTCCAGCTGGGATCTGCAGCGTCTGGATGCAGCTCTGAAAGCAAGGGGCTGTCTGGCTTTGCAAGGAGGAGGAGGGCACGGCTGCTGGTTGGGAATAAAATGGAAGAGCTGCTGTTGTTTTGGGGCCGTAGTGATGCAGCCCACCCTGCCTGCATCTGCCAGGGTGTGGCCAACAGCTCCCCATCCAAACAGGCTGCTGTGTGCCTGGGATGGCTCGTCCTGCCTTGCTCTGCGTCCAGGGAGACTGTGTCTTGCCTTTAATGAATTTCCTTTATCTCCTAGAGTTGGCAGGCAAGGGAGTAGCTTGTTCCTGAGTGCTTGCCAGTCCTGACAGAGTGAGTGTTTTACACGGACTGCGCAGCAATCCCCGTTCCTGCTGGGCAGCCGTGTGGAGGGGAGGCTGCAGAGGAGCAGGGCTTTGTCCTCCCTGCTGTGGCAGGGCTGGAGGGTGGCAGGCAGTCTCTGGCAGCTCCCACCTCTGAGCGCTCCCAAATGTCTTTGCCTCTGTGGGATGTGGGGTTAATTCCTCTTCTTGGATTCTGGCTCATCCCCTGTGCTGGTCCTGTGGGTCTGGTGCTGCCTGCTCTGCTCTTGGAGGTTGTGTGTACAGCACTGTCTGACTGGTGTCTTGCCCCACTGCTGTGGTGTTGAGGAGATGTGTTGTACTGACCTATGACTAGTGTGTGTGCATCCCTTCCTGCCTCCCTGAGCTGGGGGAAGCTTTACACCTCGCAGCAGTCCTCTGCCAGATCCCCACCCCGAGCTGGTTGTGGCTGTGGCAAGAGTTTATGGCATTGCTCTTACTCCACAGGAAGCCTGAAAGTTTCTCCATATTTTGTTTCCATCCTTATCTTTTCCATGTGCTTGCTCTTGGAAGGTGTGAAGGGATGTGGCTGCTTGGGCAGCCCCTTTGAGGGCTGCAGGGCTGTGCAGTGCAGGTGACATGCACAGTGCAGTGCTGTCCCTGCCCAGGGACAGGGGCTCCTGCTGTAGTGGGGTACAGGGCTCCCCCAGTGCCTGGTGTGGTGTGAGTGTGGAGTGGGTGGGCAGGGATTGAGAGCCCTGTCCTGTGCCAGCTCCTGCCAGCTGCTCTGGATCAGGATGGCTGCAGAGGCTGGCACGGCTGTGTCTCCCTCCTCCTGTCTGAGCAGTGACTGTGTAAGTCTCACTTCCTCCTCATTAAGTGCTTAGCTGGTGCCACATGCAATAGTTAAGGGCACAAAACTCTTTCAGTGACTATGAATTAAAAGCAAGACCAGACAAACAAAACCAACCCAAGCTCCCAGGAATTCCTGAATGGTCTGTATTTGCTCTTGGCAAAAGGGAGTTTTCTCTCCTTTCTTTTGAAGGAACCTACTGAAGTTGTTTATTTCCTGGCTTTCTTGGCTGGGACCATTTTATGCAAAGAAGTCAAAATCATTAATGTAAAAACAAGGGGTTGCCAGGCTAGTGATCCTCACTCTGCAAATACTGCAGAAGATTTGGCTAAAAAAGTTTGTATGAGCTCAACCCTCTTTTGAGAGAAGACAGGTGGGGCTGTTCCTGTAAGGGATCCTGTGTGGGCTGTGGGTTTGCATCCCTGGCTGTCAGTGTTAATGTCCTGGAGTATGGAATAAATCCTCTTCTGGGAAGCAGCTGCTGCAAGACCACAGGACCAAACCTGCAGCGAGCATCCTTTTGGTCCTTTGCACACCTGGGCAGTTTTACTTCATCTGATTGAACAATTTCCCAGGTCCTGTGGCAGCATTGGAGAAGTGGAAGGAGTAACCCAGGTTTTGTGGTAGCGGAGCTTCGCTCTGTCCTGCAGTGACAGCAACAGGGAACCTTTCCCGAGGTGGGTTTGTGCCCGAGTACCCTCTCTGCAGAGGGAAAAGCCAGGTGCCTCTCCGAAGTCAGAAATGTGGATGCTCACAGCTTCCTGCATGTACTTTCCTCAACCTCTTGGCCCCAGCTGGACAAGTTCTGGAGAGGAAACCTATGGCCAGAGATGCTGAAACAGGCTCTGGGGGAGACAAGAAGCAGCATCCTATCACAGCTCCTTTTGGGTCTGTGCTTTAAGGGCATAAAACTTTTCTTTCTATTCCATGAGAATTTCAATTGCCTTGTCCTGGCCATGGAAGAGATGTGTTGCTGTGGTAATAACTGGTTCTGCATGGATTTGGGAGGAGAGGGCTGGGAACCACTCCTTCCCACCCTGGGTGTTGTGGTTCCCTGTCCACAGCCACAGGTGGGTTTTGAAGTGCTCAGCACCCAGAGGAATCAGATCTGTAGCTCTGATGTCAGGTCCTGCAGTGAGCCCTGCCCAGCTCAGTTACCATGTGAAGGGGTTTGCCCTCAGGTGGGCTCGTTTCTGGGTGCTGGTGCCAGGACAGGGGTAGAGGCACAAACTAATGCACTGGAATTACACTGAAAACACCCAAAAAACGCTGTTTTACTGAGCTAGTCCCAGAGAGGTTGTGGAGTCTTCAGCCTTGGAAATATTCAAGACTCAAGCAGAAGCTGTCCTGAGCAGCTGTAGCTGGCCCTGCTGGGAAGGGTCTGGACTGGGGGATCTCCAGAGGCCCCCACTACCCTCAGCCCTACCATGATCTTCATTCCTGAAGCACCAGGTGAAGCTGGTTCCTGTGACTGTCACCATTTGAGGAACATCTCCAGCTGCAGAAGGTGGGTCTTCCCCACCTTTCTTCCTTTCCTCTGGACGTGGGGCTTCGGGACACTGGCAAGTTGAATATGAGTCACAATGTTCCCTGGCAGCCAGGAGGGACAGTCATGTCCTGGGGTGCATCAGCATTGCTGAGTGAGGGAGGGGATTGTGCCTGACTGGGGCAGCCTCACCTCGAGTGCTGGGGGCACTTTGGGGCACCACAATATCAGAAGGGTCGAAAACTGTTAGTGAGTGTCCAAGGGCAGGGGCACGAGGATGGGGAAAGGTCTTGAGGGGAAGCCATAGGAAAAGCAGCTGTAGGCACTTGGTTTGTTCAGCTGGGGAAGAGGAGATGGAGCACAGAGCTCACTGGGGCTGCAGCTCCTCCCGAGGGACAGCTCTGATCTCTGCTCCCTGTGACAGGGACAGGAAATGGCTGGAGCTGTGCCAGGGGAGGGTCAGGTTGGTTCTCAGGGAAAGGCTCTTCCCCCAGAGGGTGCTGGGCACTGCCCAGGCTCCCCAGGGAATGGGCACGGCCCCAAGGCTGCCAGAGCTCCAGGAGTGTTTGGACAGCGCTGCCAGGGATGCCCAGGGTGGGATTGTTGTGGGGTCTGTGCAGAGCCGTAAATTGATCCTTGTGGGTCCCTTCCAACTCAGGATATTCCATGATTGTATGATTTTTGCTCCTCAGCAGTGCAGGCCCCACATGTCTGTTGGTTTGTGGGACTATCACAGAGTGCCCAATTCCCTTTGGTGTTGTCCTCTGCCTCCAGCAGACCTCCCTCCCTGGCTGCAGGAGCAGCACAGGTGGAAGAGCAGAGTCACTGAGGAGAGAAGTGATGACCAAGCTCCCCTTTGGCTGTGGCCAGGGTGCCCTTCATGGTCTTGGCAGTCACACTCATCCTGCTTGCTGCGCTCTTTTTGCCTGCATCTTGCCTTTTAAATTCTCTGCAATCTGCATCACTTGAGTGTGCAGAAGTTTTCTTCCAGACTTTCTTCTTTGTCAAAAATTTGATGCTTCCCCTGTACTTTGGGAGCCCCAGGATGCCTCAGCTTTGTTTCAGCTTTCCAGGCCAACCAGGGAAGAACATCCCTTGGCTGAGAGATGCTCGCACAGTGAAAGGGGAAAGCAGTCTTGTAATTATCTGCCTACCCCTGCCCTGCACTCGGGGTGTTACTGATGGGGCTGCTGTGTAGTGAAGGTGACCAGGAGGGGCAGATGGGATGTTTTCTTGTGTGGGTCAGTTTGAGGTAAATCAGAGAGCTGCTCTGCAGCCTTGACTTTCCAATCTCTAATTTATCCAAGTGTTTCTTAACATTGGGTAATGAACTGGATGATTTATCCAGTGCTTAAGGGCAAACCCCATTTGCTGTGTTGCAATAAAATTTCCCTGACACCTTTCTCCATGTCAGACACAGTGATTTGATCCATAATTGCTTGGCTGAGGTTGCAGTCTCCAATTTACAACCAGAAAAATAATTCTGGCTGAAACTGGGGTTTCTAGGCTTCCACCTGCCAATTGTCGTAGACTCACAGAAGAGACCCTAAAGATCATCTCATTCCACCCCCTTGCAATGGGCAGGGACATCATGGCCTGGAGTTTGTCAGATTTTATGAGGGTAAATATTTTTTGGGAGATGCTTTGTGCTGCCCTGGCAGCCCCGTCTGGGCCAAGAGCGAGGGATGCAGTTCACTTGGTTGTGTGCATTAATCCAATTTCAGTCCTGGCTGGCTGAGAGCAGGAGCCCTGATTAGCAGGTGTGACTAAGCACGTGATTCAAATATTCCTTTTGCATCAGTGTCCAGCTCTAGTGAAGCAAAATAATGATTTACACATCATGGTCTCCGTTGTGTTCCCCCCCCACCCCCCAAATTTGCTTTGAATGTAAATGCTGGAGCAGCAGCAGTTCCACCATGGAGGCTGAAGCCAGGCTCAGATTTGTCTGAAATCCAGTGATGCTGAAAGCTGGCAGCTGCCTTTTTCTGTCTGTCACAGGGTGAATGTGCAACAGGCAGTGAGTGACAGGCATGTCAGGGTTTGGGGGTTAAAAGCACAGGTGCCATAAGCTGAAACAGAGGAAAATGGAGCAGTGTTGTGCACAAAAAGCACTGAGAGGCCTCTTTTTAGTTGGTTTTTCCTTTATTATCTCTAATGGACAAAAACTTGATGCTGAAGGTCCTGACAGCTTTTGGCACTTTGCTGTACTCCCTGGTTTTTCCTAACAAAAAGTGAACATCCCCTCAGGGGAGCCTGCACCTGCCATGAGAGGGCTGTGCTGCCAGAGGGGCTGTGGCTGCCACTGATGAGGCTCCCTGTGCATCGACGGTTCCCCTGGGACCCACAGCAACCCCTTCAGCCCACAGCAGTGTCTGCTGATGCTCTCCCCCCATTTAGCCCTTTTCCCTCCCATCTCCATGCTCTCTGGAGTGGCAGGCTGGGCCAGGATGGCCCGGGTACATGGTGCCCCTATGGTGTGACCCACCCTCGCCAGTTCCCACTCCTGGGGGAGAGTTTCTCTTTCCCCAGCAGTTCGTCCTTGTGCCTTGGCTTCTGAACAGGGCACGTGACCTCTCTTAACACCCCAGGCTGCAGGCTAATGAGCACGGGGCCATGTAATTTATAAATGACCATCGGTGTGGCAGTGAGTGAATGCATTGGGCACTCTTGCCAAGCTGTGCATGTCTGCTGGGGTCAGGAGGAAGCACGAATAAATTTTGGCTGCTGGTGCCAAATAGAAGGGAGAAGGGATAAATGAACGTAAAAGCCCATAGTTCTTACTCACACATCTGCTTTTTACTGCTGAATAAGAAATGAATGTAATCCATGAGCTGATGCAATCTATCATCAGTCCAGTGATTGATAATCATCCCGAAAGAGGGCAGCATGTCCTGGTTTAATACCAGAGCAAGGAAGGGAGGTTTGTCTCTTCACAGAGAGGGGTTCAGGCTCATGGTTGCTGGGATTGTATAATCATGAAATGATTTGGGTTGGAAGGGACATTAAGGCTCATCTCATTGTGCTGCCTGCTATGGGCAGGGACACCTTCCACTGTCCCAAGTTGCTCCAAGCCCTGTCCAGCCTGGCCTTGGACAATTCCAGGGATCCAGGGGCAGCCACAGCTTCTCTGGGCACCTGTGCCAGGGCCTCACCACCCTCACAGGGAAGAATTTCTTCCCAATATCCCATCTAAACCTTCCATTCTTCATGTTAACATCATTAAGTTCCTTTAAACTGAGCTCATTGCTCAGGCCTGAGAGAGGGGGTGAGCTGAAGCTGCTGGATGGGACAGTGCTGGACCAGAGGTCCCTGGGGTTTGTGTGGGTGGGAAGCTCAGCTGTGCTGGGCACAGGGCTGCTCTCCTGTGCAGGACTCAGGTGTCACTCCCCTCTCACTGACCTGGTGCCAGTGTGTGGGGATCATCCAGGTCACTGCTGGGCCTGGTGTCTCTGTCCCTTGCAGTGGCCCAGGCTGGCTGGGAGGCAGCACACGGATGGCTGAGTGCTGGCACTCGGCTGCCCAGAGCCCAGGAGGAGCTGCTGTGACAGCCCTGGGGTGAGGGGCAGGATGGACCCTGCAAAGGGTGAGTCAGGTTGTGCTCCCTGTCTTCCACTCACGGATGGCTGCTGGAAGAGCTGTGCTGGTTTTGGGGAAGCTGAGCCAACACTTGGCCCTCCCATGTGAGCATTGGGGTGTGCCATGCCCTACCTCCATTGTCACATTGTGAGGAGAAAGAGGGGAGAGACTGCAGGGAGGGACCGTGCCTCGCTACATGGATGATGCCTGGGCTGGGGACTTGCAGCCTTTCCCTGCATTTCACTGTTTTTGTAAAGCCTGACAAACACCAGCACAGCCCTCCTGGGATGTGGTGGGACCTATGGGGATTGTTGGGCAGGTTTTTAATGGGAGTAGTGCCACTTGAACTGGCTGTGACTGGGGAAGGTGTGAGCACTGGGATTTGTACAAGGAGTGAGAACCAGGTACTGTCACATCTGATAGTTCCATTGCAGCAGTGGTTAAACACAACTGTTTGATCTCCATCCATGGAGTCCACTTTCCTGAGTGGGGAAAACAGTTCTTCCTGATTCTCTTAATATTTGGAGTTGTTTTTCACATTAAGTTCCAGGGAGAATTTGCCTTTTCAGGGAGGATCCCTTGGGAGGCATGTGCTGGGCTGAGCTGTCCTCTCTGTCCAGCAGCCATCAGTGGCCACTGCTGAATGTTCCCACCTGTGAGATCCATTCTGAGATCACTTGAGAGTGACCCCAGGGCTGTGGGGGTGAGGGCAGTGCATGTGCTGCTGTGTGACATGGGCCGCAGTGAGGACAGGCCACTGGCTCACTGCAGGCAGCAGAGCTGCTCTCATCCCAAAGCTGGGAAATGAAGGAAGTGGGATAAAACCTGTTTTCCTTGGGGGTTTGTTTTTCTGCATATGGAAATCGTTGCTGGCAGGGATGTGAAGTGCAAGTGCTGGGAAGGGACAGGATGGAGCAGGTCCAAGGGCAGGAGCACAGGCCCTGCTTGGCTTTGGTCCCCTGAAGGAACTCTTTCGAGCCCCTGGCTCTCTGCCAGTCTGGGGGCAAAAGAAAAACAGGGATGATAAATGGATTTAAGCTGCCATGTGTCAAACCATACATGCGGAGGGGCTACAAGAGGGCTGGAGAGGGACTTGGGAACAAAGGGAATGACTTCCCACTGCCAGAGGGCAGGGATAGATGGCAGATTGGGAAGAAATTCTTGGTTGTGAGGGTGATGAGGCTCTGGCAAAGGTTGCCCAGAGAAGCTGTGGCTGCCCTTGGATCCCTGGAAATGTCCGAGGCCAGGTTGGACAGGGTTTGTAACAACCTGGGGTAGGGGAAAGTGTCCCTGCCCATGGCAGGGGTGGAATGGGATGGGCTTTAAGGTCCCTCTCAACTCAACCCCAAACAATTCTGTGATTCTATGAAACCCCTCTTGTCTTGGTCTTCTGTTGATATGAGAGTGCTCTCATGGCCCCTCTGTGTACTCCAGGCCCTTGAACAAGTGGGTACCTGTGGTGGGCCCCCTACCTGGTCTCACGAGTGGGGCAGGCAGGAGAAGGGGAGCGTCGGACACTCCTGCTGCTGTTTGCACGTGGGTTACCACCTCCAAGGGAAAAGCAGCCAAAGCACAGGCTCCAGCGGTGGAGCTCTCCCTCATCTTTTCCCCAAAGCTCACTTTGCCTTTGCAGACACAAAGGCGGGTCTGTGTCCCTGCCTTGGCAGGGCTCGCCGTGGCCCAGGGGTGGCTTTGTGAGCCCCGGGCTCCCGGAGCTGCAGATGGGCTGGGGCGAGTGGCTGCTCAATGCCTGCATTGTCTGTGGCCACCCCGCCTCCCCTGGGAGGACGGGCAGGGGCTGCTGGCCGTGCCCCCCTTGCTGCTGCTCTGGGTCCCCAGCACCCCCAAAAGCCAGGCACTGCCTGGGGGCACAGAGCTGCTGTGCTAACCCTGTCTGTCCCCGATGGTCCCCTGGCCCCTGCAGGGACCTGTCCTCTGGCTGCCCACCTCCTCAGAGCAGGAAGGAGGGTTCATCCCAAGAGCATGTGGTCCTGCTCAGGTGGAGTTGCACCAGCCTCAGTCTTTGCCGTCTGCACTGCTGCCATGTGGATGAGAGAAAGGAACATTGGATATATCCCCATTCCAGGAAGGTCTTAGTGCTCCTGCCCTGGGACAGAGAGATGGAGCCCCTTGGAGGTTGTGTACCCTACCAGGTGTAAGGACCAACCGTCTGCATTGTTGCTCCTTGACTCCTTGCCCTCCTCTGCTCTTCCTTTGTCCATATCTGTCTCAGACTGCAGAAGGAGAAGGTGGAAAAACCAACCTGTGAATAGTGCAGGACAAGCTGGAGGTGCTGGAGCTGAGACAGGGGCTCGGTGGATGTGGATTCACACAGGGACTTGGGGGATGTGTGCTGTATTTTCTCCAAGTGCAAGTATGGCCTGCAGCATCCTTCAGGTTGACCTGAAGGAAGTGACAAGCGGGTGTGTGGTCAGGGAGAGCTTGGGAGGAGCTGCCTGTGGACAACGTGGTCTTTGTGACTGCTGCAAGAAGAGGTGGCACAAAGCAGCCCATGGCAGGTGGGCACAGCATGGGCTGTGTCCCTCGCCTGCTTTCTGCCACTCTCCCTCTTTGGAGCTGCCTGTGAACACCTCCTGGGCCATCCAGAGGTTGTAGGAATGGTAGTCAGGGTTGTTTTAATGCCTGAGCAAAGGTGAGAGCAGGTTTCTATGGCCTCTGCCCCAGGCTCCTGGCAGGAGTCTAATCCCTCTGTGCTTCCTTTCTGCATCCTGTCTTTGTGGGGATGGTCAGGGGGGTCTGGCAGCTGTCAGACTGCTCTGCTCCCTTTTCCTCTCCCTCTGCTCCCTTTTCTATGCTCCCACAGTGGAATTTCAGGGTGAGCTCTTTCCTTGAGAACTGGGAAACTGCAAGCACTGCCCCTGTCTCTGATCCCCCGTGCAGCCCCTCTGCTTTCTGGATGAAGGTCGGAGGAGAGGAGGGAGTAGCAGGAGACTGGAGATGTGGCAGAGTGGGTCCCCAGGGGAGAAGTGATTTATGTCCCCATGGTGTGTGGGGTAGGGGCACAAGAGGGTGGTGAGGCACTGCTGCTCCTATGGCTCTGGCACTGGTGAGACTGGGATGCAGTGCTGGAACCCCTCACCTGTGCTCAACCCTCCAACCTGTGTTGATCCCACTGCCTTCTTCCACCCCACCTCTGTGTGCTCAGCCCCAGACTCTTTTGGGTGGCCAAATACCTCTATCCATCTCATGGAAGTTCCATCTTTTTGACGAATTACTTCTTTATTTTCACAAGGGTTGTGTCCCATGGAGGACAGGTCTCGTGCTTTTGGAGCATTGGATACAGCTCCTGCTGAAGGAGCATCTGTCCCCCAGTGCCCTGTGGAAGTTGCTGCTGTCCCTTGTGCCCGGTCACCTGCCCGCCCTTTGTGCTGCCGGGCACGGTGATGGACGGTACCACATGGATGGGCTGAGAGAGGCTTCAGAGAGGCTGCTCTTTCTCTGGTGCTGTGAAATCTGGCTCTCCTGGGGCTTCTGCTGCAAGCTCCATGCCTGGGTTACAGCTCTGGGGAGAGGGAAAAACGCCTCTGCAGAAGATGGTGGTTAAGACATCAAAGGCATTGAAGCGGGAGGGATGTAACAAATGTAATTGTCATGGGGTGCTTCCCTCTCTGTGCTGGGAATGAACTGTATGAGCTGGAGAGAGATGCTCTGCACAGAAATGTGCTCTTTGGTGGTGTCAGAGGCAGCTGAGGTGTCAGAGATGTCAGGATGACAAAGTCCAATTCCCGTCTAAGCTCTTGCTATGAGGTGCTGGCTCTGGTAGGGAGAGGCAGAGCAGGGTGCTAATCCCTTGGAAATGATCAGGAGGCAGAACACTAAGACTCCTTTTCCATTTTTTCCCTCCCTGGCGCTTTTAGATCTGACCTAGAAATTCCTTACTACATTTGCTGAGCTGGCTTAGTTAAAGACTTGACTAATTTCTGGAGGATTAATTATTCAGAGAGCATGGGGAGGGAGGATAATGTCTATTCCTAACACTGTAGGGCAACCTGCTCAGGGTTCCTGGCTTGGGGACAGGTGCTGGTCTGTCCCTAGGTGTCCCAAGGACACAGCCACTGTGCAGGTGCCTGTTGGGGTGCACATCATCATGTAGTTGTGTCTTGCTCTGGTCCTTTTATTTGTTTTCACTCTGTTTAAGCAGAAAACCTAATTCTGGTCTTCAGTGGCACAATTTCAGCTCATGCTGCTGCTCCTCCTCCCTCGGGGTCCCTGTGAGTGATGTCCCCAAGGCCCTATCTCAGCCTCCCAGTTTGGGGTGGGCACCTCCACCTTGGCCAGGGCTTTCACAGCGGGCCTTGGCCACAGGGATCTCTGGAGTCCCCTGGAGAGGGGCTGCCAGCAGCACATCTGCAGAGATCTGGTGGTAGTGCTGGGGGTTGGGGGATGCCCTGTCTCTGTGGGTGGGGTGGTGCTGGTCCTCCTGCAGCATGCCTGCAAATCACGTACCAGTCTATCCAGAGCCACTTTGGACGGAGCATGCAACAAGCTGCAGCGCGGGTAGTACTTGTTCCTTTAAAGCCACATTGTTGTGCTCAGGATCTTTCCTCAGATGTGCAGTGACAGCAGCTGTTTTTCAGGTTGCAAATAGCTCCATGCCCTGGAAAGTGTATGGAGGAATGTGTTTCCTTGATCTCTACAGGCTCTTGATGTGCTGATGAAAGCCGATTCCCTGTTTAACAGCAAAGGAAGGGCAGGCTGGCAGTTTCTTTCTTTTCTATGCTTTTCCCACGGTGTTTTGGGAGAAAGCAGAGTGAAGAGCTGTCAGCAGCCCTTGGACCCATCTGCAGTGCTGGGGGTTGAGTCAGGGGCTTGGTCCTTCATTGCAGTTGTGGAAGGTGAGGGAGAGACCCACAGCCCTGCTGGGTTCCCTGCAGCCCTGCCAAAAAGTGCCTGGAGAGAACATGAGTTCCTTAGGAGAACTTCTGCAGGGAGTGATGTTGTTGCTGTCTGTTCCTGTGCACTGGGGCTTTGTCAGCAGGCAGAGTTTGTCCTGGACACCATCATACGGGCACAGCTGTCACAGCTGGAGGAGCCTGGGCCGCCTGGGGTTCTGTAAACCCCCTTTTCAGAAGGCAATACCCAAAATGTCTGTTTCCCTGACCTGTGTGAACAGACAGCTTTGCTGGTAGTGACTGCAATGCTTTTTGTGTTTTGGCAGAATGATTGCAATAAACAGTAAATGATTTATTAATAATCTGCAAATAGCTGCCCACCAGCTGAGCAGTGGGATGTGTTTGTGCTCTCTCCTTGGCCGCAGGGAGCTGCCAGAAGCACCAGTGTTCAAAGCTGACACGTTTAGCTGACAAACAGGAGTGTGCAGCTGCTGGGGCTGCTCCTGGGGGTGCAGTCACTGGGTGCTGAGGCTCTCCCCAAACCCATCTGCTTTCATGGGTGCATGGGCAGCACAGTGGCTTTGGGGAGGGCGCTTCTCTGCTGGACCCATGCTGGTGCTCATAGCAGAAAAACGCGGAGGTGGGGAGAGCTCTGCCTGCAGCAGCCCCGTGAGCTTTATGGATGCTGGGGGACCCATAAAGGAGCTGCTGTCACCCTAAAGGGCCAGCCCAGGGCAGTGCCCTGCAGCCTGCCCATGCCTCCCACACCAATGGCAGGAGTTGGCATTTCACACCAAGTCATCATCTCCTGTAGTCTGCAGGCATCTATTTTCCAATTTCTCCAATTTCTCTCCCCATTGGAGTTTAGGAAACTGTGGGCATCCTTGCTTGGATCAGAGCAACTGAATTTTAGCTGTTATTTCCTTCTGTAAGTCTGCCTTCATCCAGGTCCTGCAGGAGCTTTAACACAAGCTCCCATGAGGGGTTTAAAGGGAGTGGGGAAGGGTTGGGAGAGGACGTGGGTGGTTCAACTTCACCCCACTATCAGAAGCTGGGAGGATCTGGAGGATGAGGACAGCGGTGGGGAGTGAGTGAAGGACAGGCTGTGTTTATGGAACTGAGCCCAGCCCCGTGGTGTGGGGAACAACACCACAGGGTAGTGCTTAGCTCCATGGGATGTTTCCAGAGCCAGGCTGGCACTGTGGAATGGCCTTTCCAAGGAGCAAAGCACTACAGCAGTGAAGGTGGTGGGGCAGTTGCTCCAAGCGCCTGTCTCCAGGTGTGGGCAGCATGTGGGAAGCAAGCTGCACCAGAGATCCACTGGAGAGGAGCGTTCCCCATGAGTGTAACCCTCCTCCAGACATTGTGTGCTTGTGAAGGCACCTGGATCTCTGCAGTGGAGCCCGGCACAGTGTCCAGGCCAACAGGATGGCTCCCTTGGACAGGAGTGGGAATTGGCAGCTGTAAACCCAGAGAGCAGGAAAGAGTGTGAGGTCTGCAGGTGGCTGGACCTGGAAACTCACACTCAGGACTTGAAAATGTTTCTTGCTTGGAACAAGTCCAATGTTTTACTGCTCAGGCTCCATTGTAAAGGTGCTGAACACTGTGAGGGTGTCGGAGTCCAGTTTAATGTAGTCTGTGCTGCTTAGGAAGCAGCTACACCCTCAATAATGCTGTGCTAAACTGGGTTATCTCCCCAAAACCATGAGATTCTTTGGCATATGATGTTCCTGATGCTGTGACAGCTTGTGCTCCTCTGGTCCCATCAGCTCTGGGCGAGGGAGCCGGGGTTAATTCCTGCCTGCCTGTCAGGACAAGCCCCGGAAAATGCTTCGGGTTCCCCAAGTGCCACGGTCTGGAGGGGGACTGCCTGTCACTCGCAAGACCGTGTGAGGTGTTAAAGCTCCCTACTGCCCCCGGCCTGCGGCTGTTTATCCTATTCCTGCAGCCTCGGGAGCCCCTGAATTCCAGTGGGAAGCAGTGAGCGATCACTGCCAAGCGTTCCTTTGCATCTTCCCTTGGAATCAAGGTCTGCCTGTCTCTCTGCAGGCATGGCACGGCTGTGTCTGCACATTTGCTTTACTGCTAATGGAGCTGCTGCTTTACCCATTGGTTCCTGCATCCAGAAAGGGCTCACGAGAGCAACTGCAGCTTTTCCTTTGCTCCACGGAGCCGCCTGGGTGCCTGGATAACTGCAATGTTTGCTGGATTTCATTAGATGAGAGGCGCATCTTTCTTAATAGCCTGTGTAATTTTTTCCAAAGGGACCCATTGCATTAAATCTTTAATCCAGCCAGCTGCTAAGGGAGAGCAGTCAGGCTCTCTGCTTTTGCTGTGGAGCTCTTGCACTGCCCTAATGTTACCCAAGTGGCTTTCCCCTTTGGAGTAGCAGGAGCTGGTGCAGTTGGAGCCTTTGGAAGGGAGCTGGGGGGGGGGTGAAGGGCCTCGTTGCTCCTCTGCTTTCACCTTGTCCTTTGCTGTAATGCCATATCCACTGTGTGCCAGGGAAGCAGGATCCTCTATGTGTTGTGTGCACTTGGGTCACATCAGCTGGAACAATGTGAGATAAATTGTGTAGGATTTGGGATGTGCTGTTGCAGGGCTGCTACCAGAAACCCTGTTCCAGCAGGTTGCTTCTGCTTGTGATTTCTTTTCTTTCCATCCTCAAAAATCCTTGCTTGCCCCAATTTCTTAAGAGTTTCAGGGTTGCTGACTGTCATTTTTGGTAGCTTTTTTTATAAAATGCCTTTTGGAAATCAGGTGACATTTTGCTGAGCCTGGTGCTGCCTGCCCTGCTCCTGGGCAGAGGAGAGAGAGGGCTCTGCTAACCTAGCTCACACTGTCCCATCCTACTTGTGCTGATTTGACTTTTATGTTGCATTTGCTGCATGCTCTGACCTTTTCTTCGTTCCTGTCCCCTGCTTTCTGCCCTCACAGCCTTCTCTGTGAGGCAGGAGTAATTTGGGAGGAAAGCCTCATTCGTTTTTCATGCTCAGCCATGGGTGCAGCTGTTGACTGTGCTGGCAATTGCCTTTGATAGACATTTACAGAGACAGTGACCCGTGAAAGAGTAAATCAAAGACTCAAGGCTGGTGCCTGGGAGGCACCTTAATCTGATGTGTTCCTCTGCAAATAGTGAGCAGGTAACAAAGACACATCTGCCAATCAGGCAGTTCAGCAGGGGATGCAGCTTCCCAAAGAAAAGGTGCCTGAGGGTAGCTGGGACATCTTCAGACTTATCACAGAATCATGGAATGTCCTGAGTGGCAATAAACCCACGAGGAACACAGTCCATCTCCTGGCCCTGCACAGACACCCCAGGAATCCCACCCTGTGCATCCCTGAGTTCTGGTCGCCTTAGGGCTGTGACCATTCCCTGGGGACCCTAGATATCACTGGTCACCAGAGCTGCAAGGCTGGAGGGAGGGTTGTTAAGCTTGGATTGCACAGCTTGGCTCCTGTAGCTGTAGTTCTGCATGAGGCTTTTCTGTGGATGAAAAAGATGCTTTGCATCTTTATTTATTTATTTTTAATTTTCATGTTATCTATTTTTATTTGCATCTTGGTGCCTTGAAAAAGCCTTAGCTCTGAGCACCTCTCTGTGCTCCCATGGCTGCGTTTTTGGGATGTCAGGACCTGTTCTGGGGCCAGAGAAGTCCTGGCCCTTATCCTGCTCCAGGACTGGACTCGCTGCCTGTGTCTCGAGGCGATTCAGATGAATTTCAGCCATGACCAGCCTCCCAGGCAGTGGCACCCAACGTGGCAGATGTCCCTCACAGGTGACACCTGGCTCAGACACTGCCACTCCCCTGCTCTGCGCTGAGTGTCTGTAGCAGGAAAGCTGCTCCAAGTGCCAGACCTGCCCTATTATCGCTTCATCTTATTCCTGAGCCCCATGGGGCTGCTCGTGTTGTTCCAAGAGCATTCACCCATGAGCATTCAGCAGGTCTGGCTGCTCTGCTGGCATCTCCCATCTCCACCTGGCTGGGGCAACACCGGCCTGCCAGCAGTGACACTGTGACCTGTCTGATGTCCTCTGGTAGTTGCCACCTTCACTGCTGCTTGTTTGCAATTTTCCTTGCTCCATGCATGAAATGCAGAGTGACCTTTTAAAACATGTTCTCCTGGACGTGGGTGAGGATTTGTCCATAAGGCACATGTGCCCTTCCTGCTCTGCGTCCCTGGGGGTGGCACAAGAGATGCCAAGCTGTTTGCTCTGGGGAGGACGTGGGTCATGTTGTCCTGGTGACTGTCCCTCCTGCAGGACAAGAGACTGCTTCCCTGGTGCATTATTCCCACTTCAAGCTGCTGGTGCAGGGCTGGGGAGGTCGGTCCTGCTGAGCAGCATTCCTGCGTGGTCACTCCATGGGCTCTGAGCAGCATCCTGACACCTGTCCAGGCAGGCAGGGACACCTTTCCAGCCCTGCAGGGAGCACCAAGCAGAAAATCACCCCCTGACCTGTTTAGGTCCCACCCATTTGTGGCCAAATCTCTGGCCAACAAGGAGGCTGAGGGCGTGGATTGCCATGTACCACTGCAGTGCCTGGTCCTGCCATAGCCCCCACAGAGGAGGAGGGGCATGGGTTTCATTGCACAGGGAGGAAAAGCTTTGTTGGAAAATGAGTGGCTGGAAATTCACAGCTGAGTTGGAACCATCACCCAGCTGGGCAGAGCCTGAGGATATGAGAGTGAGAAAGTCCCAGACTGTTTTTCCAGCCAGAATGCTGCAGGGCAGCACGGGGTGGCCTTGCCCATCGCGGGTGCTGGCTGCCCTCACTCTGTGCCCTCCTCTGTCCATGCTCTGCAGCAGCTGATGTGAAGGAGCCCCAGGGATTTGCTGAACATTCCAAACCTGCTGCTTCCTGTGGGGATGCTGCAGGCCCCGAGATGAGGGCAAAGCTGTGGTGGGACCCATGGAGATGAGCCATGTGAGGCTGTACCAGGGAAACCCATCAGCTTCTGTGTTTGAAAACTGTCTGCCTGTGTTCAGCTTTTGCTTTTTATGTGTTGCTAGAGGCCTTCTGTGGGCAGATCCAGGTGATTTGGAGCAACTCTGAAGAGAATGATGAGGGCCCCTGATTTTGGTGAGGTTGTGACTTCTTTTTCCAGAATTTCTTTTGGGGTCTTTAGGAATGAGGAGTTTTCCCTGTTTGCCCCAGACCTCAGCTGACACTTGTGGATGTGGATTGAGGGCTCACAAAGGTGCTGGCTCCTTCCACTGGAAGTGGAGGCTGAGGTGGGTTTGAGGGTCTGACAGTGGATGAGACCATGGTGTGACAAAAGGGCAGAGAGCTGCTGCCGGAGAGCCGGGGACCAAAGCAGAGACATCCAGCACAGCTTGGGCTAGGATGCAATCTTCCTTTTTTCCTTCCTTTTTCTTGTTTTCCCCCTTTTTCTGTTGAGGTGTTACAGCTGGGGAAACCTCTCCTTTGCCCTCAAGCCAGCTTGGCACCAGGTGGGGAGTGGTTGGTACCTGGGATAACCATGCAGTAAAGTAGAATCCCAGGATGGTTTGGGTTGGAGGGATATTAAAGCTCACCCCATTCCACCCCCTGTCATGAGCAGGGACACCTTCCACTATCCAGGGTGCTCCAAGCCCCATCCAGCCTGGCCTTGGACACTTCCAGGGATCCAGAGGCACCCACAGCTTCTCTGGGCACCCTGTGCCAGGGCCTCCCCACCCTCCCAGGGAACAATTCCTTCCCAATATCCNCTCCAGCCCTGGAAGTAGCCCGAGAGACCTTCCTGAACCCTGCCTGGGAGGGAAAGCAGCACCCTGGGTTTTGCCTGCAGTCCTGTGGGAGGGGACATATCCGGATTTTAATCCTGTGGGGATTGCACAATGCCGAGCTGCACCACTGAGCTCTGCCTGCCCCTGGCAGCCCAGCCGTGAGCCCGCGGCGATTCCCAGGGCCTGTGGCCGAAGGATTGGCCTCTGCCCCCGTCAGTTCATCTGCCATGGCTGGGCCTGAGGGCCTCCCACCCAGGGGCAGAGCGGGAAGTGCAGCTTCGTGCTGCTGTCATGATGCTTCCCGTGACTCCCACCTGTGTCTTCTGCAAGCCCCGGGCGGCGAGAGACCCGGCTGTGCTGCCCGGGGAGAGGAGGCAGACACGTCAGATGGGGCTCTCCAGCTTTTGGGGGGCCAAAACACAGCTCCAAGAGCTGCCTGAGGTGCAGGCAGAGGTGTCTCGGCTGCTGCCAGCTGCTGCATGGGACAGCGAAGCTGCTCAGCCCTGCAGGTGCCGTGGTGCTGAGAGGTGGGGCTGAGGTGTGCTGGTGTCTGCTTGTGGAGGGAGGCATGTTGGGCTGAGCTGCGGTTCACAGGAATGTGATGAACAAACCTTTGGTGTACTTCAAGCTTTTTTTCTCATTTGGGGATACTAAGGGATGGATTCCTTGGCATTTTAGCTGAAGACAAGCTGTGTGTTTGTATGCTGATGAGAGCAGATGTAGTAAGTAGCCTGTTCTGTCAGACACTTGTGATGCTGGTTTTGGGTATTTGACAGGGAGGACCACAGGGAGACCTCAGTGCCTTGTGCTCCACCATCTCCTCTCCCATGGCAGCTGGTAACTGATCTAAAAGTTTCCATTTCTAATTCACTTTAAGCAGAAGGTGTTTCCCTCCTGTCAGTGGTTGCTGTTTCCTAGCAGTGCCTGTGCAGAGCACGTGCTGTGAGTTATTTTTCTCACCACATTGACATCATGAGGTTGGATGTCTGGGGGATTTTCTGCTGTGGAATGTGCCTGCTATGCTGGACCTCCTTCCTCTACACTGCAGGCAAGGTGTGCTCTGCTTCCCCTGTGTCCTGGCACAGCTTGACAGACCCCAGTGGGGCGTTTGTGAAAGGTGTTGCCTTACAGCTGTTGCTCTTCTCTCTTTGGGGAAGGACACTGAATTATGGTGGGAACCCAGTGGATTCTTGACCCTCACTGTTGGCCAGAAACCCCCTTGGCTAAACCCTCTGGCCAGCTAGCACTTAAATGTTGGGGTTTGAATGTGCTAGTTGTGCAGTAGTTACAGTGCCTTTCCTGAAAGGGTCCAGGCTCTGGCAGGATCCTAGGATGCTTTGCAAGGGCCGGAGTGTTGTCTCCCCACAGCTCTTCAGAGCACAACTTCACATTGCTCATCCCCTGGTGGATGCTGGGGCAAGGTTCAAACCCCCCGGTCCTGGAATGAGCCCCCTCCTTCCCCTGCCCCAGTCAGGTCCAGTGCTTGCGTGGCCGTGGGTTGAGTCAGCTCGCTCTGGTGCTGAGGCAGTGTGGTTGGACTGGGTTGTGTTTTGGTTCTCATCAGATCAGCTCAGCTGACTCATTTCTGCTCCTTTCTGCTGGTGGTGTGAGTTTCACAGTGTGACACAGACCTGTCCCACGGCCGGTTCCCACCAGCCTGCACAGACACCTCCCTGGGGTTTCCTTCCCTCTGTCAGCACAGCAGCATCCTTTGAAGGCAGCAGTGAAGTAAAGGTGAAATAGAGGTGACAAGGGCTGATGCTGCAGATGGGGCAGGATGCCAGGGTCTCCCTCCTTCTCTGCATCCTTTATCTGCAGTGGCAGAAACCTTGGTCTCCCCACACAGGGCTGCAGTGTCGGGTTTGAGCCACGCGTTCCTGGCGTGAGCGTAACGTGAGCTTGTGGAGCAGAATCCTGGAAGCAGGTGGGTTCCTCAGAGCTCATGCTGGGAGATAGAGGCTTCCTGGAAACCCAGTGTGTGGCTGCCCCAAGCACAGCTAATCCCACCAACTTGCAGGCCTGTGGGTGTCCCTGAGGTGCCGGAGTTTAGGGAGCTGATGTGAGTGCCCCGAGCAGCCCCGGGACTGGAGCTCTGCCCCTGCTGCCTGTGGGGGATGTGAGCAGGGACAGCAGTGCCTCGGAGCTGTACGGCGGCAGAGTTCCTCTCAGGTTAGAAGTCTCACCATGCAACTGCTCATTTCGGTGGCACTGACCATCTGGGTAATTGTCTTTGTCCTGCCCAATGGGGCTTTAAATATTTTGCCTGTATTGTGAAGGATTGGATGTGATCTGCTTTGTCAGTTGTCTTATTTTCCTGAAATAAGTCAAAGTATTTGTTTTCCCTTGGGTGCTATTTGGGCTCTGTACTCTGGCAGTCCTGGAGGTTTTAATTTTACACAACTAGCATTTCAGAAGTTGTAGAGGTTTGTTTTGGCTTTGTTTTAATTAAATTGCTATAACCTGAGGGAAATCTTTGGCCTTAATTTAAATGGAAAGCCTTATTCTGAGTAAATCCAACATCCCTGTCTAGCTGGTGATCGTGCTGTTCAGAGTTTTGACAGAAAAAGTTAAAACTTTACTCAAGGCTTGAAAGTTTGCAATCATTGACTGCAACAGGCAGGGCCAGCTCAGTAGTGTAAGAGGATTATGTTAGTTTGGGAAAGACGTAAGATTTTAATAGATTCTCTTTTGATGCAGAAATGGGATAATTACTGCGTGAGAGGCGAAAAGAGAATGGTTGGAAGTAGAAATGGCGCCTGCTGTTGGATCCTGTGCTTGTTGGGGATGTCTGTGCTAATCTGGGCCAGTGCTTCCTGAGGGATGTGGTGCTTGTTTGGGGAGTAGGGAGGATTCAAATTCCCGTGGGGTCCGAGCACCATCTCCTCCTGGAACAGTCTCTCCACCACACAAACCCCAGCTGCCAGGCTGGGTCTGCTACCAGCTCTCAAAAGTCCAGGTGAGCTTGAGTTGTGAAGCCCTGGGAAGGAGAGGTGCTCAGGACTGTGCCTCCATGTCCCTGGGATCAGTGTAAGTACTTCGTACAAATCAGAGGGAAGCTTGAGGCTCTGGATGAGACATTTCCCAGAGAGGCTGTTGCATATTAGGAAGACATTTTTTCCCTGTGAGGGTGGGGAGGCCCTGGCACAGGGTGCCCAGAGAAGCTGTGGGTGCCCCTGGATCCCTGGCAGTGTCCAAGGCCAGGCTGGACGAGGCTTGGAGCAGCCTGGGATATTGGAAGGTGTCTCTGCCCATGGCAGAGGGCGGGATGGGATGAGCGCTAAAGTTCCTTCCAACCCAAACTATTCTGAGATTCCATGATTCTCTGATTTAGCCGTAATTCCTTTCCAGGCAGGCCATGCCAAGTGCAGAGAGGGAGCTGGTCAGATGCTCATCCCACTCATTTTGTTGTGTATGAGGTGATCTCCTATGCCTGGATGTTAATTGAATTTTGATCCCTCTCCAGCCTGTGGCCACTGGTGCCACCTCCCTGCCCTGGTGAGCCCCATCAGGGGACATGGCAGCCGTGGGCAGTGCCCAGCAGTCACAGGTGGTTTAGGAAGCTGTGGGCACAGGGCTGGGGTGAAGGGAGCAGCAGGGGCTCAATGAACAGCCATCAAGGTGTGTACAGGACCAGGAGGAGTGGGAACAGCACAACACACAGTGAAAATTGCGTGGCCAGGGTGGCTTTGCCCCACGGGCTGGCAGCTGGGCACAACCCCTCAATCCCTTTTCTGCTTCAGCTTTCTCCAACCACAGCACTGGGAGTCCTGGCCCCTTTCGGGGTTGTGTGCTTGCTAAGGAAACCCTTGTATCAGTCCCCTGGGTGTGACAGGGGTGGTGGGGGACACAGTTGTCTGAAGCCAGCTGTGGGAGGGGGCTGCTCCTCCTTGGAGCTCTGCTGTCTGTGGGATGTCAGCAGCTGCATTGATCCAGTCCCCTGCTCTCCCAGACTGGAGACTGCTTGCTCCATATTGATTATAATTTTTTTTCGAAGACTGATGAAGTTTGCTGGGCTCTAATTGCATGAATTATTCTCCTTTCCATTTTCTGAAACCCTTGATCACGTTAATAAGTTTTCCAATTTTTGCTTCGGGTTTGGCCAGGGCTGGTTTTTCAGGGAAAAAGAACAACTGGTGTGCAGTGAGCTGGGTCTGTTCCCAGGCTGCTCGAGTAAGTGGGGATTATACGTGTCCCAGTTTGTTCCACTTGGACAAGCTCTGGGGGGTTTGTTCCTTTTGATTTGGAAGAATCATAGAATTACAGAATGTCCTGATTTGGATGGGACCCACGAGGATCATTCAGTCCAACTCCTGGCCCTGCACAGACACCCCAACAATCCCAGCCTGTGCATCCCTCAGAGAGTTGTCCAAGCACTCCTGGAGGTCTGGCAGCCTTGGGGCTGAGGTCATTCCCTGGGGATCAAATGAATTTTGGGTGGATCTCAAGCAGTATGGTGGCAGAGCCAACGGGGCCACTTTTGGGAATGGTTCAGCAGAGACAGCACCCCTTGCCCATAAGACATCCCTGCCAGCTCCAAATGTCCTAAAATTATCCTGCCTTTATTTCTCCTTTGGCTGTGTTTACTCCTATCACCTCACTGTTCATGTTTTAGACTTTTTTCAGTCCTTTTGAACTCAACAAACTATTTTTAGGAGGTATCAACTAATTTTCTCTCTTTTTTTTCACTTAGCAAGTATCTAAATGCCTGTGTGACTCCTCCAACTGCCTGTGCTGCTGGCTGCTTTTCCCTGCCCTTATCTCTTCCCTGCAAACCTGAGCCAGGTTTTTATGCAGCTGTCAGAGAGCAGCACCAGGGACAGCCCTGATTTGGGAGGTAATTATCCCTGTGTGCCCATGATTTAACTGCACAGTGCTGCGAGTGGGAAGAACCTTTTGAAGTGGGATGAAATAACCTGGCAATTTCCATCGATCCGGGGGGTTAAAAAGGGAATTGGATTTCAGGAGCGTGCACATCCCATGCTGCTCCAAAAAGGGACAGATGTTGATCAGCTGCTGCAGGTGGGTGACTGGATCAGCATCTCTGTGCTGGGGACTGGGGCTGCCTCTGTGCCACCACGCTGGATTTGGTGGTGATTCCACCTCTGCTTCCTGGGTGCTTCTCTGGGGAGGTGAATTTTCATAGAATCATAGGAAGGACCCACAAAGGTCATAAAGTCTGACTCCTGACCCTGCACAGACCCCCCAACAATCCCACCCTGGGCATCCCTGGCAGCGCTGTCCAAACACTCCTGGAGCTCTGGCAGCCTCAGGGCCGTGCCCATTCCCTGGGGAGCCTGGGCAGTGCCCAGCACCCTCTGGGGAAGAGCCTTTTCCTAATGTCCAACCTAAACCTTCCCTAACACAGCTCCAGCCGTTCCCTTGGATCCTGTCCCTGTCCCAGGGAGCAGAGATCAGAGCTGCCCCTCAGGATGAGGCTGCAGCCCCAGTGAGCTCTGTGCTCCATCTCCTCTTCCCCAGCTGAACAAACCCAGTGCCCTCAGCTGCTCCTCCTACGGCTTCTCCAAACTCTCCCCCATCCGTATAGAGCAACACTCTCCCTATGTGATTCTATGTTATTTCCAAGAAAGAGGGTATTTTAATTTAATTTGAGAATGAGGGTATTTTACCTTAATTTGGGCAGCACATCTGGGTTTGCTGCTGGAATTACAGTGGTTGTGCTAAGTGATACATTGGGTAAATGAGTAAATTGATGTGGTAGGTACCGGCATGGAAGTGTGTCTGCATAATGCAATAGAGCTGGCAATTACAGCAAAGTGCCTGCTTAGACTGAAATTATTGAGCCTCTTGCACACTCTGCACTTTATTACAGCTGTGTTGAGATGTAGCACTTCCCAGAGGGCTCCACAGCTCTGCCAGCAAGTGTGTGTCACTCCCAGAGCTGTGCTGTTCCCTGTTGGCTCCAGGGGCCTCCAGATGTGTTTCCCCGGGGCGCTGGGCACCAGAGAGGACCTGCAGTGTGTTGTGCCCACTGTGGGCTCGTGTTTGCACGGAGCATGGGCACATTTATAGTCAAGATGAAATGCTTTGATGAATTCTGGATGGAATCATTTAGGTTGGGAAAGTCCTCCAAGATCACTGAGTCCAACTGTTACCTCGGCACTGCCAAGCCCACTCACGTACCCTCACAGAGGGGAATTTCTTTCCAATATCCCGTCTAATCCTGCCCTTGGTCAATGGGAAGCCACTGCCCCTGTCACTCCAAAGGCCCTCTCCAGCTCTCCTGGAGCCCCTTTAGGCCCTGGAAGGGGCTTTGAGGTCTCCCTGGAGCCTTCTCTTCCCCAGGTGAACACTCTCAGCTCTCCCAGCGCTTGGGGCATCTCCATGGCCTCCTCTAGAGTTGTTCCAATGTCTCTTGTGCATCCGTTTCTTAAATCAGTTCATACTTGCATTTAACATATTTCTTCACATGCATATGTTGATAATTGGTATTGAACATCCTGTGAAATAATGTATTCCAATTTTATTTTTAGAGCCATCCCAAAACATTTGATGATTCTCTGGTATGCTGGGTTAACCAGCAGTGAAAAACTTGGCCTCTGTCACTGTGGGTGTATTTAAAATAGGGTGGAAGAAGTTTACTTCCTAAACCCCAAGAATTAGTGCTCAGAATTTTTAAAAAGTAGTGATTATCAAAATTCTTCTGAATTGGCTGAAAGATTTAACTGGGAGCTGATGTGTGACATCGGTAGCCAGTTTTCAGCAGTTTGGAAAATTTCTGTCCCAAAGTCCTTTGAAGTCCCCATGGTGCTTTCCCAGGTAACTTGGCGAGGCTGGTCCCTCTCCAACTGGCACTAAGAGAAGGATCGTAAGAAATTCTCTTCCACCTGACCTGAGGACACAGATGTTCTTGGGGGATTAGGAAGCTTCCTCTCACCCAGTTTTGGGGAATCTCAGCAGGTATTTTTCCCTTGTGGGGAGAGGGACTCTGATGACAAGAGATGGAAACTGGGTTACCAGGACTCCCACGGTGAAATGACCCCTTTGCCACAGGACATCCTGGGATGAGCAGGCAGCAGTGCCTCCTGCTCCAGGCTCTGTTCCTGATGAGCTGCTCAGACTCCAGTTCCTCCTTGGCTCACCTGGCAGCTTTTCCAGACTGTTCTGCTGTTGTCACTGCTCAGTGTCACACCTCCAGGCTAGGACTGCACTCATACCTCCTGCTGGGCTCCGTTCTCTGCATTGCTGGAGTTCTGCTCTCCAGGTATCAGCCAGCCTGGGAAAGGGACAAGGGAAAGGGAGCCTTAAACGGGCCAAGGTTTTGTTTGTAGAGATAGGGTGGCTGCTCCCACGATGGTTTAAACCTGTTTTAATTGCTTCCCCTAAACGCTGGGAGGTTGGGTACTGGTGAGCATCCCCCGTGCTGTCCTGGGGGAGGGATGAGCTGTGGAAAGCATGGCTGAAGGGGGAACAGGATGGGCTCTGCAGCAGCTGCTGAGTGGCTTTTAGGGATGCAGCTCCCCAGATGAGGCAGGGCTGGAAATAGGATGTGTTTAACTGGTGTTGAGTGGTCTAGGCGTGGAGTGAAACTGGAGCCCTGAAGAGATAGTTAGGGTCCTTTTGGACTGTAGGAGTGGAGGGAGGAGCTGTCAGCTCAGAAGAGCCCCCTTTTCCTCTTTCCCTGCTTTTGTCTATCCGTTTTTATGATGTGTAACTGGAGAAAAGCTGCTTGGGGAAGCCACAGAGATGTAACCAGATCTGGTTTGCACACAATGGGCTCAGGAGCACAGGGCCTGGGGGCTGCAAGGAGTCTCTGGGGATGGTGCAGGGGCCACTTTCCAGGGCTGTCTGGCTTGTCCCACTGTGCTGGCTGGCCACAGGACCTTCCTGTCTCTTCCTGTGGCAGAGAAGCTTCCCAGTACACACCTGGGATGTCTGAACTGCCAGGATGTAGCTGTGATGATTTCTGCCTGAAAAAGCATTGTGGTTGTTTGCAAGCTGGGACCAGTGCTGGTTCCCATGTCTGTGATGGCTTCACTGTGTTTGGAGGGTTCTGAAATGGGGAATGTTGGTCTCTAGGGCCCAAAGCAGCATTTGCACAGGAATGCGTGAGATGACCCAGACAGCCAGGCTCTGTTTGACTCGTGGGTATTTTTCTCCTCCCAAGGGCTGCAGCCAGAGGTGTGAGATGCCTGTGCCAGGGCTGGGTGATGGCTGTGCAGTCATGCTCAGCATCCCCCAAGTCCCAGCGCCGTGCGGGTTCTGATTCCTCCTTTAACATCTCCTCCACAGCTCCTCTTAAACATCAGTTTATGTCTCTGCAAATTAAACCACTGTTTCGCTTATTGAAGTGTTTCATTCCACTGGTAAGTGGAAGTGGGAAGCTGTCACATCGCTGAGTGCGTGGCTGCAAAACCCAGCACAGCAGATTGTTAATGTGAAATTAGAGAGTTCAGCAATATCTTGGCAGATTGTCTCTGCTGCCTAATAGGAGGTACGGAGCTCCTCTGGGAGCCAGCTGGTGTGACAGCCCTGTCTGAAGGGCTGACCACTCATCCTTTGAGCAAGGAAGGGCCCGAGGGCTGTTCCATGTCCTTGGGGCAAAGGAGACAGCCCTTCCCTTGCCCCAAGGCACCAGCACAAAAGCAGAGGCTGTAACTCAGGAGAGTGATGTGGGAGCTTGTGGTGCCTCTGGTTGTGCTTTCAGCCAGATGGGTCCCACTCAGCCTGGTCCAGGGTGACTGGGGTTTGCTGGGGGGCTGTGGGGCTGGAATCCCCTCTGGAGTATCACTTTTTGGGCACAGATGGAGGTGTTTATGGAGTTGTCTGAGCTTTCAGGCTTTGGTACCTTCAATGCCACCATCCCCAGCTAATCCAGAGCTTTCATGAAGGTGGCATTTCCTCCTGTTTGTTTTCAAACTGCTGGCACTGTTGGGCTCACGGACTGAGCTCTGCAACCTTGCTGGGGGCCTGACTCTCTGCCAAGAGCTGTGGCTCCTACCTCCCCCCCACCGGAGGGTACTGCAGGAATGTGTGGTGTCCTTGGCTGTAGGGTGTCCCTCATGCAGCTGGAATGCTGGGGAATTCTGGCTTGCTCCTTGGATTTTGTGTCCACCAGTCTGTCGAATCCTCCTGCTGTTTTTTTTTTCTGCAGTCTTCCAAATTGTCCTTTTGTCCCTAAACAGTTCTGCTTTGCAAAGCCCAAAGGAGGATCCCTGGGGCAGGATCGCTGCTCCTCTGCCCTCCCCACAGGTGGTGGGAGGAAGGGAGGCAGAGAAGGATTCAAATTAACGCCGCTCTTCCTTTCTACTCTTCCTGCTGCCCTCTCCAGCCCCCCTCCTGCCTTGGCATAGCCCAGGAGCAGGTAACATCACGGCTGCCCGGTGACCCCGCTGTGCTCCTCACACTCCAAGGTGTGCGTGCCTCAGCCCGGTTTCCTTCGGCAGAGCCGGTGCTGTGCCTTTTTCCGTAGCAGGGAAACACGAGTTTGTCCCCTTCTGCCTCCCCTTCCCCGATCTCCCCCTCACCTGCTTCCCGCTGCCTCCTGCCAGCTCCCTCTGCTCTCCCCCGGCTCCTCCGCTCTCCTCCGGCTCATCTGACCTCCTTTGACGTGTTGCATTTCACCGTGGTCGGTAACGGGGAGCCGATGGCAGATAAGAGGGGTGACAGTGTTACCGGCTCACGCCGCGCCGCACGGAGCCAGCCGGCGGATGCTCTGCCCTCTCCACAAACCCATCGATTTGGGGAGACGCCCTGGACCCCTCTCCAGCCGCGGCGGAGCCCATCGGAGGGAGAAGGTGGGAGCCGGGGGAGGGTGGCTGTGCGCAGCAGTGCTTGAACAGCTTGATCTCCCCAGCTGCGAGAGGGGAACAGCCCCCGCTCCCCTCCCCTGTGTGCCCGGGCGGGAGAAGGCGCCCGGGGGACCGTGTGCCTGCCCGGTGGAGGTGCCGGCAGGGTCCCCGTGGCCGCGGGCCCCCCCCGAGCATCGCCCGCCCCGGCTTTGTGTGCCGGTCTGCGGCGGCTCTGTTCGCCGGGATGATAATCAGCGCCCGGAGCAGGGAGTGGGGATGCTGCAAACAAATTATCGCCCCCCAAAAAGCGCGGGCGGGGACGGTGACGGGGACTGTGACTCTCCCGGTCACAAGCAGCCGGCGGGGGCGGCTGCCCGGGTGTCCTGGGCCGTGCTCCGCGGGGCGCTCCCGGCTGCTCAGGCATTTCGTTTCAAGGGGAAAGCTGAGCCAGAGTCTACAGAAAAAGAAAGAAAATAAGGGAGGAGGGAAGTGGAGGTCAGGAAGGGCTTTCGGCAGCGGATGGCCGCCCTGGTGACGAGGGGGCTGCTTGCAGGGGGTGGCTTTAAGCAGGGAAATAACAGTGAATGCAGGTTGTTTATTTTTTAACATGGCATCCACACCGGAGGGATAAAAGGGTGTTCAGGGAGCTTGGGGCTCTGCCAGCTGAGTTACCACCAGTTGTCCTTGCTGTTTCCTCTCTTGGCGTGGCTGGGAGTCGCCATCACACACCCCTTCCCCTGGATATGCTTCACTGACTTGCTCTGGCTTTGCTCCGTGGGGCTGGAGCAAGGTTTGGGTGGTTTTTTTCTGAAGCCCTTGTTTTTTCTCCGCCCAGCTGGCGTCAGGCGCCGAGGATGCAGCGACAAGTGCTCCTGACTAGGGGAGGGCTGGCAGGAGGATTTCCCTTCGGATTCACAGCATCCCCGTGTCTGCTGTTTGCTGTGGAAGGGCTTTGTGCTGGAGCGTGGGGAGCAGGCTCACAGGTGACCTCTAACTGGATCAACCTCACTTGCTTTAAATGTCTGTCCCTCTCCTTGGGCTCAGGTGTTTGGTGACAGGCTGGAAAGTCATGGTAGGGAGGCGCTGCTGGCAGCTGAGGGTGCCTTCTGCTCTGGAAAACAGGGAGAGAGGAAAACTGGTGGACTCTGAATAGCCTTGGGAAGAGCAAGCGGGGATCCTCTCCACGCTGTAAGAACAGACCCTTTGGAAATTCATCTGAGCAGCCGATTTCTTGGGGTTTCTCATCGCCTCTGAGATCAAACCCCATCCCCTTCCTCATCTGAGGGCCACCACAGCCCTGCTGGGCCATCTACTCAAGAGGGCAGCTCCTCCACCTGCCTGGTGCCACTCACCGTGGGGGCTCGCAGACCTCTGCCAGCGCTACTGAGGGACCCTTTCCAGCACTTTCAATCTTTCCTCTTCCTCCTTCACTCAGCTCTGCAGCATCACATGAAATACATGTGCAGCCGCCAGCTGTCCTGAGCTGTGACCTGCGCTTGGCTCAGGGAGACAGGACTTAGCACCCTCCAGATCTGGGGGCTCACTGCAGCATGCTGTGGACTGTCCAAGTGACTCGTGGCTGAACTCCTCCTGCCCTGTTCTGGGTCCCTCCGGCCCTGCTCTGTCCCGGTGCCAGGGGCTGGCGGAGCACGGGGCAGCGGGCACGGCCGGGCTGTAGCATGCACGAGTGTGCAGAGGGACTCGGGGACACCGGCGTGAGCCATGGCCTCGTTTGGGAAGCTGACGGAGTATTTCAGCCTGAGGAAGTCGAGGCCGGAGCTGCACTCCAGGCGCTGGGGCCGGCGGAGCGGGAGCTGTTGCTGTAGTGTCACCGAGTGCAGGTACGGGGTGGCAGTGACCAGACTGTCCCGGTGCCTCTGTGTGTGCCCGGGGGCTGCGGGATGGGACGTGCTATCCTCGGTGCTTTGCTTTTTGTTTACCTCTCTTGGGGCTGGGAGGGGGCTGGGAACAAGCCAAGGGCTCTGGAAGCATCACCGTGTTCCCGTCTGGGTCTCCCACACCGCTCATTGCTGTGGGATGGCTCTGGCAGGCTCTGTGACCTGGCGTCTGTCTCCCTGCCCAGGCCATGTCCCAGGTGTTGGTGGCACATCGTCTGCTGGGTGACCACGTGCACCTGTACCTGCCTGCCTCTGCCAGGTGCTCTCTGCTGTGCCGCTGCCCTGTCCCCTCATCAGAGGAGCGAGGTCATTGCACCAGAATTACCTTTCCCTCCACCTGCCCCATGCAAAGGCCTCTGCAGGGGCAGCAAGAAGTGTCTTCTCAGGTGAAGTGGAATCTGTGTGTATGAGGTGCTGATGGAGCCTCCTGTCACGTAGGAAGGGTCTGGGCAGAGGAGAGGGGAGCTCTTCTGGGCAGACAGACACAAGGTTCATTGGCAGCTTGTTTGGGGTATGGATTGATAAGGTGATCACAGTGGGGATGGCGAGGGTGGCATTTGGGCTGACTGGAAACCCTCCAGGAGTGTGTGAGTGCTCAGAGTTCCGCTGGGGGGTTGAACACATCCTTGTTTTCCCTGTAAACACAGTTACTGCAATTAACAAAATTGCTCTGTGCCTGGGTGGCTTCTCTTTGGATGTTTTGTGTAGCCTGTAGGACAGGGCTGGCACTTGGTGCTGCCCTGGGCTCTCCCCCATTTGTGTGGGCTCAGCCTGAGCAGTGTGTCCCCAGGTCTCCTGCTGACCTGCAGATGGTGCCTCCCTGCCGCTGTGGGGTGTAGGTCTGTGTAGGGACACACAGGGCAAAAAACAACACCAAGGTGTTCACTTACCTTCCTCCCTGGTTGCTGAGCACTTTTGTACTCTGTAAAGGTAATTAAAATATCTACAGATTCAAATGAAGTTGGAGCCCCTCCTGCTGCTGCCCGTGTTGCTGCTGAGACAGTGAGGCGTGCACAGCCACCGCTGTCTCCCCTCTTCCCTCGGTGGCTGAAGAGGAGTCGTCTCTTCTTCGCTCGCTCGTTTCTCCGGAAACATTCCTGGCAGAGCCAGGAGCTTTGTTCTGCTCCTTTTTGGTGTTGTGGACAGAAACCCTGGTTTCTGCCCTCAGGTTTTTGCGGTCCTAGTGTGGAGCTGGGTGTGAGGAAGGTCTGTTGTCCAGGTGCTGCTGAACACAGCAGTACGTGCCTGGGGTTTGCTGTGTGCAGCCAAGCAAGTGCCAGTGCCTGGCCCAAGGGAGAGGAGGAGGTGCCACCCCCATGCACAGGGTGCTGTTGTCCTGGACCTTGGGGTTTGGGGTGAGTTGGGTGCTTTCCTCTGTGGTGGGAGATGTTGTGGTGCCTTCCTGGCTCCGGGATGTGAGCCACACGCCAGCCACACAAAAGTGGCATTTCACGGTGTGTAGTTCACATACCAAATTTTCCAGGGGATGCTGACTATGGATGTGGAACTCTAAGCAGCTTGCTCTGGTGGAAGGCATCCCTGCCCATGGCAGGGAGTGCAACGGGATGAGCTTTAAAGTCCCTTCAACCCAAACCAGTCCGTGTCTGAGCTGTCCTCTCATGCAGGACTGTGGCTCACTGTGCGTCAGCCGTGGCCACCAGGGCACTGCCTGTCAGGGCTCAGCTCCGTGAGGGGCTGGGGGATCACCTTCCCCCAAGCAGAGATCCTGTGTGTGGCTGTGTGCTCTGGTGTGACCAAGCTCGAGTTGCACAGAGCTGTGCTCTGCCTGTTTCATCCCCTGGGCACGCAGCTGCTCCAGGGCAGCTCCTCTGGGCTGGGTCGGAGAGTGTGGACAGATTCCTGGTGTCCCTGACGCCCACAGTGACAGGGCTCGAGTGTACCTGTGGATACTGAGCCCATTCCTTTGATTGCTGCGGTTGATTATGAAAGTAAAACTAAGTGTTGATTGAAGTGTGGGATGCTTTGAAATCAGTGTCACTTCTTACCCCAGCTGCTTGAGCTTCTGCCTGTTTGCCCCCTCTCCCTCCCCCTCCAATGTCTGTACCTTGAGAAGCCCCAGGAAATCTCCATGGCTGAGATCCAAAAGCCAACACAATGCAGCTGCTGCAATGTCTGGCCCTGCCCTTGCTCTAGATGGTGCTTCTTCCAGCTGTCGATCACCTTTCTGCTTTTACTTCATTTCTTCACTCTCTTGTGGGCAAGTGAAGTGTGGAGATAAGATCCTCAGCTCCCACATTTCCACATGCAGGGATGTACCAGAGGTCTGCACCCCAGGTTCAGCAGGGTGATGTCCAACAGCCCTCAGCACAGCCCTGCCCCGGTCTTGCTCAGGGCACCCAGACTCCCACCACGCCTCCACAGGCTGTACAATCCCCTGGGACCACAGGGAACAGACGTAGGCAGGTACTCAGTCGAGAGCATGCACTGACTGGAGTTATTAAATTCTAAATATAGTGGTCCCACGCATTCTCATAGGGCCTAACAGAAATCAGCAGGTGTGCAGTTACGGTTTTAAATAATATTCCTGCATTTTTAAACTACGCCTCCGGATAAAGCAACATGAGTGAGCTGGGATGAGTAAGTCTGCTGGGCTTGAGAATTTGTGGGCTCAGACTTGTGTGCAGAAGTGGAACCCAGCAGATCATCTCACTCGAGATGCTTTTGGGCAAAGGCGCTGCTTGCAGGAGCTTTTCAGCCTCTGCCCTCCTGCTCTGCCCCCACCTGTGGCACAGTGTGTCCTGATTTGTCCCTCTGTGTGGTGTCAGCTGGAGGCCCCTCCAGCCAGAGCCCTGTGCTGCAGGAGGGGCTGTGACACGGCTGCCTCCTGTTATGAAATCAGTCACCTGGACAGTTGTCCCTGGGGCTGGGAGGCCCCAGGTGTGGCAGGGTGGGGACGGGGTGTCCCCCGTGCAGCTGTACTGGGACAGGGACTGGCAGTGTGAGTGAACACCCTGGCCAAGCCCAGCCCAGGGGAGCGGCTGATTGATTTGCAGCAAATTTTTTCCGTGTAGCAGGGGCAGTGATGGATGAGTGAGAAACTCCAGCTGACAGGCTCAGGAGCACGACTGCTTCGTGAGGGCTGAAAGCCTGGAGCATCGCAGAGATGTGAGGATTTGTCTGCTGAACTGGGGGCAGGTGCCTGTGGGTGAAGCACAGGAGGGGCTGGGGGTGCTTGCTGAGGTCTGGGGGGTTCTTTCTGTTGTCTCATGGTGCCAGCCTTGAGGTTCTTGTGCCCAGCTCTGTGTGTTGTCTGGAGGGGTACAGAGGGTCTGCTCTGGGATGGAGGAGAAATGGAAGGGAAAGGCAAGTTATACTAAATAGCTCTTCTTTTAGTGAGCTGTTTGTAAACTGCAAGGTCTGGACAACTGATTTTGGGTTCCTGCAGCTTTTGCAAAGTGGATCAGAACATCACGGTCGTGTTGTTGTGTTGTCATTGGGCAGAGAAAAGGCCTCTGCCCTGCTGTGAGGGAGGCTCCAGGGAGGCTCCAGGGTGGGCAGGAACTCTCTGGAGCATGATGGCACTTCCCAGGCTGCTGTTTGCTGCCAGCACTGCTTAGCAGTGGGCCAGCCTGGGAGAGCCCTGGGCTGGGACCCCGGGAGCCTGCAGTGATGCTGGGAGGACAAGGGATCCCACATATGAGTTAATGGCTGTGGAAGAATTTCCCAAGGGCACTCTTGGAGTTGCTCTCAGTCTGGGTGCAATGCAGGAAAGCAGAACTGCCTGAGAATGCAAGTTCCATCACCACAGAGGTGACCTGCAATAGTAACTAATTCATTAAAAAAAGCATTTAAAATCCCAACCGAAAGTCATTAAAAATCCCAAGTCCTGTCCAGGGGTGGCTTTTGAGGGAAATTTTCTCCTCTAGGCAGGGACTTGTGGACTGATTCAGTGGCTTTCACTGTTGGCCCAGGACTGTTCAGAGATAAATCCGTTCCCTGGCTTCAGGAAGTTGATTCCTGTTTCCTCTTCGACCTCTCCCCTTCTCTGTGGTCCCTAGAGCCCCACACGGTCCCCACAGAGGGGCTTTGATAAGGTTCTCAGGAAATCACTGCCTAGTTATGGAAGGGAAGATATTCAGGATGGGGGAATAGAGGGGGAGATTTGTGCCTGGGTTTGGATCCTGCATCCTGCTCCTGGGGGACACCTTCAGCCCTGGAGGCAGCAGAGCTGACAACCCCAAAAACCTGGGGGTAAAGGCCCTATGTCCTCAGTGGGATCCAGGAGAGGAGCTTTTTTCTGGCTTGGGGTGGCCTGTGGTGAAAACTCAGCATGGGGAGGGGGGAGGAGAGGAGTTCGGCTGTGCTGGGCCTGCAAGGTGGCAGCTTTAGGGTTCCGCTGCCTTTTTTTCTCTCAATACCCGAGCTGGAAGTCGGTGTTAATTAACAATGAATTAGATTATGTAAGAATTAAATTACATAAAAATTCCAACTTGCTGGGCCTGTTTTTGCCCATGTCATTAGATAATCTCCAGCCGAAGAAGGGGTGCTTGGGGTGATGCTCTGTCTTTGCGCCCCTGGGAGTCAGAGGTGGGTCCAGGTGTTCCTGTTGCTCCCAGGGTCAGAGCCTGTCCCAAGCCTTGTGGGAAGCTGGGCCAAGAAGCTGTTTTTTGCCATGGGGAACTGTTGCTTCCACTTCTTTAAGGCTCTTTTCCACACTGATGTCCTGATGCATGTCCTTGCTGTGCAGTGTGATGGGCTTTGAGGTGGGGAGGGGTAGTGGGGAATGTTTTCCTGGCAGGATTGTGCTTAGTTGTTTTTTGGTGCTTAAAAATATCTCCTCAGCTCTGACAGCACGTCTGTGTTCCAGCACACGATTGTGATGGGGGACAGGAGGAGCTGGCAGGTTTTGGGGCTGGGAAATTGCACTGAGGGAACAGCTCCTGTGCTAGCAGCACACAACATGGGACAGGTAAAGATGGCACGTAAAGATGCCCGAAAGGGTGACTCTGAGGGGCTGTCCTGCATGGCTGAGAGCTTGACTGACTTTTCCTACTTTGTTTTTGGCACATTTGGAACAAAACCTTTCTGCTTCCAAATGACACATCCATATGGAAAGACATCTGCATTTTAAAGGAGAAAACTAGCAAGGAACTTGGACGTGTTGTGGGTTAAGTGGAAAGTAAGTTTCCATTTAGCACTAGTCAATACGGTGTTTGTGACACCTGTACTCCAAACTCCCCAGCGCTCACACCTCCCTTGCCTGCTGAGGTGCTGTCAGGAAAATGTGTGTGGCTGCATGGATTCCTGTTTCTGCTGCAAGACATCATCGTTACCTACGGACAAATGGATGTCCATTGCCACTGCATGGAAGTGGCCACTGCTGCTGCTGGGAGTCCGAACTCCAGTGTTGGTGACCCAGCCCGTGCCTGCTTCGCAGAGGTGCTGAGCACCCATCGATCCTCTTAACAGAACAGGCAGCTGAGCCTCAGCACTTCTGCAGCTTGGCTGGGCAAGAACGAGGGACCTCATTCAGCTGGGGGTTGGGAATGTGGTGACAGGTTTTGGGGTGCCTGAGGCTGCACAGCTCTGTGTGGGGCTGTCTTCAAGGGCAGCCTGTGTCCTCTTGGGTGAGGCTTGTTTGGGGTGATGCTCCAAAGACTGGAGCCCCTCTGCCATGGAGACAGGCTGAGAGCTGGAGAAGAGAGGGCTCTGAGGAGACCTTAGAGCCCCCTTCCAGTGCCTAGAGGGGGATTATGAAAAGAGGGAGATTGACTTTTTATGTGTAACAGGACAAGGGGGAATGGTTTTAAACTACAAGAGGGGTGATATAGATTAGATTTTGGGAAGAAATTGTTCCATGTGAGGGTGGGCAGGCCTTGGCACAGGGTGCCCAGAGAAGCTGTGGCTGCCCCTGGATCCCTGGCAGTGTCCAAGGCCAAGCTGGATGGGGCTTGGAGCAACCTGGGATGGTGGAAGGCGTTGGAAGCCCATGGCTTTAAGGGCTTTTCCAACCCAAACCATTCCGTGATTCTGTGCTGTTTCTCACATGTGGTTGTGCCAGCCACTTCAGCTCATGAGATGCCCCATCCCTCTCAGTGCTGGTGTCTGTGGTGAGCTGCAGAACTGAGCCTTCCTCCCCTCTCCTCTGTGCCAGCCTCTCCCCGGGCTGTGTCCCTGGTGTCTCATGACAGTGACAAGCTGTCAGACGTGAATGGCTGTGAGCAGAGTGGCAGTGCCATGGGAGGAAATGACGTTTAGCTTTTGTTGCTTGATTGAGCTGCCTGGGTTTTGTATATCAAGCCTAAAGAAGCCTTTTGGCTTTGTTCTCCCTGCTGTGCCTGGGATCTGTCAGGAAGGGGCTTGGGGAGCAGCACAGAGCAGAAATCTGTCTCCCTGTCAAACCTGTCCTTGCAAGGGGCCTCTCCACCAAACCTTGAATTATCCTGGTTCTCCATGGTTTCTGTGCACTGGGGGCCACCTGGGTGCATTCCCAGTTCCAGCCCCATTGATGTGGTCTCAGCAGCACAGAGTTCCTGGCCTCGCTGTGGGCCGTGGCTCTGTCCCCTCCTGTGCTGTTGGGGTGCAGGGGGAGGTGATGTGGGCAGAGCCAGGGATGCTCTGGGCCTCTGCCTCTTCCTGCTCCTTGAAAACCTGTTCCCATGGCTGTGTGTAGAGGGATGTTTAAGATCTGTCCCATAAAAGTGCTCATATGTGCGGCCTGGCAGCTGGTGGGGAAAGGCCCCTGGATCTGACAGACTCGAAAAGCACATCTGTGCTCTCAGGGTCATCTTTCTGGGGTTTGGGGCCGTGTTTTAGCTAAAGCCAAGGCTTGGACCCGATGTTCTCCGTTTCTGCCTGGCTTCCAGTTTCCTTTGAAAGCCAATCTTTGGGACAGGAGATGAGCTTGGGAGCTGCCTAATTTCTGCACAAGCTGAAGCTTGTTTTTGCCTGGATTGGGCAGAAAAAGATGAATGGACATCCCTTATTTTGGAGTGGTAGTTGGATGGGGCAGTGGGAGGAAGGGAATGAAACTGGTATTAAAGGGAATTACATCCAGAGCGTGACTGCAGGAGCCGGCTCTTTCAGCAGAAAGCCTTGGCCTGTGAATCACACTTTGCTCGAAAGGCTGCTGGATTCCTGATTCCCACTGTTTTGGCACTGAGTCACAGCTGGGTGGGGGCGCAGGTAGGAAACAGAAGCACCAGCAATCCACACCGGGATTTGTGCCCGGAGAGAAGGGAGGAAGTGAATCCAGACAGCTGTGGGAATGTTAGCGGCTTCTGAGGGAAGTGGTGGCTGGCAGGGGGAAGATTCTGAATGGGGTTGTTCCTGGGTGCAGGGCAGTCCCTGGGGAGTGGGGGGACACTGGGCAATCCCTGGGATGTGTGGCCACATGAGGCAGCCCCTGGGATGTGTGGGGACACCTATGAGCCCCCAGGGGACACTGGTCAGCCCAGGTCCTGGCTTGGGTCGTGTTTGTCACTCTGCTCCAGCTGGGAATGGGAGCTGGGGGGGCCCTGCCAGGCACAGGGCAGCTGTGGGGTGCTGCCTGCCCCATAACACCTGGGAAATGTCCCGCTGCATCAGCATCACCTGTGGGTGAAGGGAAGGGGCTCGGTGTCCTTGTGTCATGTTGAGCTGAAAGGCACGTGGGGACAGTGGAAAGATGGAAGTGTCAGAGCTGTGAGTGCCCATGGGATGGTGGCAGAGCCCAGGAGCAGGGAGGAGATGCCACTGGGATTTGGAGGCACAGAATATCCTCTATCCACCCCCCTGGTGCAAGGCCTGGCATCGTCCTGCAGGGAAGTTTGGGTGGGTCATGTCCTGCAAACAGCCCCTTGGTGGGGGAAGAGCCCTCCTAGGAGGAGAGGGCTGCCCCAGGGAGAGCACCCAGCTGATGCTGTCCTGCAGGGGGTGGGCTGAGCCGGCTCTGGGAGAGCTGGGGAGGAAGGGAGAGGGGATATGTCAACAAAAGAGATTTTCTCTGGACCCAGGAAGAAGCATTTCAAAGAGGAAAGGAAAAAAGGACACTACTGTTGGGAATATATCAAATGTGAAAACTAGAATACTTACTTTAATAATTAAAACATTTTTCCCCACAAAAATTCTGTGTTTTTTTCCTGTAGGAATAGTTGGCAATTATACAAATTAATGCAAGATATTTTTAGTCTGCATTTTCGGATTTTTTGATGGAAAGAATGCAGACGGGAATAAGCAGCTCCTCCTGGTTCCCTGGCTGCAATAGCCCCTGGGTGTGGGTGCTGCTGCCTGGAGCATCCATGTGCTTCCACGGGTGTTTGGGAGCCACTGGAGCTGGCATTTGTTCCTGTTGGCTGCTTGGATGCTCTGGGCCCTCTGCTGCCTGCCCTGTGTGCAGGATTTGTGTGGCTGTCTCTGGTACATGTGTTGGCTGCAAATCCACGTTTGTAGAAAAACTGGAAAGCTCCAGCACATTTTTATGTTGATTTAAAGAACAAATAGATAAAATTTATCACAGAATCCCAGTATGGTTTGGGCTGGAATGGAGCTTTCAGCTCACCTTGTTCCAAACCCCATCCAAGCTGGTCTTGGACACTTCCAGGGATGGGGCAGACACAAGTTCTTCACTGGGAGAGAGCGAGGCTATTGCAGCTGAGGATTTTAGGGGGAGTTTTTCCTGCAGCAGGGATGTGTTTCCCCTGGCAGAGCCTGGCTCTGCCTTCCTCTACAGGTGCTGAGCTGCAGCTGCTCACAGAAGTGGCAGAGTCCCCATCCCTGGAAGCATTGAAAAAATGTGTGGATGTGGCACTTGAGGACATGGGAAATTGTGGTGGTGCTGGGTTGGTTGTTGGATTTTATAATCTTAGAGGTCTTTTCCAGCCTTGATGATTCTGTGATTCTCCAGACAGCCTGGCAACTGAAGCTGTGCCAGAGTTCTTGTTTGGAAATAGGAACTTTTTGGGCTCTGCTTCCTTGCACCCCGTGGCCAGCCCCCAGCCCAGCCCCGTGGGTCGGTTCCTGCTGTGCAGTGGGGCCCTGGGGCTGGTGGGACCCAGACCTGATTCTGCCCTGGAGGAATCCTGCCCTGAGTGCTGCTGCCCAGGCTGGGCTTCCTCTGGGCTGTTTTGGGGATGTTTGCTCCTGTTCTTCCCCTCACAAGACAGACAAAATCCATTATCCTGGCCACGAGCAGCTGCTGGGCTTTGCCAGAGCTCTGCTTCCAGCTCCCCTCAGCCCCCGTTACTCCTGCACTGAAGCCCCTCTTTTTAAGGAATTTTACTGTGATACACTGAGAGTATAACAATTTTTTTCTGCTCAATGAGCTTGTCTCTCTGACCATGGTGGTGACCTGCCTCTTGTGCTTCAGAGCAAAGTGAAAAACAGCCTAAAGCTCTGGTTGAAAGGTGGTGCCCAGGAAGGTTTAAAGCAACATGCCTATGATCGATTATAAATCTGCTTTTTGACCAAGAGATATATGAATAATTATTTTTGCCAGGGATTTATAGTCAGAGATGGACCAGCTCGGCCCCTGTTTACGTCCAGTGCTGGAAAACTTGGTAATGCTGCAGAAATTACAGGATTTCAAGCAAACCAAGCAGCTCCACCAGCTGTCTGGAGTGTTGTTCTGTGCTGGAGTCAAATTCAGGCCTAAAGCATCTCCCCTGTGGTTGTCAGGAGCAGCAGTATCCTTTCCAGGATGATCTCAGCGGCTTTTTGTCTCCTCTGTCGTGTGACTTGGATTTTGAAGCAAAAGGGGAGACCAGTCCTGTGTCATGAGACTGGGAGCAGGACCAGAAGCTGGGGAGTTGTGGTGCAGCAGCATCTGGGCTCCAGTCCTGCTCCAGGGATTCTCTTGGGATTGCAGGGTTGATTGGGGGAGGCAGGAGGTGGCTGTGATGCTGAACCCCTTCACATCCTCCCTGAAAGGGGTTTCTGAATGCAAAGGAGGCAGTCAGGTTATTTATCTTGTAAATTAGCCAACCTTTTAACATCGGAGCCGGATGTTTGCCATCCATTACTTGTGCTTCATTAGCTTTTGTCTCCGAAATGTTTCAGAGGAGACGGGAGATAGATAAACGCCACCGAAGAAAAGCCGGGAGCCAGAGCACGATGTCTGGTGAAGGTGGGGAGCGGGAGGCGTTTGCAGGGTGCCGGCCCTGGCAGCCATCGCTGTGCTTCCTGCCGGAGTGGCCGCGGGGCTCTGCCGTTCACAGCCGGGGCTGTTCCTGCTGCTCTGCCCTGCCCGGGGCCCTCCCCTCCGCCCCTTGCTCCGTTCCCAGCCACTCTTTGCTGTGTCTCTCCCGCCTCGGGGCTGGCCAGGCACTGCTGTGTCCCTGGGGGTCACATCCTGCTCGTGATCTGACTGTCGGCGTGGAAGGAGCTTCCTTCCGCATCTCAGACACCCCTCTTTGTAAGCCTGAGACCTGTTCCTCCTGGAGAGCGATCCCTGAGGCTCTTGTGGAGCATCCCAGATGCTTTTGGCTATCCTGTGTGCTTCATCTGGATGGCACAGCCTGGCTATGAGCACGGGGACCCTGGGACAGTCCCCACACTGCTTCCTGAGGATGCAGGTCCTGCTCTGGAGCTGCCAGGAGGGAGGATGCTCATCTGCTCCATTGTTGTGCTGAGCTTCATTTCACCTTTGTCTGCCATCTCTCCCCATTTATCAGAGAGGGCTCTGTGAGCAGGATAAATGTTCACGTTCCACCAATGCTCCTGCTTCTTTCCCTGGCGCAAGGGAATTTTTGTCTTTGGACTTTTTGTTGTGCAGGTGCAGCTCCAGCAGGTCTGAGCTGAGCTCTGCCAGAGCCTTCCCAAGTACCTGGTCCTTGCTCAGCCCCTGTTAACAGGTTGTGATCAGGGCAGCAGGAGGGCAGGGAGTGCACAGGGCTCCTCTCACCTGTGGGATGTGGAGGGGATGGTCTGGTGGCACCGCAGGGACAGAGTGACAGGGCAGGGTGACCACCAGCAAGGACCCCATGGGGTGCTCCTGGGCTGGGGAGTGGAGGGAGCATCCCCCTGGCTGGGGATGTCATTCACTGCCTGCAACAGGGGTGGAAAAAGGGGTTCTTTTAACAAAGAAACCAACGTACTTTTTAATGAATGAATGACAGTGTCTGGCTCCAATGTATTTCCTTATCCGTTCAACAATTGGATTCCAGTGAATGGTGCGACGGAGGCGTTGCTACCAAACACAGCCACAGCTCACAGTGTGAGTGCTGACGTGAAGGGGTTGTGTTTCTCTACCTTGTTTCCCTGGGGATGGCTTTGCCCAGCTTGGCGTGCCAGGATGGTGTCTTGGTGGTGCCAGGGGTGAGTAGCAGCAGCAGCTCTTCAGCGCTGGGGGAACACCTGGATGGGGAGAGGCTGTAGGCAGTGCCTGCTGTGGCACCGGCTGTCACACACCCAGGAACTCAGGGCTTTTCAGGCAGCATCTGCAGCATCTGCCACAAAAAGAACTTCTGTCCCTTTTCGGGGTTGTTTGGTACTTGTCTCCCAACCTCCTGGGTGCAGGGAGCAGGGCTGGGCTTCAGGCACAGGGGAAATGCTGCTGAATGCTCCTCCAGGCAGCTCTGGAATGTTTTCCTGAGGGCTGCCCTCGGCACAAGGGGTGTGTGACCCCCTGTTCTGCCCTCCCACACCCCTCTGAATCAACATGCAGTTTGTAGGGACAGAAGCAATTATTCCCTGGATGCTGGTGGTGTTTAGTTCAGCTCTCAGGCAATGGCCCTGCTGCAGAGATGCTCTGTAAGTCAGAGGGGCGGCAGGAGAAGAAGCTTTTGGAAACCAGCTGGTGGAAATCACGGTATTTACCAGCTCACAGCTGAGCCTGGGAAGGTATTTTTATAGCTTCATGTGGTTGGTTTTCTCCTTTTCTGAACTTGCACACTGAATGCTGTTCTGGGTTTTGTTTTGCTTTGAAACTGTCTCACAGTCAGATGAAAGATGCTCTGTTTCAGCTCTCATTTTCCACCCCTCACACACATACACCAGCCAGCCAGAAAGGAAGGTGTTTTGTTTGGGTGTTTTTTGAATGTGAAGGGAAGGTTTCTCAGTGATTTTCTCTGGCTTTGTCATCCACAGGGTCACTGGAAATAGTGCCAGTGACTCAGGGTTTGCTCACAGCTGATAAGGCTTGCAGAGCAAACTGGTGATTAGAGCAGGTGAGGATGCCCTGCGAAGGCTCTGCTCTTCCAAAATCCTCAGGCGTTGGTTTCCAAGGCTACTCTGTGTGTTACCAGTTAACTTAATCCTCTCACATTCCTTCCCTTGGCTTCACCACGGCTGTGGGATCCCCTTAAACTGCATTCCCTGCCCTCCATAGGGTCCTGCCACTGCTTTGGGTGTTGGACTGCACTGAACCACATCCCAGAGGCTGCTGCCACTGCTGCCTCGTGCTTCTGTCCAGAAAGAGCTTCTGAGGCACAACAGCCTCCTGTGCTTCCCCTCTCCTCCCACTGCTGCCTTCTCCTGCAGAGCCCCTTTGCCGAAACCAGCCGAGGTAGATGTTGGCTGGTCTCCTGCTGCTGTTGGGATGGGGATGGAGAAGATCCTTGGTCAAATCTCTGCTCAGCCCTGTGGCTCACAGCAAGGCACTGTGCACTCCTGGGGTGTCAGGGGCACAGTTGTGCCTTGCCTCGGGCTTTGGGAGCTGGGCTGGCCTGCCTGCAGCACAACCTGGAGTGTTCCAGCTGCTTCCTTCAGGAGCATGTTCTGTCTGCCCTGGGCAGGGACACCAAGTGGGATGAGGCACCATGGCAGGACAAGGTGAATCCTGTGCTGTGGAGCTGGGCACTGTGGGGAAACCTCACAGAATCCCAGAAGGGTTTTTGTTGGAAGGAACCTTAAAGCTCATCTTGCTCCACCCCTGCCATGGGCAGGGACACTTTGCACTATCCCAGGTTGCTCCAAGCCCCGTCCAGTCTGGCCTTGGACACTTCCAGGGATCCAGGGGCAGCCACAGCTGCTCTGGGCACCCTGTGCCAAGGCAACAACACGCCTCAGCCAAGAATTTCTTCCCAATATCCCATCTCTTCCCTCTACTTCCCTCTGGCAGTGGGAAGCCATTCCCTGTATCCTGTCACTCCACAGTCCCTCTCCAGCTCCGCTGGAGCCCCTTTTAGGCCCTGGCAGGGGCTCTGAGGTCTCTGAAGCCTTCTCTTCTCCAGGCTGAACCCCCAGCTCTCCCAGCCTGGCTGCAGGGCAGAGGGGCTCCAGCCCTCAGAGCACCTTTGTGGTCTCCTCTGCCCTTGTTCCAGCTGTCCCACATCCATCTTGTGCTGAGGCCTCAGACCCGGATGCAGTGCTCCTCCTGCCCTGGCTGTTTAACAGCCTTGTTTGCCTTTGGGACTGCAAGCCCTTGGGGACCTCTGTTCCCCCCCTGTACCTGTCACACCCGGCTGCGTCTCCACAAACTGGATATGGGTGTTTTGTTGATTTGTTTCCATTTTGAAGCCATTGTTTGTGTTGCCATGGGGCTCAGGCTGTGCAGGAGGTGCACCCCCCTCCCCACACCGTCCTTTGAGAGGGTGTTTGGTGGGGAATGGCTCCTCCTGGCTTGTAGCATCTCTCATTTTCCTGAATCCAGCTGGAACCCTAGCCGAGTTTTTAAGGTCAGGTTGCTAAGTTACACCTCCTTGGAGGAGTGGGCTGAGAAGTGAGTGAGCAGCCATGGGCTAGGAAGATCTGGGAGCAGTGTCACTCTGCAATAACTGGGCTCTCTTGTCCCCTGTCCCTGCCACCCTCTCAGCCTGTACCGTGTTTAGCTGTTCTTCCCCAAGCATTCTGCTTTATCAAGTTCCTTTGCTTGGTAGATTTAATTAATTAATTGAGGGGTTAGAGGAGCCCCCTCCAGTTACCTGTGGGATGCCGTGAAGTGCTGCAGGAGGAGGGGCGGCCCTTTGTCTATTTTTAGTTTGACTTTTGGGGCTGTGAGGTCTTTGGGACATGTCTTGTCCCCCTTGGACCTTGGAAGTGGCCTCACATGTTTCTCACAGGGCATATGGCTGTCACCAAGCCACAGCTCTGGAGCAGGTGGGCAAGGTCTGGAGCAGCTGCTGCTCTGCCCTTTTCCCTCCTTACTCTTCCTCCCCAGACCAGCCTCCTCTTCTCTTTGCTGTGTTCCACCAGCAGCCTGCCTCTGGGACGGGATTAGCACCATGTGTGTTCAGTTTGTGTCAGAGCTGCTGGGACTGGGTGCTGTGGCAGGATGAAGGCTTCCCTATTCCCAGGAGTGGGACATCTCTGGAGGGTCACCATCTTTGGGCATTTCCAGGACATGTGCAGGAGGTTTCCTTGCTTTGTTCCTGGGCAAATCATATAGATCAGTGAGGCTTATTGGGGTCGTTTTTGGACAGTGAGAGCAGTGGGTTTAGGGTTATTTTCCCCTCCTGCTGCTTTCTCTGGTGCTGCTGGGGCTGTGTTGGGGCTGCTGTGGTGACTCCCCCATCCTGCCCTGGGAAGCTGCAGACTCCATGCTCTCTGTGTTGGGCTAGAAGTGCCCTTTGGAGAGCATCTTCTGCCACACAGAAACGAGCTGGGAGGGGAGGCTGGAGGTGTGTGCTGTTTGTTGCAGGAGGGCTGCAGGAACTGGCATTTAATTTGCATTAAACTTTTCTTTCTCCCTCCCTTCCTTTTATCTGAGCCCTTCCCCTCTCTTTCCTGGTTTGGAGAGGGACATCACCGTGGGGAAGGCACTGGACACAGCACAGCTTTGGAAAAGCGTTCTGCTTCTTCCCATGCTGCTGCTGGGTGTCCGGGGCTGTGGCTGGGATGGGGCTGCTGGAGCAGCCTTGCCCCTGCCTGCCACAGTCTCTCCTGCCCCACGGCTGTCCCTGGGGCTGGGCTGGCCTTGATGGTCTTCCCACATTTCCTCATCTGGCTGGGGGTGACAGAACTGTCACTGGGCTCCTGCCTGAGCTCTCACACCCAGCCAGGAGGATTTTTCCACCCCTGTCATGACTCGATTATGTGCTCTCCTTCCTACCCAAATGCCGAATGGCAGCTAAATATAGGCTGTAGCAGCGTTGATTGTGGCTTTTCTAATTGAGCTTTACACTTCCATCAGGGATCTTTACTAATGGGATGTGGCATCCTTGATAGCACCCAGCTGGGACGCCTGCTTGGGAAGCAGATGGACATGCAATGTGACTTCCCAGTGCTGTCAGGTCCTGCCTGGCAGTGCCTGCTGAGGCACCAGCTCTGTGCACCAGCTCTGGTTTGGGCTGGGATGGTGTTCATTTTCTTCCCGTAGCTGGTCCAGGGCTGTTTTGGATTCAGGGTGAGAACAATGTTGATAACACGCTGCTGGTTTGGTTGTTGCTGGGAAATGCTCTCCCCTAGTCAAGGACTTTTCCATTTCCCGTGCTCTGTCACTGGGGAGGTGACAAGAACTGGGAGAGATCATGGCCAGGACAGAGGGATATTCCAGGCCATGGGATGTCATACCCAGTATGGAGACTGGGGGGTTGACTGGGAGAGGCTTATTGCTGCTGAGCAGCAGGCTGGGCTTTTTGGGTGGTGAGAGACTGTATTGGGCACCACTTGCCTATCTGGGATTATTTTCCTCTCTCTCTTTTTCTTATCTCCATTTTCATTACAGTAATAACAATAACAACAACAACAACAATAATAATAAACACCAACAACTGTATTTCAATTACTACCTCAACTCATGGGTTTTACCTTTTCCCAGTTCTGTTCCCCACCCCACTGGGGGGTTGGGATGAGCGAGGAGCTGTGTGGTACTTATGTGCCCGCTGTGGTTCAGCAATGACAAGTGGGATAGTAAATCCATGGAGCTGAATCGTGCTTGGGAATTTGAGTTCAGATTTCAGAGCTAAACAGGTTTCTAGTTGCTTTGCTTTTTCTGACAATATAAATTGCTGCCTGAAGATATATAGCTTGAAAATTGCTTCTCTAACAGAGTGAATTCTTCTGTTTTTTTCCCCCATGTGACTCTTGTGAGTGGCCCTGTGAGCACAAAAGGAACAGGAGCACTAAAATGCTAATGGGGTTCTGCAGGTGATGGAGCTGTACACAGGTATCCTGGGATTTACATGCACAGAAAAAGGAATGTTTTGAACTCATTTATGCAGCACAGCGATGTGTTAAGCTCTGTCCTCATTGCCTTGTGCCAGTGAAATATGTTACCAGGAGAGGTACAAATGTTCTGCTGGAATGGAAACTGCTTGGGAAGCTAATTCTGGCTTTGTATCTCTTGGCACAGCTTGTTTCCATGCTGATCCCACTGAAGCGTGGGGCCTGGGGTGGGCAGGATGGTGCTGAGCACCTGGCACAGCTGTGGCACTGCTGCCCCAGGCCTAGGGCAGTGCTGTCCCTGCCCCAACCCCAGAGAGCAGCAGCCCCTGGGAATCCAGAGAGAATGTGATTGATTTACACCAGTGAACTGCTGACCTGTTGTGCAGAGGTGCTGCCCAGCCCTGCCCTGAGGGACGTGTGGGGTCAGGCTGGCAGGGGGTGCCCCGTCCTGGCCCCTGCCCCAGCTGCTCCCACGGCCGTGTGCCCCAGGGGTTGGCGTGACCGTCCCTGGGAGGTGACTGCGTGGCTGTGGCACTGCTCTGGCCCCGTGTCTGCTCTCCTGAGTGACATCAGACTGGCACCACTTGGGACCTGCTGCCACGATTGGAATGGGAGTGAAGAGCTGTCGTGACAAACATCGCAGTGACAGGCGAGCACCAAGGGTCAGGAGCTCTGGCATGATAGACTCTGCACTGGAGCATGAAGGAGGATAAAATTTAGTGGTGGAATGTGCAGGGAGGCAGAGGGGTTGCCCTGCTGTCTGCATCAGGAGCTCAGGTCTGCATGATCACCAGGCTGGAGCCCCTCTGCTCTGGAGCCAGGCTGGGATAGCTGGGGGTGCTCACCTGGAGAAGAGAAGGATCCAGGGAGAGCTCAGAGCCCCTGCCAGGGCCTAAAGGGGCTCCAGGAGAGCTGGAGAAGGATTGGGGACAAGGGATGGAGGGACAGGCCAAGGGGAAATGGCTTCCCAGTGCCAGAGGACGGGGATGGATGGGATATTGGGAAGGAATTGTTCCCTGGGAGGGGGGGCAGGCCCTGGAAGAGGTTGCTCAGAGAAGCTGTGGCTGCTCCTGGATCCCTGGAACTGTCCAAGGCCAGGTTGGACGGGGTTTGGAGCAACCTGGGAAATTGGAAGGCGTCCCTACCTATGGCAGGGGTTGGAATGAGATGGGCTTTGAGGTTCTTTCCAACACAAATTATCCTGGGATTTATGATGCCCCAGGATGGGTGGAAAAAGCTGAGTCCAAGATAGAGGGAGGGCAGTGAGGAGTGTGGAAATATCCATGGGGAAATGAAAGCTAATTTTGTGAGAGGAGACTGAAAGAATTTGTGTTAATCAGCCTTGAAAAGTGCAGGCAGAAAGGGGCTGGGACTTCATTATAATGAAAATTAATCATGGGAGCAAACACTGCAGAGGGGGATAATTATTTAAGCTAAAGGTTAATATTGCCACAAGAACAAATGAGTATAAGCAGTGAAGAATTGAATTTTAGATGGAAATGTGAAGGATCTGTATCATTCATTATGAGATTTACCCATGGCAGGGGATTGGAATATGATCCTTTCCAACCCAAAGCATTCTGTGGTTCTGTGATTTTGGAACAGCCTTGGGGTGTGCTGGAGAGCTCATCTGGGCTCAGCTCAGGTTCTGTGAAAGCAGGGGACCAGAGACAGCCTTGGGGTGACCCATGAACAACATGCTGGGCTCTGCTCCTTTTTATTGCATCTCTGGGATCCTTGGGGCATGGCCTGGGCCAGTGTCATGCCTGAGGGGGCACCTGAGGGGGCACCTGAGGACCATCCCGTGGCTCTGGGCTGGAGCAGGAGGAGGGGGCTATGCTCCCACTCCCCTGCAGGCCTGGGCTGCCTCTGGGCTTTGGGAGAGAGGTGGCTGGTCATGCTGCCACATGGACGTGTGTCCTGGTCACCCTGTCACCCTAGGTGTTCTTGCTTTTGAGTATTTGTAACTTTGTACTGCGGATTCTCACGCAGCTTCATGTAAACAATGTATGTTTTTAAAATGTTGACATATTTCTCCTCTGGGAGGAGAAATGTGATTGATGGTGATGTTCACCATCCAAGTTAAAGAAGTGGCGACCTGTGTAGCCAATCTCTTGACCTTTGTACAAATGTATATAAATAGAGTCAAATTTTGAATAAAAGAAAAAAAAAGAAGAAGTTTCCCCTGAACTCTGCTTTGTCCTTTGTGTGTCGTGAGCTGCAACATATGGTGACCCTGATCGTGCCTTTGGTCACCCCTGCAGATTTGGAGCCCCATCATCAAACTCAGTTGAGTTTTGACCTCTCAGAGACATTGAATTTGTGTTCCTCAGTGTTTCATGATACCCTGAGGAGCTCTGCAGTCTCTGCTGTGTGAGTCTGGCTTTCTGGAGTCTGGACCTTCCATTGTGCCTGTCCAGTTACCTGCTTTCCACCTCAAATCCCTTTCTGATGTTGTGCATGATGTTTAATGAGGATTTCACTATCTCAAAGGGAATTTTTATCCCTTCGGTCTTGAACTGTCTGGTTTATTTATTTGGTTAATTCAGATTACTGGGAGTTTTGAGGTGAGCTGGGGGCTTGAATTCTTTTTGTGCTGGTTGTGCCTTGCAGCTCAACATGCTCAAATCCTAATTACAGTATCTGGCCGGGGAGAAGGCTTTGCTGGCACAGCAGCAACTTTGCTAACAGAGGGTGCAGTGTGGTGCTGAGCCAGGTGTGCCCAGGTGGGCAAAAGGCCAATGGAACCTGGCCTGTACCAGCCACGATGTGGCCACAGACCCAGGGCAGTGCCCATCCCCTGTGCTGGGCTCTGCTGGGGCACTCCAGTGCTGGGGGCAGCCCTGGGGTCTTCACAACAAGGACATTGAGGGCCTGGAGCGTGTCCAGGGAAGGGAATGGAGCTGGGAAAGGGGCTCAGCCTGGAGAAGAGGAGGCTCAGGAGGGATGTTCTGGCTCTGCACAACTCCCTGACAGGAGGGGACAGCGGGGGTGGGGGGTGGTGGGGTGGTGTAGAGCTCTGGTCCCAGGGAACAGGGACAGGACAAGGGGAAATGGCCTCAAGCTGTGCTGTTAGGGGAGGGTTAGATTGGATCTTGGGGAAAAATTCTTCATGAGAAAGGTGTTAGGACATTGGAAGAGGCTGCCCAAGGCAATGGTGGAGTCACTATTCCTGGGAGTGTTGAAAAGGGCTGTGGATGTGGCACTTAGGGACATGGTTTAGTGCTGGGATAATGGTTGGACATACTGGTCCTGGAGGGCTTTTGCAACCTGAACAATTCCATGAAGGGTGCTGTGCTCAGCCAGGGGCTGCATGTGTGTCACAGAGGGGTCCCGGCCTGAGGGACCCCTCCCACCTCCTGAAGGTCCCTGCCCTGTGTCCTGTCCCACCTCCTGAGAGCCTGTGTCCTGTCCCAGCTCCTGAGAGCCTGTCCCTGTGTCCTGTCCCAGCTCCTGAGAGCCTGTCCTTGTGTCCTGTGTCCTGTCCCAGCTCCTGAGAGCCCCTGCCCTATGTGTCCTGTCCCAGCTCCTGAGAGCCCCTGCCCTATGTGTCCTGTCCCAGTTCCTGAAAACCCCTGTCCTGTGTCCTGTCCCAGCTCCTGAGAGCCTGTCCGTGTGTCCTGTCTCAGCTCCTGAGGGCCTGTCCCTGTGTCCTGTGTCCTGTTCCAGCTGCTGAAAGGCTGTGTGCTGTCCCCGCAGGTCCCTGGACAGGAAGCTGCAGCGGCCGCTGCTGGGGAAGTCGCGGACGCTGCCCAGCATCCCGCAGTCGCCGGTGCTGAGCCGCCTGCCCCCGCTCGAGCCCTACAGGGACGAGATGCCGGAGCAGAAGCCCTACAAGGAGCCCTCGGCCTCTGAGCACCAGAAAGGCTGCACGGTCCCTTCTGCCGGTGAGTGCCGGGCCAGCACGCACCCCTCTGTTTCTGCAGGATCCCAGCAAAGCTTTCCTGCTTCTCCTGGGGCACAAATCCAACTCTAGCCCGCGCGGAGTTTATTCTGCTCTGAAAATTGCCCTTCTTGGTGAACTTTTGGGGTTGTTTTTTTTTTGCCCCTGGTTGAGTCTTTCTTTGAGCTTGATACTTAAACCTCCTCATGCTTCATATTATGCTGGTGAAAAAGAAGAGTTGGTTCTTGGAAGCCACCCGAGGTGGGGAGGTGATGCTTGGAGCCATCTGCCTGAGGGTGCTGGGGTGAGGTACCACCCTGGGGCCTCCTTGGCCAATGCAACAGGCCCAGGTGCCTCTTTTCCATGTCACAAAGAGGCTTCGGGGCACTTGTAGCCCACAGCCCTGGCCTCGGAGATTTGCAAATGCTCCCAGCCTAGTACTGTGTGTTGGCCTTTGGGTCAGCCCTGAGGATTTTTATTGTGTTCTTCTACTCTCATGCTGATCCTGATGAAATACTAATATGGCTGGGCCAGCTGTTCTGAGCAAGTTTATTGGCAAAGCCACTGATGGCCAAAGCGTTTCAGTGCTTTTGGTGCCAGCAGAATCACGCTGGGACTATAAAAGTGGTGGGAAAGGGAATTATTAACACTGAAACAAAGATAAGGCCTGGGCTGACAGTCCAGCGCTGAATAAAATCCTTATAAAACAGCTCTCTTCAAACAGCACCCTTGGATTTTTTTATTCTTATGGGTTTTTTTAAATTATCCCTCTCACAGTCATATCCTTGTGCTGCTCAGCAGAGCAGCTGTCCAAACCCTGGATTAATTCTGATGCTTTGCAGGCTGCATTTCATTTCCTGGTGCTAATTCCCCCAAAAGTTGTGCACAGGGCGGATCTTTGCACATCACTGAGCCCGTCCTGCCACTCTTGTCATGACAGAACTCCTGGGTGTCCTGCAGCACCTGAGCTACTGAGCTTCCATGTGTGGGACTGTGGGTTTTCCTTCAGCCCATCAAATTGTTAGAGTAGATCTTGGAATGGAAGGAAACCTGTGGGAAAGCTGTGTAGCCTCCACCACGAAGGACATGGCATCCAGAGCTCCCTTGCACACCTCCACATCCCCGGTTGCTCTGTTGGTGCTTCCAGGGAGCTGTGCTGGAGGTGAGGGGAGGGAGTGGGTGGCTGGTGTGAGACTGTGGGGTGATGTTGCTGTGTGAGTCAGACCCAGTGCAAACACCTCACCCTCTGCTGCAGAAACCTCCTGTCCTGGGAGGGCAGGCAGGCTCCTGCTCCATGGAACAGCTGTCCTGGAGCAAACCCTGGCACAGACCTCTCTGCACAGTGGGAGTCACAAAAACTCTGAGTGCACATAAGGAGTGTTTAAGATCTTACCTTTACTCATGGCTGGGAGGGCCCGGGGATGCCAAGAGGAGAAGGAGTAGGAAAACCCTTGGAGATTTCAGGGCTTCCTCCACAGCCAGAGCAGTGGATGAATGAGTGTGTTGTTTTCTGTCCAGATTCTCCCACATTCTTTTCCTGGCCCAGTTAGGAGCTGCTAATTAGTTACTCATGAAGGCTGTCAGGATGCTGTCCTGGAGGAAGAAAAGAGAAGAGATGGCACTGCTGGCAGGATGGGACATTTGGACAGCACAATGGGAATGGAGCAGCATGTGGTGCTGCAGGTTAACGAGCCGTAGGATGCTGACAAGGAATGCAGGATTCCCATAAAGATTTATGAATAAGAGCTGGGGTGCTGGGTGTCAGGATGGAGAGAAGTTGGAACAGGTTGCCCAGAAAGCTGTGGCTGCCCCATGATCCCTGGAAGTGTCCAAGCCCAGGTAGAATGGAGGTAGGAGCACCCTGGGATAGTGGGAGGTGTCCCTGCCCATGGCAGGGGGTGGAATGAGATGAGCTTTAAGGTCCCTTCCAATCCAGACCATTCCATCATTCTCAGATAAGGTCCTTTCCCTAAAGAAGGGGCGAATTTGCTGTGAGCAGGTACCACCACTCCCCATTCAAGGTGGGGAGACACATGACCAAAGCCAGCTCAGGAAGAGGCTCATGCACAGGGACATGGCAGAAGCAGGGCTGTCCTTGGCAGAGGTGATGAGGTCATCTTCAGGGGCAGCTCATGGCTCTTTGGGGAGGAGCTGCACTCTGGCTCGCTGCTATTTTGGGGGGCATGAGCCCCCAAGGAACACCTTGAGAGGAATCACCAACCAAGATGGCAGAAGTGATTATTTTTGGCATGGATGAGATGTGACATCCTCATCTGGCCACTGGGACGTGTTCCTCAGCCTATTCCTTTGTGTCCCATGGCTCCAGCGTGGCAGCAGTGGAGGAGGGACGTGCCCTGGCACTTGGTGGGAGGTCACAGGAGGTTGTCCTGCTGTGGCACCACAGCTCCTCTGCAGGTCCTTGTGAGGACACCAAGGTGCCTGGTGCTTGGGAGCTGGGGCCCTGAAGATGGGCAGAAGAGCTGAGCCTGTGGCTGCTGAGCCTCCCAGACCCCTTCTTTCCCTTCAAAAAAATGTTCTATCTCATTCTGTGAGTTCAGGAACTGCCTGGGCTGGTGAGCAGGTCTGGGTTTCCTGCTGGTCTGGTTTTGTTTTTCCCCTGCAGGTCACCTGTAACAGTGTTGGTGTGGTCAGCTGGGACAGGCTGTGAGCTCTTTCCATCCTATATCCTTCAACCCCTTGCCTGGAGCTGCTCCAGGATTAACCCCAAATCCTTATGGCTACAAGCCCGGAATGTAGGGAGGGGAAGACAAGCATGAATGGGACTTGATTGAGCAGGGACAGTGCCTGCCCTATCCAAACCATTATCCCTTGGGTGTCACACTGCCGTCTGCCAGGAGGTCTCACACGTGCTGCTGGCACAGAGCAATGAGCTGCCTGTTGCTTCTCATCCCTGTTCCCCTGTGAAGATTTAGGAGTGGGGCTGAGGAAAAGCTCTCCTTTGCTCTCTCTCCTCCTTCTACTGCAGGCAGGGGCTTCCTCTCAGCCTTTGACTACCTGCAGCCCTCAGCTGCAGCCTGCACAAAAACTCACTGCATGGTTTACATGCCTGGTCCCTTGTAGTTCCCTCTTCTTGCACCTGGAAGGAGCAGACCAGTTTGGAGCACTTCCCTGTCTCCGCTCTCCCTTGTCTGTCAGGCAACATGCAAAGCTCTTCAGAAGCTGGCTCCATGCCCTGCTGTGGATCTGGGAAGAAGTTAACTTGTTGTAGTGAGTTTACTGGGAATTGTGCCCATGGGAGGAAAAGAAAGAAGCCACCAGAGGAAGCAGCTGGATTTGAGCTTAGATGAGGACCCTGGAATTATTTTTTCTTCCACTTGTAGAGGATGTACTGGAGAGACACTGGGTCTCTGTCCCCTCCATCCTTTGATGTGTGTCCTCCCTAACACCTCAAATTCAGAAAGAAGAAAGGGTTTGCAGGAATTGTTATTGTCAAGCCCAAGGAGATGGTCAGAAGATCTTCCAGAGGTGCTGAATGTGCACGGCTCTGCGTGGCAGAGGGGTGAGCAGCTCCAAGACACAAGAGCATGGGGACTGCTGGCCTCCAGTCTGTGGGCTTGCTCCTGTTCCTGGCATTTCCTCTCCAGGTTGGATGGGACTTTGAGTAACCTGATCTAGTGAGTGACTTCCCTGTCTGTGGTAGGGGTTGGAACGAGATAAGCTTTTAGTTCCCTTTCAACCCAAACCAGTCTGTGATTCTCTGACTTCTTGATCTTCCCCTTCTGACTGTTCTGGGCTTGATCATCGATTCACTTGTTTGATAGCAATCAGGACAAGCTCCTTCAGTAGGTGGAAAATTTTGGGGTAGACAGGGTCCTGTGGTGTCTCCCTGTGCATAGGGAGGAAGGACCCAGTTCAGTGAGGATCACCCCTTGGGCAGGCCAGGGAGCAGCTGCCTCTGGTCCAGCTCCTGGCCTGTGCTGGAGAATGCAGCTTCTGTAGATGAGAGATGAGACCAAAAGCAGCAACATCCTTGGGGAGCTGGGATCAGTGAGGCAGATGTGGCCCAGCTGCTCTGTAGGATTTGAAACCCAACAGCTCATCCTTGGGTGAGGTGCCCTGCACAGAGGTGTGGGTACAGCAGGTGAATCCTTTCCCTCATTCAGCGCATGGCCTTGGGCCAGGGGAGCTCAGGACAGTAGAGGCTGTGTCTGGGTGGGCTGTGGGGCTGGGAGGGGACAGTCTTGAGGACACAGGGTGGCACAGGCAGCGGCTGGGCCATCTCAGGTGAGCACGGGGGCAGGTTCCTCCTTTTATGTGTGACTTCCCTGCGTGTCCCCTGCGTCTCCTGTGTCGGTGTTCCCTGCTGCGCTCCCAGAGCGATGCTCTCTCAGGATGGCAGGCTGGATCTGCCTCCGATTGACGTGTTTGTGCATGGAATAATCACAGCTTTCAAACAGCACTTCCTGTGTTGTGTGAGGTGACATTTGGAGAGGAGCAGCAGCAGCTTATTAAACTGGAAGTAGGGGAGGAAAAATCTACACGACGCTTGGAGTGCTGTGTTCTGGGTTGCCTCTTTGATGGAATGGTTTGGATTTGGGTTGGAAGGGACTTTCAAGATAATCTTGTTCCACCTCCTGTCATGAGCAGAGACATCTCCCATTAGATCCAAGCTCCAAGCTCTGTCCAACCGGGCCTTGGACACTTCCAGGGATGGGACAGCCACAACTTCCCTGGGCACCCTGTGCCAGGGGCTCCCCACCCTCACAGGGACCAATTCCTTTCTAGTGTCCAGTTTAATCCTGCCCTCTGGCAGTGTGTGTAGGTAGTTCCTCCTCTGGTGGCTTGTAGTCCAGCCTGCGTCTCATCATATTCCATGTAAACCCCACAGCCTTTCTGGGTGAACTGGACTGCACTGCTGAAGTGGGGCTTAGGGCCTTTATCTGCTTTAAACCCCAGAAGTGTTTTGCTCCTCAGCCCTGGTGTAGTGGGTCATGGCTGTTCATGCTCAGAGGTGCTGGGTTTTTCAGAAGTGAGAGGCGAAGGCTGTTGTTGCCTTGGTAAGAGGCTGCAGGAAGGGGAGAGCCCCTGAAGGCAGTCCTGTGAGATGCCCTTTTGGGCTCATAATTGAGAAGAAGCTTTTATTGATTGTTTGTCATGGCTTGAGCAGTGATTTTGGCTGAGGGGAGGAGGCAGGGCAAGCTCCAGATGTACAGAGGAGATTGGCAACAAAAAGCAGGCGACAATCCGAGCCAAAGGGAAAAGAGTGCAGCAGTGATATTCTGGAAACATCTCCTGTTGTTTTGTTGTTTTTCCCTTTTGTTGCAATGAAATGTGGCCAGTCCTGCCCTGGGATCACCAGCCCTGCATGGTGCCAACTGTCCTCTGTCACTGCCACCACTGTCACAGTGCTAGTGGGGTTTGTCCCTGGGGCTCTCAGCCCTGCACTGCTGCATCCTGCTGCTGCTGTCGACGGGCGGGTGGAGAAGGGAAGTCTGGCTTCTGTCCTTCATGGGGCTGTTGATTTGCTCCTGGCTGTGCCGTAAAGGTTTGGTTTGGTTTTTATTTTTTTCCCCTGCAGGACGAGATGGCAGTAAATCCTTTCGTAATTTGTTACACTTGTGATGCCTCACAAGTGGCATTTTTCCCATTCACAAAGCAAGACTTCAAGGCCAGGTTGGACGGGGCTTGGAGCAACCTGGGATAGTGGAAGGTGTCCCTGCCCATGGCCGGAGGTTGGAACGAGATGAGCTTTAAGCTTCCTTCCAACAAAAAGCATTCCATGGTTCTAACTGTATTTGGATGATTCCTGCCAGGAGGATGGTGGGGGCTGTGGGTACCTGGGGTGAGCGTGCTGGGTGCAGGGGCTGTTGCCTGGGCCAGGGGGTATGTGGGGATTTGTGGGAGAGACCTGCCCTCTGAATAAGCTCCCAGCATCTGTACCCCACAGCTGTGGAAGGGCCAGAGGGAGTCCAGGGATGCCCACCAAGCGTCCCCAGAGCTGGCTGGAGGGGTAGGACATGTCTGGGCCACGCTCTGATGGGGAGGTATCTCCTTCTCCTCTGCAGGGGAGGCCTGGCGGCTGGAGGATGACTGCTCGGAGCCCCCCAGTGCCCCCCAGCTCGGCACGGCAGTGGAGGACGCCCCGTTCAGCTACTTCCGCACCCGCTCCTTCTACATGAGGAAAAGCCTGTCCGTGGACAACCACCTGGGCTCCCTGAGCTACGCCGTGCACCCGGCCGAGAGCAAGGCCGAGCGGGTCAGGACCAAGCTGCGGCGGCAGTTCGTGAGTATCGGGCTCTGGCCCCCACCTTCACATGCACGCGGCTTCCCAAAAACACTGACATCTTGGAGAGCTATTTCTGTGCCCAACATTAGCAAAACAGCAGAAAGAGAGGCTGCCCCAGAATGGTGGAGCAGATGGTGGCGGCAGCTTGACTTTGCCCAGCCCATGACAGAGCCCCTCTCCTCTCTCCTGGGGGTCTTGTCCCTCCTGGCTCCCACTGGCTCGGGGCAGCTGGTGCTCAGCTGGGTGAGGTGTGGGACGAGGGCCTGGACTCTGGGCATTGCTGTCCAAAGCATGGAACAAGGCTGAAGATAGGAAATGAGCTTTCCTGTCCTCAGCTTCATGTCTGTGAGGAACTGCACCTTCCTAAAGGTTTCCCGGGGGCCAGCAGTGAGGGGCTGGGGCAACAATGAGCCAGCACTGAGTCCCTGGGGCAGCTCAGACCTTGCTGGCCCTTGGGAGCTCCTGGTGGCAGGACAGCAGGGATGCGTCAGGACTGCACCGCAGCTGTGGGAGCTCTGATCAATGTTTAAAGGGCTCTGCTTCTTCTCTTTACCTGAGACACCCAACCCCGGGGTTCGGATGTCCTTCCCCCGCCTCCTTACCCACTCTGCGTTGTAATGAGGGCTCGGGTGTCGAGGTGATGAAAAGTACTTGGTGTTGATTGGCAGTGGCTGAGAGAGTAGGTACAGTGGGAATGGAGCAGGGCATGGGCTGAGGCAGCGCAGCTCACCCTGCCCCGGGCTGTGCAGACACATCTGCTGGGACCCTGGGGGCACAGACTTCCTCTGCCCAGAAGAAGGGCTGGGCCCTCTGGGGTCACACGCACTGGGGGTTTCTCTGGGCAGTGCCACAGCTGGGCAGAGTGGGTCTGGGGGCTCACCCTCCCTGCCTGTGCCTGCGTGGTTGGATGTAGACACCGCTTTTGCCCCTGGGAGGGCAGCTCCCGTCTGGAGTGTGGGTCTGCCGTGGGGGAGCCTGTGGGAGCTGCTCACAGTCCCAGCACTGCCAGTGAACCTTCTCTGTGGGAACTGCTGCCTCAGGCTCAGGAACAGCGTGAAACCTCAGGGATGGAGATGAGGACAAGCAGGATGGGGCACCTGATGAGCAGCTGAAAGATGTTGGAGTTATTTAAGATGAGGCGGCCCTGCTGTGGGGTAAGGAATTGTCTGATTTTTCTGTCTGCCTGGATCTGTGGCTCCAAGCTGTACCCAGGAGGGTAGGAGTGACAGGAGGGCACTGAGATGTTGGGGGCTGTTGTCTTTCAGGCATGTTTTTCCAGTATTTCTGTGGGACCTGTTCTCCACAGCCTCTGTGCTGCAGTGGAGATGAGCACAAAAGGTGTGGAAGCCCTTGGGTTTTAAGTGCAGTGTCCTGGTACCTGCAGAGAACCAGGTTCTGCCCCTCCTGTGGGGCAGCCCCCTGTCCCTCCCTGCTCGGTGCAATGCCAGGACTTCTCTGTGCTGTCTGTGGCCAGTTTGAGTTGGTATTTGACTTACTCAGGTTTTGGGGACCTTTAGCTTTGCTTGGTGTACCCACAGAACTGTCTGTAAAGGAACAGAGCAAGTTTTTTATAGGATGTGAGGTTGTTTTTTCCTTGTTAAATCATTTCTGGCTCGTTTCAACATAGAAGTTGTTGCTGTAGGCTCAGCTATGGGTTCTGTCCTTGTGAGACCTGCTGAGAAAAGAAGGCTCATCCTACTTGGAAAGGGCTTCCAGAGGGCCCTTCAGGAGAGGCAGAAGGTGTGGAGGAAGGTGAACTGGCAGTGCTTGGCTGAGGCTTGGGCCAGTACAGGACCAGCATTCCCGACAGCCCCAGAGCCTGGTTTCTAAGCTCAAAGTACAGATCCTGCCAAGCTGGGGAAATTATTTCCAAGAACAGTTCTGGGCTCTGTGTCCTCCCAAGGCTGGGTTAGTTACTTCCCATCTCTGTGCTGGAGGTGTTGCAGCCTCCCCTGGGCTGGTGTTGTGCCCTGGCTGTGTGTGACACCGGCTCTGCCCAGCCCTGGCTGGGGCAGGAATTGCAGCCAGGTGGGATCTGCTCTGCCCGTGCATGGCACAGCACATGCAGGAGAGAGCACGATTTGCCATACCATAGTGGCTCATCTTTTAGGAAGAAGCTGGATTCATTTTTCTGGGCTGTTGCACTTCCCCAGCCTGTAATGTCAATTTCTGGCTTTGCTCTTTCTGTGCTGACAGTCTGAGACACCTTTGCTGTGTGATGCAGCTGCTTGGCTTGGTTTTAAATTTCCCCAGAATAGAATTTGGGGAATTACTGAGAGAGGGGGGAAGCTCTTGAGGTTTTGGGTGGGACCCTCCCGTGACAGGGTGGATGGTGATGGGGCAGAGCTGCTGCCCGCAGCAATGCACCCACTGCTGTGTGGCCACCTCACATCCATGTGATGCTGCCTAATGAAGGCTTTGTGCTGGCCATGGGCACCTGAGCTTGTCCAAGGGAGAATTTGCTATCATTTATGTGGAAACACTCGGGTCTGGCTTCCCTGCTCCTCTGGCTGTGACATGCTGGATGCTGCCAGGGCTGCCAAAGCATCTTTCAGTGCAGGGGGAGCACCTGCAAATCCTGCCCGGCCCCACTGTCCCGGAGCAGCTGCTCTTGCTGTGCCTGCACAGGCCAGCACACCTGCCTTCCTCCCGGGTGCTGGGCAGGGTGGATTCTCCAGCCGTGTCACTGGTGGCATGTGTCTGCTGTGTGATGGATCTGCACGTACAATCTGCACGTACAGATTACTGGAATTTGCATAATTTGAATTTTAAATGAATTCCAATTTTTATGATTGTCAGAATGAGTTTTCTTTCTAATAAGCCTTTCCTTTTAACTCCTCCAAGGCCTGTAGTGCTGTCAGCATTCCTGCCTTGGAGACAGGGGAGCGGCTGATTGCTTTTGACATCTGTCTCTCACTCGGATCCCCTGCCTTGTCCCAGTCACTCCAGCTGTGACAGAGACAACGACCATGGCCAGGCTGTGACCATGCTCTGAGGCCTTGGGCATGTTTTGGGGGTCACTCGGTGATGGACAAGGGACTGTTTTAGTTTTGTGCCCAGCTGGCTCCTGAGATGGACAGCAGGAGCAGGGGTGGGACCTTCTGCAGTGTCTCTTGCCCAGGGAGGAGAAGCAAATCATGGCTGAGTTACAGACTGTGCTGATCTCCTTGTCTTCACTGGAAAACTGGTCATTAAAGGCAGAATTAACCCTGTTAAACTCAGCATTAACCTTATGGAGCATTAAAAGAGGTCACCAGGGCTGAGTCACTCTCTGTGGTGGCTGCTGAGACAGTCAGTGCAGATTGCAGCAGGGCTCTGAAGGAATTGTGCTCTTCCCTTTTCTCCATGGGAATTTCAAGTTCTCTGTATCTAGGCCACTCATTCTGGCATTGCCCACTCATTTTGTGATGTTATGTCACAGATCCTGCTGCCTCTGGAGAGGAGGAGCCAGCAGTGCCCAGGGTTCCACGTGCTGACACAACTTGGTTTGAGGTCTCTACCCTGACCCCTGTGCTGCTCTGAAATAATGTGCTGCTCTCTGGGCACCACAGAGGAGTCACCTGGTTTGTGCAGTGGAGGTGGAGGAGAGCAGCCCTTGGCATTGCCATGGCATCCTTGGTGCTGCTCCAGCTGCCCTGGCACTTCTGCTTGCTGTAGTTTCTGCAGGTTTCAAGTAGGTGACTCAAGGTTGTGTTGCTTTCCTGCCTCTGCAGTAATTAATTTTACTCTGTACTCTCATGCATTAATTTATTTTTAATTATTATTATTTGTATGTGGTGTTTTTCCAGGCAGTGATTCTGATATGAAATGTCTGTGCCCTGCAGGAAACACTTAGACTCTGTTTGTCTTGGGAGTGCTACAAATGAGTTGAGCAGAGGGAATCCCTGCCTGACAAAGCGACGATGACAGAGACAAGGTGAATTGGGATAGCAGAGCCTGGGAAGGGAGGCAGTGGGAGGAGGAACTCACTTGTGGCAGAGACCTGCTCACACCTGGTGCTCACTGGAGTCTCTTGACAGCACCTGGGCTGGCACCAGATGACAGGTACCAGGTTTTCCTATTCCAGTGAATAATGATCAGCCCAGAAATGCCTCCTGTCCCTGGTGGTCACTGCAGTGATGTTGGGGAGTGCAGAAATTGCCTCACCCCAGAGCAGCACCTGCCCTTGGGGTGTGATTGTCCTGCTCTGGGTTTTGGGTGCTGAGTGAGATGGAGACAAGGTGGGACCTTGAATCCATCTGCACATTATCCCAATGGTTTGGTCTCACTCCTAAGTGTGCAGGACCTCCCCAGGTCTGCAGGGTGCAGCCTGTTGTCTCCTGTGTGCAGCCAGTGCTGGGGGCTCTGGTGTGATGCTTATGGTGACGGTGAGCTCATGCTCATCCTGCCACGATCCCTCTGGTGCCAGTGAAATCCCACTCTCTCCTTGCTGGTGGTACCTCTCTCCTTGCTGTAGTTTATTGGGTTCTGTTCCAACGCTGCTACGAACCATTTGCTCTCATACCTGATTTCAGAAAGGATCAGCAAGCAGACAGAAGATTCCTGGCTGTGTCCGTAGTTCAGTGGGATAAAAATAAATAAATATATAAAAATAGAATCAGAGAATCCCAGGGTAGTTTGGTTTGGAAGGAGCCCTAAAGACTATGTTATCCCAGCCCCTGCTATGAGCAGGAACACTTTCCACTATCCCAGGCTGGTCCAAGCCCTGTCCAGTCTGGCCCTGGACACTTCCAGGGATCCAGGGGTAGCCATGGCTTCCCTGGGTTGAAAATGTGACCATGTGAGAGGCAGATCAGCTCTGTTTGGTGAAGAGGTGGAGCAGAGTGATGAGAGTCATCCCGGACCTCCACACAGACTGCCCCAGCTCCCAGAGCAGAGTGGCAGTGGCTGCCTGAGGTAATTGCAAAGGCAGGTGATGTTTGAGCTCTGTGGATCACTCCTGTGCCCCTCCTCCCCACTCTGCTCACTTGCCGACTGTTGTTCACCGAGTGCCTAGCAGTAAAACCCAAACCTGGGAAATAATGTGTTGCTGGAGCCAGAGAGCGGCTCATTCCCTAGAGAGCAGTCTCTGGGAGCTGGGAAGAGGCTTCCTGTGAATCACCCCACTTTGCAAATTAGTGTGGGAGGGAACAGGCACAGCAAAGCTCAAAACCAAAACGTACCCGGCTCATTTCTCTGGTGAACGTGGTTTTATTTACAACAGTCGCTTGTGACGTCCCAGCTGCTGCTTTGTGGTGCCTGTAGTAAAGCAGGGATGGCTTGGGAAGAGCACAGCGTGCTGTGGGACTGCTCTCAGCATTCCCACACAAAGGGACATGTCTCCTGTGGGAGGAATTAGGAAACAGAGGAGCAGTTTGTGGGGAATGTTGCAGGCCCTGCTGGTAGAGAGGAGGTTCTGGTGGGGCTGGGGACACTGTGAGACATCTCACGTTGCCAGAGCCAGGCTGAGACCAGGCATCTGTGGCAATCAGTGTGAGCTGGGGTGGGCGAGGCCTCTCCTGTTTGCTGTGAGAAAGCCGGGCCCAGTGCTGGGAAGGTTGAGGGCACAGGCATCTAAAATGAACACACAGAAGATGTGGGATCCTGAGCTTGAAATTGGAAGGGGTTTGTTCTGGGGACCAGACTTTGGGTTTGATTTCAATGCTGCCACTGCAGGGTGGGTACTGGTGAGACTGACGTGTCATTTTCCAAGAAAATACGCAGGCTGGCTTTGGTCCTTACCTGGGCCTTTCCAAATAACTTATGCAAATTCCCACGAAGTAAATCTGCTCTGGGAGCTGGATTCAAAATACGGCAACCACAGTGAGAAACCACCACGCTCTCCCTGCAAACCCTCAGCGTTTGCTCCCTCTGCTGGCTTTGCTCTGGGGAGGAGAGCCTGGATCCGCCACATGTGCAGCATGGGGCACCCTCGGGCTGGCAGAGAGAAAAGCAGCAGCTTCAGCAAGCCCCAGTGCAACATCCTGCACCCAGGTCGGGGCAGTCCCAAGCACAAGCACAGGCTGGGCAGGGAATGGAGCAAGAGAAGTCCTGAGCAGGACTTAGAGGTGTTGGTGGGTGAGGGTTGGACCTGCCCCAGCCATGTGCACCCAGAGCCCCCCAAGCCCTGGGCTGATCTCCCAGCAGCAGGGAGAGTGGGAATTCTGTCCCCTCAGGTGAGACCCCACCTGCAGAGCTGCCCCAGCCCTGGGGCCGACAGAAACAGGACCTGGAGCTGCTGGAGAGAGTCCAGAGGAGGCCACAGAGATGCCCCAAGGGCTGGAGAGCCCCTCTGGAGCCAGGCTGGGAGAGCTGGGGCTGCTCACCTGGAGAGGAGAAGGATCCAGGGAGAGCTCAGAGCCCCTGCCAGGGCCTAAAAGGGCTCCAGGAGAGCTGGAGAGGGACTGGGGACAAGGGATGGACAGACAGGACACAGGGAATGGCTTCCCACTGCCAGAGGGCAGGTTTTGATGGGATATTGGGAAGGAATTGTTCCCTGGGAGGGTGGGGAGGCCTGGCACAGGGTGCCCAGAGAAGCTGTGGCTGCTCCTGGATCCTTGGCAGTGTCCAAGGCCGGGTTGGATGGAGTTTGGAGCAACCTGGGATAGTGCAAGGTGTCCCTGCCCATGGCAGGGGCTTGGGATGAGTTTTAACAGGCCTTCCAGTACAACCCATTCTATGATTCTATGAAGTTTCCAGCCTCTGATGTGTCACCATTTATATTTCTGCACAAGGAACATCAAATGCTCAGTGAGCAGCAGGACTGAGGAGGAGGGGAGCAGAGTTGTTTGCCAACTTCCAATTTTACTCTGCTTCCACAAGTGAGACCCACCAAAAATGTGCACTATGTCCTTTGGTGTATGAAGTTTGTGTGAAAAAAGAAAATAACCTCAGTGATTTAAAATAAGTGAGACACTATTTTGTGAGCTGGAGTATTCCTCCTCCGTGGCAGGACTGGGGTCCTACATGAAACTCAAAAGATTTTTTGAGTTGTCAGTGCAGCCCTGTCTGGGCTCTTGGCAGTGCAGGGTGGGCTGGAGATGCTTTGGGCTGCAGCCAGCAGTGGTCCAGCTGTGTGGAAAACCAAATGCTTTTGCTTCCTCCATCCTGTTGGGCTTGAGTGCTTGTGCTGGCAGGACCCAGATCAATGTCTGGTTGGTGTGAGGGGATGCTTCAGCTTCTCCAACTGCCTTTGGCTGGTTGTCCCCTCCTAACAGCTGACTGTGATGGTGTCAGTGGCCACATGTCTGCTGCCCAGGCCCTTCCTGGCCTTGACATCCAGCAAGATGCTGCTGGGGCTGTTCCTGTTAATCCTAAAGTGCACAGTCTGGTGGGTTTTGTCATCCTGATTTCCCTTTCTTCTGGGGCTTGCCAGCAAGAATGGCTTTGTGATGGCAGGTCCCTGGATCCAGCCAGGTCACTGCTCAGACCACGGTACTAAATCCCGTCCTCTGCTGCCCATGGGGCCTCTTGGTCTACCTGCAGTCCTTCCTTTGGTTTCCCTGGGAGATATGTTCCTCTGCTCTTCCTCAAGCGTGTTGCAGTTGTTTCCCAGATCTCAGAAAGGAAATCTGGCTGTTGTAATGCGTCCTCTTGCAGTTCAGACCCACGGTGTGCAGCTCTTTGGGTCCTCTTGCTGTGAGGGGAGGCAGGTGCCCCAGGTTTGTGAGCCAGCGGTGCAATCCCCGTGTGCCTTTCCTGCGCCAGCGAGGAAAGTGCTTTGACAGCGTGAGGTTTAAATCCTTCAGAGCACTTTCCCTCCAAGCTCATTCCTGCACGGGGGTGCCTGAATAAGCCCTTTGGGACGCGGTTGTGGCTTCATGGAGACTCACGTGGATTCAGCTGCGGGACTGGGAGCCCTTGAGTGCAGTGGCAGTGTGGAGGGGGCACTCCGTGTGTGCCGGGTGCCCTCAGCTGCTGCTGCAGAGCCTCTCCAGGTGCAGCCTGCCGGGGATGAGCTGGATGAATCAGCAGGGGGCTGCGGGGCAGTTTTTGCACGGGGAACCGGGGGGCTCTGGGCTGCGGGGCGCTGGAGCGCGGCTGCAGTAGCAGCCGTGTGCTGCAAGAGGTCTCTGCCGCGCCGCGCTTCGCGCACCCGCCCTGCCGCTGCTGCTCCGCCGCCGCTCCAGCTTTCCTTACTCCCTCTGGGTGGAGTGCTGTATTTTACCTGCCTCTGCTCTCGCTGCTGGGGTCTGAGTTCTCAGCCTCTGAATCATGGGATTCCAGATTGGTTTGTGTTGGGATGGGCCTTAAAGCTCATCCCAGTTCACCCTCTGCCATGGGCAGGAACGCCTTCCACTGTCCCAGGCTCCTCCAAGCCCTGTCCAGCCTGGCCTTGGGCACTTCCAGGGATCCAGGGGCAGACACAGCTTCTCTGGGCAACCTCTGCCAGGGCCTCACCACTCTCACAGCCAAGAATTCCTTCTCAATCTTGCATCTAGCCCTGTCCTGGCAGTAAGAAGCCATTCCCCCTTGTCCTGTCACTCCAAGTCCTTTTCCAAAGCTCTTCTCCAGCTCTCTTGCACCTCACAATTTCCCCATTCCTTATGCCTGGGAGTCTGTGGGAAACTCCCAAAGCTCCCCACAGCACTGAGGGGTCACCGTGTCAGCACCCAGTGGTCACATCTCACTGTCCCTCATTAGTGAGCACGGTCAGGACTCTCTGCTCTCCCTGCACATGGCTCAGCTCTGTGCTGCTCCCCACTCTCCAGGGTGACCTGTGACCAGGGTGGGTGGTGGGACATGACACTGGCGCTCCCAGAGCGTGCTTGTCCTGCTGCAGGTCCCAGCACCTTGTGCAGGGTTTGCTGCTTGCTGAGTATTGCTGATGTCAGCTGGGGCAAGAGGGACTTTGGGGGGGTGTTGTTACAGACCAGAACTCGATGTGAACACAGCTTTCTGTGGCACACTGACAGCCCTACCTGCCCCTCCTGGCCTGCAGCTCCCGTGGGGCTCACGGTGACAGAGCCGACGTCCCAACAGTTCCCTGGCAGTGGGACGTGGCAGGACAGTGCCACCTGCTCCGTGGGACACGGGCATGTACAGGGCAGAGCTGACTGTCCCACTGGGGTTGCTCTGTGTCTCCTTTCCCCCTTTGCTGCACAGTGCCCATACTGGCACATGGGAACCCGTGGGCACCATGAGTTGGGGCACAGACTGGAGCTGGTTCAGCTCCTTGGGGAAGGTCTGGTGGGGACTGGGGATGGAGAGAGCTCTCTGCCATCCCAGGGTCCCTGGCAGGCACCCCACAGCTTCTCTCCCTCTCCAAGAGGCTTGTGGGGAAGCCTGACACTGCCTGAGGAGCACAGCAAGGCCGAGGTTCGGGAAGGAGCTGGCAGTGATCTCAAAGGGGACATTAAGGTTGGAGATTAAGTGGAGTATTTCCGGTGGGAACAGGCTCATGTCTGGGGTCGGGTGTCACCTTGCTTTGACTGCAGCAACAGCCTTGTTGCAGTTGGGAAGGATGGAAAAAGAAAGGATCCTGAAACCTAAGAGCTGTTTTGCTATTTACTTTGGTTCTGGTTTTGCTCCAAGAATAGAAACAAAGACGGTGGATTTGCATCACCAGGAGCAACTTGAGGAGGAAGGAGGAAGCGATGGGACCTCACTAGTGACAGGAATGTGCTGGCAAGAGCAGGGCCCTGGTGACAGGGAGGCGGTTTGACCTGGGGGTTCCTATTAGCATTTTGTTCATCTCACTTGTGTTTTATTTTTTAATGGTGGGTTGGTGAGGTTCAGCAGCTGAGCCTTGTCTCTGTAAGGGAGCACTTGCAGAGGCAGAGGGTGCCCAGGCTGCTGCGCAGAGGAAGGTGCCTCTGGAGGTGCCCCACTTGCGTAATCGGGTCTTGATCTCCTGGAAGGAAAAGGAGATTTATCTCTCTCTGTACTATTTACATGTCACATGAAAAGCTGTTTTTCCTCCTTCCTGCTGCTTCAGTCACATCTCCAGTCTGAGCCCAGTCCCACCAGAGGGCTGAGAACAACCACAGTGGGGTGGTAGGGACGTTTCTGTGAGACCCTCAGACCCTCACCCTGCGGGAGGGAGGGCTGGGATGAGGAGGGGTGGGATGGATGCTTTGGAGTTCTTGACACTCATTTAATGGCAAGCAGTGTGTTTGTTGCTGGCCTGCTGAACCTGTCCTTGCTGAAGCCTCTGGGTGGCCCAGGAGGAGGGGACCTGGCACTCAGGAGCAACTGGCAGAGGAGCAAGAAGGCTGAATGATGTTTTCGCAGGAGAAAAGTTCCCCATTTCTTTGGCTGTTACTGAGGTGATCTTCCAAGGTAGAGAGGAGATTTTCTGAGATATCCAGCTATCAGCATGACAGCATTCAACTTCTGGATGTCCCTGTTCCCTGACAGCAGAAATGTCCAGCCTTGTGATAAGTTTCAACACTTCTGGACACTTTGAGGAAAGCAGGATGAAACGGCTGTTCTGGGATGACCCCACATGCTCCCAGTGCCCCTGTGGGGGTGGTGGGGTCCTGGAAAGACCTCAGTTTCAACGTGGGGTGTTGGGGTCTTGACACCTCTTGTCCATGCCCCTGTTACCTCCTGGGAAGAGGGAGAGAAAACTGCTTGCTGGAGCAGATCAGGGATGGAGCTTCATGTCGGGAAGCTCCAGGGGACATTGATAGGTCCCTTGGACCTGGGCCATGGTTCAGCCCCTGCTGCCTTCCCCTCTGGCAGTAACTGGTGCACAGGGAGGAGAAGCCACACCCTGGGCTGTGGTACCTTGGCTGGGAGGGAATTTGTGTCCACTCTGGTTGGGGTTTGTGCTGCTTCCCCTCTGGGGAGAGGGGGGTCGTCATTCTCTTTCAATAATTGGCCTCTGCATCTTTGTGGGTGGGTTCCTCTTTCAGGCTTGAAAGTCAGCAGCAAACCCAGGCCGTAGCTCTGCTGATCATCCAGGTTTTGTCCAGATGACCATTCACTGTTCCACGTGGCCACCAGGTACCTCTGGTGACATCTGCAGCATTGGCTCTGCAGCAATCTGTTGTACAATGGGTGGTAGGATAGAGCACTGGCTGCCCCAAAGTAGGGAAAATAGAGTCCTAGTGCCTGGTGCTGGCCTGGGAGGGGGTCTGTTCTGACTGCAGCCCTTTGCTTGCTGGGAAAAGGCACCAAGTCCTTTGCCCTTTGACTAAGCCTTGTGATGCTCCAAAAGAAACACACAGACCAGAGTTTCCTGGGAGCCGTTCTGTCGTTGAGCCCATGGGAAGGATTTGGGCAGGAAGCAGGAGGGGTGCCTGGAGAGTTCCAGTGGGCTTCAGGTGCATCCAGAGTTTTCCTTTCCCCAGAGCTCTGGCTGGTCTGTGGTTCTGTGGGCTTTTACCAAGAGCCTCAGGGTGACATTTTGTTCATCTCATTTCTGGAGAGCACTGCAGAGGCTGCCCAGAGAATTTGTGAAGTCTCCCTCACTGGGGATATTCAAAACCCACCTGGGCACAATCCTGTGCCATGTGCTCTGGGATGACCCTGCTTGAGCAGGGAGGTGGGACCAGATGACCCCTCCAGTGGTGCTTCCAACCTGAACTGTTCTGGAATTCTGTGACAATACTGGTGGTCTGGTGCAGCTTTCCTGACCTTTCTGCATCGAACCTGTGAGGAGGCACCTTCTCAGGGAGGTACAACTCTTCTGCCATCCTTCATCTTCTTCCCGAGATGGCATCTCCACCAGAGAGCCTTTGGATGTGATTATGCATTGCCTGGTATGTCAGCAAAGCTGCTTTGGCATCTGGGAAGCCACGTGGGCAAACTGCAAATCTTCAGCTTGAGCATTGCTGTGAGTGAATTAATAACTGGAGCATCCCCGGACACTGCCTGCTCTGAGTCCTACAGGACACATGGAGCTGGAGCAGCTGAACATGGTGTGACCAGAGCTCTGTCAGCTGGGCACATTCTCCCAGTGGAGGTGTCAAACCAACCAGACAAACTGGGTTTAATTCCTGATGCATGCAGCAGATGTTTTCCTTACCTACCCTGGCAACAGGTGGCCACAGATGATGTCACTGAGCTCTGAGGTTGCAGTGTCTGAGCTCCTTCTGGGGGGATGTCTGTCCTCCCTCTGGGATGGGTTTGTCCAGCTGGGCTCCTGCTTCTGGGTCCCTCTTCTTGCTCACTGTGGTGGCTGGGGATACTGAGCTGCAGCCATCTGTGTGTTTGAGCTAGATTTTCATGGGAATCCTCAGGAACTGTGGTGTGGTAAAATAAATCCGCCCCAGCACACATGTCGGGGGTACAGATGGACCTGTTTGTTCTCGGGGAGTTCTTTTCAGCTTTACCAGGGTGAGCCTGCTCCTTTCAGGCCTGCAGCACTTGAGATGGCAACAGGCACGGCTTCCTCTGGGGTCAGGCTTTGTCCTGCATTGTGGGAGCTCATGGGAGTGTTCCGGGGCTTTGCTGGGCAGGATGGGCAGTGCTTGGTATGCAGAGTCCCTCTGCTGCTTTTCCATCCCAGCCACAGCTGGTTTCGGCTCACTCTCCTTGTTTTCTGTGTGTGAGTCCAAGAAAAGCCCAGTTGCCTCCCTTAGGAGAGCACTGGGGAAGCCACGAGAGCCACAGGAGCTCCAAGTGTGCTGCAAAGTCTTTATTGGAAAAATCAGTGCCCTTGCTGAGGAACGGCAGGTTTTTCAGCCTGGCAAGGAAATAGATGACAAAGTTACTATGACAGAGTGATGCTGGAAAATATCCTGCATTTGGAGACTTCTTCCAAACTGACAGGCCACCTCTTTTCTGGGCAGGCCTCCTTGGCCACAGAAAGGCATTTAGGTCAGCAGCAAAGGCAAATCTTGGTCCAGGGACATGAAGGGTTTTACTTTGCAGGTTCTTTTTGCGTGGGGTAGATCTTTATTTAGTCTTGGTTTTGTTTGGCAGTTCCCATCGCACACAGACTCGCACCCTCGCACCCGTGGACATGTCTCCTTTCTCCAGGACCATCCAATGCCCCCACGGGCATCACTCCCCCTTCCCAAAAAGTTATTGTTCCTAGAAAACAGAGCAGCTCTGCTGGAATGTTAATTGGGGGAAGTGAATAACCAGGGGTCCCCTCTGCCTAACCTTCCCCAGCCCCCTCTTAACGAGCAAATTGCATTTATTTAGGCATTGAAGCTCCTGTCTCTCCTCCCCTGGGCAGACTGAAGTGTCCATTGTGCAGCTCTGCCTTGGGATTTGCTGCCATTTGTTCAAGGAATGCTTTTTCAGAGAAAGCAATTTTAAGGAGGGTGGGGGGTACAACACCCCTTTCTCTCTTGCTGCTGGGAGAGATGAGTTATGGTGGGCAGAGGTAGGCACAGAAGTGGGTTTGTCATTGTCGTTGTTCCCTGGGTCACTCAGGCTTCAGGCATGGGAGGGAATATGAGTGCTTCCCTATCTTTCCTGATTGAGGCTGTGGAGGAAACAGGGAGTGTGAAATCCAGGCCGTGTCTGTAGTGGGAAGCAAGTGTGGGTGCTCAGGGTGCTGCTCCCTGCCAGCTGTGGGGCCTGGGTCCCCATCCCACCTCCCACCAGCCCAGAGCAGCCTGCAGGGCTGGGACCGAGCCTGTGCCTGTGGGGAGAGGTTTTCCCAGGGAGGATGCGGTTTGAGGCCGTCCCTGAGAAGCCACTAACCCCTCCCAGGGGGACTGTGGGTTTGTGTTTCTCAGTGGTGGATGCCCATCGAGCGCGGTCTGTCCCAGCCCCAGGCTGTGGTTTGTGGGTGACAGTTCCCACAGGTGTGCACAGTGTGGGGCTGGGCTGGGGGAGCTCTGGTGTCAGAGCTCAGACAGCACATGGGGTAAAGGCTGCAGGTCAGGTTTCCCTGCAGGTTTGGAGGTGTGTTTATCTATGGAAGCATCATAATTTTTGTTTTCCTGCTCACTGAGCTTTGGATTCGCCAGTTGAACCATTGAAGGGTTTTAGAACCACAGAATCCCAGAATGGTTTGGGTTGAAAGGGACCTTAAATTTCAACTCATTCCAACCCCTGCCATGGGCAGGGGCTCCTTCCACCATCCCAAGTTGCTCCAAGCCCCAATGTCCAACGTAGCCTTGGACACTTCCAGGGATCCAGGGGCAGCCACGGCTTCTCTGGGCACCCTGTGGCAGGGCCTCCCCACCCTCCCAGGGAGGGATTTTGTCCCAGTATCCCATCTATCCCTGCCCTATGGCACTGGGAAGCTGTTCCCTCTTGTCCTGTCCCTCCAGGCCCTCATCCACAGTCCCTCTCCAGCCTTCCTGTAGGCCCCTTTAAGTTACTGGAAGGGGCTCTAAGGTCTCCTTTTGGTGGTGACTGTAGGGATGCGAATGTCCTTGGATCCTCCCCTTGTGCTGGTTATGTCACAACTGTCCCAGATGTCACAGCCCAGCTGGGCTTGGGCTCAGGACTTACCACATGTGCAGCAAGTGCTTTGCGTAGATGAAACCCTGAAATTCTAGTTACAAATGGGATTGGCTGGTGGGGCATCTCTGGTGCTGTTTATTTTGACACCGAATTTGTCACACAGGATGTTTGCACAGGTAATTCCAGTCCCACAGCAGGCTCCTGTGGTACCCTGCAGGTGTGGGGCTTGCTGGGAGAGTTATGGCAGAGAGGGGGCTCCTGGCATTGCCATGAGGTGCTCCTGCCCAGAGGATCAAGGCTGATGAGCTACAGAATCCTGAGGCTCCAGGTTGATGGTAGTGGAGGGGAGAGTTTATTCCTGTCTGATTCTTTCCGTAACAGGGAACTGGCCTTTTTTCTTACATACAGTGATTTTTATTGTGTCAATATTGTGTATTTGGTGTTGTTTGGTAGCCCCAGGATTGACTTGGGAACCTGATGTAATGTTTGGAGGGAGTTTTGTCCTGTGGTCGGGTGGTGGAGTTGGAGGAGGGGAGGCAAGGGGGTGTCAGGAGTGGGCTGGCCCTGGAGGTGCTCCTTGGAGCTGGGCTGGAGAGAGGGAGAGCACCAGCAATGGTGCTCTGGGGTTCTTGGGAACCTCAAAGCTCAAACATCCCCAGAGAAATACCAAATACTGTGGGGGAGTCTGCAGAAGAGGATATAGAGACTTTGCAAGTTCAGTTTGCAATGGGCTCAGGTGAAACCCTGTGGAACACCTCTCCCTCCATCTGCAAACCTGTTTGGGGATCATGGAATGATAAAGACTGGAAAAACCCTCTAAGGTCATTGAATCCAACTGTTAACCCAGCACCACTGTGTTCACCACTAACCCATGTCCCTATGTGTCACATCCACAGATTTTTTTTAAATTCCCCCAGGGATGGTGACTCCACCACTGCCCTGGACAGCCTGAGCCAGCATCTGACCACCCTTTCTATGAAGAAATTATCCTTAATATTCAATCTAAACTTCCCCTGGCACAATTTGAGGCCATTTCCTCTCCCTGTTCCCTGGGAGCAGAGCCTGACCCCCACCTGGTTGCACCCTCCTGTCAGGGAGTTGTGGAGAGCCAGAAGGTCCCTGTGCAGGAGAAGGGGATGGAGCCCTTCCCAGCGTGGGGCAGCTGGGACCCTCCCTCTGGAGCCTGATGGATGTAGATGCCCTGTTGGGAACCAAGTACAGCACTGCAGTGGGCAGCAAAATGGATTTGATTCTCCCACTGCATGAGAATGTGAGCACCATGTAACTTTGAAGCTTGATGTGGAGCAGTTTGGTATGACACAGGAAGGTGTTGCTGGGACTCGCTGCTGGAGTCATGCCTTGCACAGATTTTGGTCTCCCAGGCTGCCAGGACTGCCCATGTGTCCACCCTGATGTCCCACCCACAGCCCTAGTGCAGCCTGGCAGCCCAAAGGAGAGACTGGGTGTGCTCTGGGAGGCTCAAAAACCACTTTATTTCCTTGACTGATTTGGTTATTTTTATTTCTAAAGCTTGCACTTTGAAAGCACATCACCATCACCCCATCACTTATAGGCAAATGATACTTCAGACCAAATGAATTATTCCACAGAGTGGTTAAAGCAGGTAATTCTGCAGAAATAGCATTGGATTGAAAACTGAGACCTCAGTCCAGATCTCTGACACGATGTCCTGCAGGATCCCAGGCCCTTGGAAAGCAAATTCCTCATGATGTGTGCTGAGTTTTGGCAAGCAGGCCTGGGAGGTGGCGAGCTCTGCACAGCTCCCAGCAGCAAGAAAGATGAGTTTTGTGCTGGGCTGATGCTCAGCCCTGTCTTGTACTCAGTCCCTGCCCTTTTCATAGAATCACAGAATATCCTGAGTTGGAAAAGACCCAAAAGGATCATGGGTCCAACTCCTGGACCAGCGGAGACACCCCAACAGTCCCACCCTGGGCATCCCTGGCAGTGCTGTCCAAAGGCTCCTGGAGCTCTGGCAGCCTCGGGGCCGTGCCCATTCCCTGGGGAGCCTGGGCAGTGCCCAGGACCCTCTGGGGAAGAACCTTTCCCTGAGATCCAACCTAACCCTCCCCTGACACAGCTCCAGCCATTCCCTGGCTCCTGTCCCTGGTGACAGAGCAGAGATTGGAGCTGCCCCTCCACTGCCCCTCCTGAGGAAACTGCAGACCTCATGAGATTCCTTCGGTGAAGCAAGCCTCTGGAAGCTCTGGATAGCTCCTGCCTCCCAGCTCTCTTTCCCATGTGCATGCAGTGCTTTGCGCTGATGGGTATCACTGTCTGCCCCGTGCCCAGTTGCTCACCAGCTTTGGAGCATCTGAGCAAGCACAAAATGCCTGAGAGGCCGCAGAGGCAGATGCTTGGGAAGGGTCCTTAGCCTGCTTGGCAGCAGCAGCCCATGCAGGACTCCTCTGTAGCAGGGCTGGTGTCTGATGTTGAGTGTAGCAGCAGCAGTGCCTGCCTGGGGACTTGCACCCCCTCCCTGGCTGCAGCCCACTCTGGGAACCCCTGCCCTGGGGTGCCACCCCCACGCTCTGCCCGGCCAAGGCTGCACAAAGTGAGCAGTTCCCATCTTCTGCATGGATTACACCCCATGTTTTTCCTTCCCAGCTCGAGTGACTGTGCAGCTCCTGCCCCTCTCTGTCACCCAGCCTCTCCTTCCCTCCAGCCCTTGCCTCTGCCCACCATGTCTTACTTCTCCCTCTCCTCTCCCCTTTGCTCCTCTCTTGCAGCCGCTGCTTCCCACTCAGTGCTGGGCAAGCTTTGTCAGAGTAGGGAGAGGTGCATGCAGCATTCCCATGTCTGGGATTCAATGTGAGAGGCACTGTGGTGGCGGGAGGAGGTGGCAGGTTCTGGCTTTATCCATCCCCTCCTTTTCTCAGTGCAAAGGAGGGAGAGCAGCAGCTGAACCAGACCCAATTCTGGGCCTTGTCTGTTGCGTTTGGAGACTCTTTGTTGTTCATGTGTTGCTGATTTGTATATTCATGATTAAACCTGCAGCTGTCCAGTGCCGGGAGGATTTGGGATGAATTAGAATGACAAGAGACATGGTCTTTACAAATAAAGTAATCATTTCTCCCTGCACTTCACATTCATCCTCTTTCAAAGGGTCTCTGTGTGACGCAGATTTGCTGCACTTTGATGCTGGGACTGCTGGGAGATGTCTGGATCTTGCAGTGCTCTTTATTCCCATGGCAGCCGTGGGTGCAGTGACGTGGGAGGAAGGGGCAGTGTGTTAAATGGTCTGATAGTTTCTAATGGTGTCAAATTCTGCCATTTAAATTGGGACTTTCATGCTAGAGAAGAATTGAAAGGGGAAGATGGGCGTGAAAATCGCTGCCGTGGGCCTCCATTCCTCCTCAGCGTCCCTGTCGGGTGCTTGTTGATCAACCTCCCTCCCCATGGTTCCGCTTCCCCTCCCACTGGAGCTTAATCCTCTGCCGATGGCATCCCTGTGTTGCCATGGAAATTGCCATCTGCCTGCTGGAGAGTTGGAGTTGGGGGTGACCCAGTGGGGAGTGGCATGGTTCCTGCTGGACCTGTGGTTGGTACGGTGGTGGCTGGAGGTCACACGTGCCCTGCAGCAGCAGGGGACTGGGACAGGGGTGGCATCAGCAGTGTTCCCATCTGGCACGTTATAGTTGTGGCTTTGACTTTTTATTGGTGCCCATAGTTTAACAGTCAGGAGAAGTGGTGGCCTGTGCTGCTGGTGGCAGTGTGGGTGGTTGGTCACTCCCTGGCCCCTGTTTTCCATGACCAAGCAGTTCTGCCTCCTCCTGTTCCCAGGAGTTGTATCCTACATCCACGCTGCCATTGCCTTAAGGTGAGGTTCTTCAAATAATCATCTACGACTCCTGCTAAAGGTTCCTGAAGTGACTGCAGCTTATCGCCCTCACCCTCCTGGACTCTGAGAGTGTGGGGAATTTGCTCATTAAAAACTCCCCAGAGATGCCTGGGACCTCTCCATGGGGTGCAGGACAGGTTCCTGATCCCTTCCCAAGGTGTTGATAGGGGCAGTTGCTCCATTTTCCTGGCACGGCACGAAGGGTTTGTGTGGGAGTGGTGGCAGAGGGCAGGTGGAACTTGGGGTGAGCCCTGGCCCGAGGCCATGTGGGTGGTATAGAAACCATGTTCCCAGGGCTGTGGGACCTGCCCGGCTGGGGGAGCAGAGGAGTGCAGATGTGATGGTGTGGAATGTTTCTCCCAAGCTCCACTGAGGAGCGCTGAAGCCCCAAGAATTCCAGCATGACAGGAGGGCTCAGTGGGGGACCTGAGGTTTCTGTGGGTCCCTCTGTAGGGATGGTGGTGTCCGGGAGCTCTCAGGGTGATCTCTGACTGTCTCCTGCTGCACGATGGTGGCAGGGGGCTCACGGGCACACCTTGCAGGAGGTTGATGGTCGTGCCCAAAGGCCAGGGCAGGGGCAGCTCTGCCACAGCTGGCTCAGGCTGTTGTGGCACTGGTGGGTGAGAGACGTGTGCGGCAGTGTTGTCTTGGGCACCAGGGCTGGGTGGAAGGAGATCCACTGGGTCATGGTCTTACTGGTGTCCAAGGCCAGGTTGGACGGGGCTTGGAGCAACCTGGGATAGTGGAAGCTGTCCCTGCCCATGGCAGGGGTGGAATGGGATGAACTTTAAGATCCCTTCCAGCCCACACCGTCCTAGAATTCTAAAGCAAAAATGGATAGAGCTGCGTGGGAAAGCTGGAAGTCATGTAGTAGGTAGGACAACATGGAATGTGCTTTTATTTCTGTGTTTTCTAATTAAGAGCCAAACAGATTATAGTTTTACAGTCATCTACCTGATTTAAATGAAACCATAAAACATCACCATTTCCCAATAAAAAGCTTTTGACAAAGTAGCTGCAAAGCTCCCAGGAACAAAAATTCTCTTTGAATGAAATGCAGGGCACACATTTGGGAAGAGTGGGTTGAGTAAGCTTCCAAGCTCTTTTCCCCCCTGCTTTAAATAGCACATTTGGAAGATAAGAAAGTAGAAGAAATGTTATTTGATAGTAGGTCTGTTCCTGGAGGGAAGCACATGGAGCACATGGGGTGTTTGCTGTGCCTGTGGTATAGAGTTGGAGGGATGCGTGGTGGAGAGGGCTGGGCAGGGCCGAGATCTTCACCCCCCTTTTTAGGCAGCACATGTGTTGTTATTAGAGGCTGGCTTGGGAAGCCATAAACAGAGCAAAGTTTGCTTCGTTGCCAACCCAGATGAGATAAAATAGTTTTATAGAGATTTATGGGGATAATAAACGATGTAGGGAAGTTTATGACATGTCTAGCTGTGATCAGTGAACCTTTAAAGGGTTTATGGGGCAGGGATGTTGTCTGCCATGGACAAGCCTTGTGTGGTGTTGGAATAGTTGGAATTGTGCTGTTGGTGTAAAATATTTTGATTTAAGTCATGTATTTGCCTCTTCCCAGAAACTCTCCATAAATGAGCCTGGCAGAAGCTGTGTGCAGGGGAGGACTGGTGGTCAGCCACCTCCAAATTTTCATCCAAACAAGAGATGAAGCTGAGGGAGATCAGCTGCAGGAGCACATCACTGAGCACCTTGTGCAGTACGAAGCTGTGTCAGCTTCTAGGGCTTAAAACTGGGATAAACTGAATTTCTGTCCCTAAGCCATTCATTCATGATTGCCTAGATGACCGTGTGTCTTCCTGCAAGTAACCAAATAAATAAAGTCTTGCCTGTCCTGGAAAAAAAGGACAGGAATGGAAAACATGGAGATTGTCAGAGTGCAGGACAGCACTGCTGTGGGAGGACACTGACCTGAGCATCTCCTGCTATGCCAAGGGAGCTCAGATGTGAGAACAATCTGAGATTCTCCATGTAGGAACCTGGACCTGTGTTGCACAAGAGATCTGAGAGTGAAACCATCAACTCTGGCAAATCTGGCAAATCTGAGATGACAAATGTGCATGGCTGTGGGAGAAATCCCAACTCCCCTTTTACTTTTAGCAGAGTACTACCCAGATACTACGGCTTTGCACAGACTTTGTCTACTAAATGGTCTCTGAAGTCTTGAAGTAAAGGCAGCCTGTGTTGGGTTTTAGGCAGATTGTGGGTAGAAGAAGCTGCTTTACAGTGAAGTTAAGTGACCACAGGAGATGAGGGGTGGCTTTGGAATGGGTCTGTGTCCTGAGGTTGTCCCAGTTCACTCCTTGCTGCCTACCAGCGAGGTCCCAGTGGGACCCCCATGCCCTGCAGCAGCCTGGCCTCATCAGCTCTTGCCTTCCTCACCCGTGTTCCACATCCAGCAAGCATTAAGTGTCCTTATTTGCTTTGATTATTGCCCGCAGCTGGGGGATGTTATGGGGAATTGTGTTCCTTTCCATCTCTAGCTGTCAGTCTGTGTGGAGCAGAAGGGAACTGGGAAGGGAAGAGGCTGCCATGGGAGTGACAGGGCACTGTCACTGAGCTGGGCACCTGAGCAGTCATGGGGATGGAGTCACTCTCCAGCTGTGTTTCCTGTCCCCAAATGCAGGCATGTCCTCCTGTTCCACTATCTTTCTACACTGTTTCACCTCACTTTTCCTTATGCTTCATGCCTTAGGAAACCTTTTTCTTCCTCTTCTGCATTTTTCAAGCAAGGGAAAGCCGGCCCTGATGTCCCCAAACTGGGGCAGTGATTTCAGATCACACTGTCATTTCTGCAGGGGGGTTTTGCACAGGTGGGCCTGTCCCTCTTGCACCCACTACTCACCCAGGGTACAGATCTCCACGGACAGTGATGGCCTGGTCAGTGCTGCCTTCCCATCAGCTGGAGCTTCCCTGCCCTCCCGCTGTGGTCCTGGTGCCTGCTGATCTGTAGCTCTGCAGAATTGGTGGTGCCTGCTCCTTGGCAGGATGCCTGTTCCTGCTGTTCAAGGAGAATAAGGTGTCCAGTTTTCTAAGCACAAAATCAATTTACATGAGAAGATTTCCCCTGTGGCTTCAGGAGGTGAGTTCCACTGGTGATCTGTGCTCTGCCTGGGGGTGGAAACAGAACTTGCCTGAGGGGTTTGACAGTGGAGCCACATCCTCTGAGCCTGGCAGGGCTGAGGCAGGATGGGCTCCACAGGAATGGTCCAGTGTTCAGCTGGGACCTGAGCATTGGCCAAGGGAGACAGAATTGTGGAATGGATTGGGTTGGAAAGGATCTTAAAGTTCATTCAGTCCCACCCAATGCCATGGGCAGGGACACCCCACTATCCCAGATTGCTCCAAGCCCCATCCAGCCTGGCCTTGGGCACTTCCAGGCACACAGGGGCAGACACAGCTTCCCTGGGCAACCTGTGCCAGGGCCTCACCTCCCTCACAAGGAACAATTCCTTCCCAATATCCCATCTATCCCTGTCCTCTGGCAGTGGAAGCCATTCCCCCTGATCCTGTCTCAGTCTTCTCACATGGAAAGTCTCTCTCCCCTTCTTATAACCCTCCTTTAGGCACTGGAAGGGGTCTGAGGTTTTCCTGGAGCCTTCTCCTCTCCAGGTGAACACCCCCATCTCTCCCAGCCTGGCTCCAGCCCTCAGAGCATCTCCATGACCTCTTCTAGACTGACTCTAACAGGTCCCACACACAGGCACTAAAGGATCAGGCTGGAAAGGCTCTGGGACTAGAAGGTCTGATTCTCATTCTAAACTCTGCTTTCTTTTCTTTTTTTTTTAATAAACATGTCCTTTCTCTCGCAATCCACGGGGATTGTATGAAGTGCCTCCTGTGTGGTGGTCCCTGCAGAGGTTCAGCGTGTGCCCTGTGGGGAAGTGTGGTGGTGGTGGTGGTGGTGGTGGTTTGCCTCGCTCATGTTGTCACGTCTTCCTTCAGTTATGGGATAAATATTAACACCACAACCGCCCACTAACTAGGCACTGCCTGCCATGGCTTATCATTCCAGCCCTGGGCTCTTGGAAAAACTTTACAACACCCTTAAGTTTAAAACAAACACACGTGAAACCCAGTCCCTCTGGGTCTATTAGGGCTGACCAGCAAATGTGCATTTCATTACCCAAAATATGCTGGTAGACCCAGCAGAGTGAGTGAGCCAAGGGGAAGTAGACCTGCAAAACACTTTGGATAAAACACAAAAAGTGTTTTTTATTTTTCCATCCCTCCCCTTTCTCTTCTTGATTTCTCTTGCCTTGAATTCCTGGGTAAAGACTTACATTTCTGAGGGAAGCCCGGGCGCCAAGCTGGGAGACGGATTGCGCAGCCCAGGCCCAGGAATGGCAGGAGTGAACCAGTGGGCAGTCAGAGAACACAGTGTGTTCTATTTTTATTTGCTTTTTCTTCTTAACGGTGGCAATGCTTGGCTCTGCTCAGGTGCCTGGATGGGAGAGTTTCTTGGTGTTGTTCCTCCAGGTGGTTCAGAGTCCCGTCAGGGTCCTGTGGTGGGAGCAGAGCTTTGCTGGACTGGCCTCCTGGGGAAACAGGGACAGGACAGGGTGCTCCTGCTCTGCCTGGGGTGGTTGGCACAGCAGGGACCTGCATGGCTGGGGACCACAGAGCTTGGCTCTGCCTGGGTCTGGCTCATCCACCACCAGGAATTCTCTGTTGTCGCCTTCGTAAGTGGAAGGGAACAGTTTTAAACTGAAAGAGGAGAGATTTAGATGAGATACTGGGAAGAAATTCTTGGTTGTGAGCGTAGTGTGGCCCAGGCCAGGTGGTCCAGAGAAGCTGTGGCTGCCCCTGGATCCCTGGAAGTGTCCAAGGCCGGGTTGGATGTGGCTTGGAGCAGCCTGGGATAGTGGAAGATGTCCCTGCCCATGGCAGGGGGTTGGAGTGAGGTGAGTTTTGGGGTCTTTCCCAACCCAAACCATTCTGGGACTCTGTGATTCGCATGTGATCAGCAGGTGTGGCTCCAAGGTTGGCCCCATCCATGCGGAGTATCTGGGATGAGAGCTGGTAACGCCCAGCCCTCCATTTATCCATCCTGGTGCAAATTACAGCCATCAGGGCTCCCCTTTCATCCCTTCTTGGTGGGCTTGGCAGCAAAAGCGCCTGCCTTTTCCAGTGGGATTTTGAAGGCGTTCATTACTTTGCAGTGTTGATGATATCTCCTGGTGCTTGGAAGGATTTTGTCATCCGAGCTGTGCTGCACAAGGATCCTGTGTTGGCCTGATGTGCAGGGGAGGCCGAGGCCCAGCCCATTTCCATGGGCTCCGAAGAGCCACACAGCAGAAAGTGTCTAAAGAGTTATCTGCTTTTTGGGGGGGAAATATTTTGCCTGTGGATGACTGGCTCGTTGTTCATGTGAAGCAATGATTTTTTATTCAGTAATGTCCACATATCCCACTGCTCTCCCTCCAAGAAAAACACAGTGAGCTGTGTCACCAGTTCCACCAGACTGGTCTCACGGAGCGGAGCCGGCTGGTGGCTCCACGCAGGGAGTGTTATTGCATGTGAGAAGGTGAGTCACCAGCGGGCCTTGGGGCAGCAGCAGCTCAGGGCATTTTCTCTGCCTGCTTTGGGACAGTGTAACAGAGACACATCAACTCTGCCCCGTTTTTCTGATGGAAGAATAGGTGGGAAACCCAGAGTTGATCAAATTAAAGAAAATTCCTCCATTCCGAGCAATATGAAGGATGGTAGTGGCCACACTTGTGAGCTCTACCATCAGTTCTTTTTTTGGTGGTAATGGGAAAGGTGGAGTTTGGTCACAACTGGGGAAAACTGGCAGAAGAGAGCAGTGATGGGAGAGCACCTGGGGATGGCTTCAGGAGAGACAAGGCAAAAACCACGCCCCAGGAGTGCAAACATCACAGACAGGTGCAAACAGCCGAGTTTCCCAGTCGCTTCCCATCCCATGCCAATGGGAATCAGCTCAGATGGGGCTTGGAGAAGCATGGTCTATGGAAGGTGTCCCTATCCACTGCAGGGGCTTGGAATGAGATGAGTTTTAAGGTCCTTTTCAGTCCAGACCGATCTGGGGTTCTGTGATTTTTGGGTTTGCCCTTTGCTCTGGAGGTGAAGGAGATGCTGAACAGCACCAAGGCAGAACAGCCTGTCCCTGTGGTGACACAGCTCAGGCCTTTGTCTTCCTCCACAGAAGATGAATCTCTGGAAGAGAGACTGGCCTGTCAGTGCTCTGAGCCGGGATCTGTGTCCTCACTGGGATGGGCTGTGGGAGAAGACCACCCTCTGGATCTCATCTTGCAGTCCTGCGTGGCTGCTGTGAATGGTTCAACCCAAACACTGGGAGCTGTGCAGGAATCTTCAGTGCCATGTGTTCAGTTGGGTGAGCAGGATGTGTTTTACTGGCTCTGGATGGACCCACTGCTGCTGGGGGAGCCGCCTGCTGTGGCTGAGCACTGGGACACTGATTTTTCAGTGGGCTGCAAAGGGTGCCTGATTCAGCACTGACTGCATTTGTTAAAGTGAACTAATCTAATTCAGGATGCAGAATTCCTGGCAAACTGCCTTTCAATATTCGCCTGCAGTATGTGATAAGGCGGTGATCTGCACACCTTAGCATGTTTCTTTATTACAGATTAATCAATTTGACTCAGGATTCACCTTTCAGTACACATCTCAGTCTAAACCCTTCGCACTTCCCAGTGCAGCGATGTGTGACCTGGTGCAGATGTTAGTGCTGACCCAGCTGTTGGGCTTGGGTGGCCCTGGTGCTCCTGGTATTGGCTTGTGCTGTCCCCAAGCTGCACCAGGGCCTTCGCTGGTGGCAGCAGGAGGTGCTGTGCTTTTTCTTTTTCTTTTAGATTTTCAGGATTTCTATTTCAGGAATGTTAAGAAGCAGAATTTGTGGTTATTTTTTTCCTGTCTGTGGAGTGGCTGTGCCAAAGTGTATTGGGTGGAAGGACAAATGGAGGCTGGGATACTTCCCTGAGTTAATGTGGATGGAGAGCAGAGTCCAGGGATGGAGGATGTGCTTTGCCTTCCTCTGGAGTGGAGCAGAGGAGCTTTGTAGTGATGGGACTGGGAGGGATGATAAGTGCAAAGGCCAGTGGGGCTCAGTGTGGTCCCCAGCAGGGCCTCTGGGTGCTGGGGCTGCAGCCTCAGCTTTGGGACCAGCGTTGGTGGGAGATGGTTCCCAAGTGGCTTGTGCTGCCGGAGGGGAAGAGGTTCTGGAAGCCCCAGCTGGCTGGTGGAAGCTCTTGCTTTGGCTTTGGATTTTTTCTGTGCCTGTTTCATCCCTTGCTATCTTCCACTCCACTCATGCTGAGACCAACCTTCTCCATGCTGTCAGAGCCTCCTGATCATGCTCCCAATGTCCAGCATTCCTGTGGCCTTTTACCTTTTCCTGCACTGGTAGAAAGGGAAGGGTTTAACCCCCCTAACCCAGTCTGTGCAACAGCTGGTCCTTGTACCTTCTTGTTCTCTTTCTGCTCATCCTTCAGACTTCCAATGAGCACCTCCCCTCTGCCAGCCCCTTTCAGAGTGCTGGGCTGATCCCTGTGCTGGGGGGGAGATGCCTGTGTGGGGGGCACAATCCCAGGATGGTTTGGGTTGGAAGGAACCGTAAAGCCCATCCTGTTCCATGCCCTGGCACGGGCAGGGACACCTTCCAGTGGACCAGATGCTCCAAAGCCTTACACTGATAAGGCTTCCACAGTGGTGGAAGAACATCACTACAGAGGGTTGGGCTTGCTCTGTGTGACCCAGAGGGCTCAGCAGCACAGCTGTGGGGCTCCTGTGCCTCCTGGCCTCATGGGCTGGCATCCTGCCTTTGTCCACGTAAGCAGGTCAGGGACCTGGAAGTGATTTTTGGAAGCTGGATTCTCCTTTAAGGAGAATACAACAGCAGAGATCTTGATAGCTTCGGTACACGTTTCTTGGAGAAGCACACAGGCTGCCTTGGCACACAGGCTGCTGTCCCACCAAATTTTAGCTTTTTTCTCTAAGAAGCAAAGTGCCCAACACTAGAGCCTTCCTGAATCTCCTCTTGGGATCAGGAGCCTGTATTTCCTCTTATAAAAGCAGGAGGGATGTAATTTTTCATGGGCGGCACCACAAAATCTGTCCCTGCACAAGGTGGTGTCTGGGAAATTTCTTCCTGGGTCTCTCTTCCCAGTGCTGCTGCTTTTCATATTTTAACCCGGCTGCATCTCCTGCCATCATTTGCCCCTCCCTGCTCTTTGTGGAGAACGTGGACCTGTGGGTGCAACCACAAGGAAAGGTAGAGGTGCTGTGGTCTGACCTGGTTTTTGGGGTTTTCCCAAAGCAACTAATCCTGCATGGTAGGTAGTGGGAGCCCTGTTACAGTTGCACAAACTGGGGCAGGATAAAAAAGGGATTTCTTCAGGGTTTTTTTCCAAGGGATAGCTGTGGCAAAAACCAGCCTGGAGGCTCTGTCCCCACTCTGAGCTGCCCAGATGTTGTCATTCCTTGTGGGGGAACATGAGCTCAGTATCTCACCCAAGACCACATGCATGGAGAGTCCAGACTCCAAGTCTCCAGGTGCTCCAGATCCAAGTTTACTCAGCAGCCTGTGCTGCCTGGGGGTGGTTCCCTGTGTGAGCCCAGAGTGGGTTTAGTTAAACATCCTCCCGTAGGAGCTGTGCATGTGGCTGCTCCTGTGAGCCAGGAGTGTCTGAGCAGGGTGGCTGTGTCTCCAGGGGTGTGTTACCCTGCAGAAATAGTTTCCTATAAATAAACAGAGAAAGGGGCTGCTGCTGTGGGATGTCCCTGCACACAGGCTCTGGTGTGTCTGCAAACTCTCGTGTGTAAATGACCTCACTGACAAGAACAGGGCAAAGTGGCCTGTCTGGGGAGGGGTCTTTGAAGGGAGGATGGGACGGCGGAGCAGCTGGATTCCTGCAGAGCCCACAGCAGCTCTTGAGCCTTCCTCCTGTCCCTGGGGTGGATGGAGGATTCATCCATGGTGGGGGTAGGCTCCAGTGGTGGCCCTGCCTCTGGTGACACCATGGCTCAGGCAGACCCAAAAAGGGAGAAGGGACTTCTGGAGTTGTGCTTTGCCAGTAAGGAGCTGGTTTGTTGGGAGCTGCTCCTGCTCCCAGTGCCCCTGGCAGGGGATGTGGCCGTGACTCAGAGCAGGGTCAGGGCTGGGGGGAGCCCAGGGGACAGGGACAGCTCTGCTCCCAACTGTGGCCATGGCTGTTGGATCAGGAGACACACAGGTCATGGTGCCTAAAGTGAAACCTGCTTTGGCTTTGGGAAGTACAGCTGGTCTTGAAGAGATCATGGAATCATGGAATGGTTTGGAAAGGACCTTAAAGACCATCTTGTTTCATCACCTGCCATGGGCAGGGACACCTTCCACTGTCCCTGGTTGCTCCAAGCTCCATTGCTCCAGCCTGGCCTTGGACACTTCCAGGGATCCAGGAGCAGCCACAGCTGCTCTGGGCACCCTGTGCCGGGACCTTCCCACCCTCCCAGGGAACAATTCCTTCCCAATATCCCATCTAATCCTGCTCTCTGCCAGTGGGAAGCCATTCCCTGTGTCCTGTCTGTCCATCCCTTGTCCCAAGTCCCTCTCCAGCTCTCCTGGAGCCCCTTTACACCCTGGAAGGGGCTCTGAGCTCGCCCTGGAGCCTTCTCTCCTCCAGGTGAGCACCCCCAGCTCTCCCAGCCTGGCTCCAGAGCAGGGGGCCTCCAGCCCTTGGGGCATCTCTGTGGCCTCCTCTGGACTCTCTCCAGCAGCTCCAGGTCCTGTTTCTGTCAGCCCCAGGGCTGGGGCAGCTCTGCAGGTCCTTCCAAATGGAGCAGAGGGACAGAATCCCCCTTTGGGCCTGCTGCCCATAGTGGGGGGTGGCAGTGTGGGGTTGCTTGCAGAAGCTCAGATGCAGATTCATGGATCTGGAGCCAGTCTGCTCCTGTGCTTCCCCTGCCCTGTGCAGGTGTTGGTGCCACTGCCAAATGAAAATGGTGGTTTTGCCTGGGACCTGAGGGCAGTGCCTGGGCACTGTTGCAGGACAGCTCTTCCCAGCCCGGAGCCCAGAGAGCCAGGATGTCCTGGTGGTTCCTCCCAAAAGGGAATGAAATTGCTCTTCCTCCCAGCATTGCTGAGTGAAGCCAAGCAGCTGTTTGGCTAAACCAAGCTGCAAAGGGCAGGGGCTGCTGTCGACGGCTCTGGGCTCTGCTGGGGGAGTTGGAGAGGGCTTTGGAGGAGGAAAGGTGGGAAGAGAATGGGGAAAGGAGAAAAGGGGTTGAGACAGCAGGAGTCCCTGGGGCAGGAGGAGAACAGAGGCAGAGGGGCTTGAGATGAGTAGGAGGAGCACCCCACATTTGGAACCCCCATGGAGGGGCTCTCATCACTTCGCTAGTGCCACTTGTCACTGCATCCTTCAGAACCTTAAGGGGGCTCATAGAAATGAGGGAGAGGAACTTTTTATATGGGCAGATAGCAACAGCACAAGGGAGAATGGTTTTAAATTGCCAGAGGGCAGGGATAGATGGGGTACAGGGAAGAAATCCTTCCCTGTGAGGGTGGGCAGGCCCTGGCACAGGGTGCCCAAAGAAGCTGTGGCTGCCGCTGGATCCCTGGAAGTGTCCAAGGCCAGGCTGGACAGGGCTTGGAGCAGCCTGGGATGGTGGAAGGTGTCTCTGTGCCCATGGCAGGGGGGAGAGTGAGATGAGGTTTTAAGGTCTTTTCCAACCCAAACCATTCCATGGTTCTATCTCAGGTGTTGGGGGCACTCAAAAGTGCCCCATCCCCTCCCAGCGGGTTCAGTCCCTGCTCTGTGAGCAGAGTTGTCACAGCAGCCCAGCCCCTCTGCTGGCACAGGGACACAGCTGGGCCCTCTCTCAGGTCCAAGCTCTCTGCAGAGTCCTTTATTCCCGTTTGCCACTTGTGTGTGTGTACACTGGGGAGCACTCTTGCCTCTCCCTGCACGTCTCACACAGGATGCTCAGAGCATGTGCAGCTCGCTCCAGAGGCACGGGGACACTTTCCCATCAGCGGCGCTGCTTTTCTCCTGCCCTTCACCAACTTGGTTAGAAGCAATTTTGTGGACAAACCACAACTTCAGTTTGTAATTTGTTTGTCAGTAGCTCTGTGGGCTGGAATTCCTCCAGTAAATGCTTTTCCCTGGCTAACTGTGTGTGTGTCAGGGCAGAGGGAAGAGCTGATGCTCAGGTGTGCTGGGAGCTGTGGACCTGTGTGCCCGCAGGGGTGTTGAAGATCCCTTACCCAGAGCAACTGCTTGATTTCAAGACTCCATGTGGTCAATGACTTGGACTGTCCTGCTTTTTCTTTTCTCTAGAAAGATAGGAAGAAAGAGAGGGATAGATGACCACAAGTGTGCTCAAGTAGTTGTGGAGCAAAAGCACCCCTTTGGAAGAGCTGACATAGATTCGTTGTCTTTGCTGGAACTGCAGAGCTTGGCAGTGCTCAGGTACCTTGACACAGCAAAGCTCTCCCTGGTTTTCTGCTCCCTCCTGAGCTGCCCCAGGACCCTGTTTCAGAGGTGACCATGTTCATGCCACAACAAGTGTGAATATGAGCTGGATGTTGGCTGGCAGTGCCCCCCTGGCAAAAGGCGAGTGCTGGGCTGCATTCCCCAGGCTGCTCCCAGCCCACAGGATGCTCCAGGCTGGTTTTCCCTTCATGGCTCTACTTTTCTGCCACAGTGAAGGGAGAAATGCCAAGTTACAGCTATCCATGGGTTGTGCTGATTGGTTTGGCTCAGCAGAGGAGTGTTTCTCGAGCTGGGCACTGCTCTGGCCCAGGGGACAGTGACCTGTCCTCCTCTGTGCCTGCGTGGATGTGTGGCAGCTGCTCGACCCTGGCTCAGATAAAGGCACAGGGTGGAAAGGTTCTGACCTCCTGGCAGTGAGCTGGGATGGTGTGCCAGAGCTGCCAGCTGAGGCTGTGGGTATCTGCCACCAAAAATGTTTCCTTGGAGCACCAAGAGTGGGGCAGGTTGCTCATTTTGATGTGTTTCTTCTAAGCACATGCCAGGGATGTGGACTTGCAGAGTCCTGGACAGTGGGGAGAAGGGGGTGGGGTGTGTTTCCCTTTGCCAGTGCCATTGGTGGCAGAAGGGCCACGTCCTGTGCCTAGCTGCTGGTGCCAGCAGTGTGGAGGAGCCATGTGGTTTATGCTGTCCTGGGTGGGATACAGGAGATGTGATGCTCTCTGTTCCTGGAGTTTCCCAAATACCATTCAGCTTTCTGGGCTATTCTGGGAGAGGAGAAACTTCCCCAGTATCAGCACAGTCAGCTTGGGTGCTTGCAGAGAGGGTGGGAGAGGAGGGATCTCCTTGGGAGAGGTGTCCTTGGCAAGGCCTTGGCTCTCCTGTGCTTCCCAAGGTCCCACAGCCCTTCCTCTTCCCAACTCATTCACTGATCGCTGCATTTGAATTCTCCCTGTTATTCAACCCTTCCTTTCTGGGGAACACCCAGTGGCAGGGCTCCTTGACAGAGGCTGGGGGCAGAGGGATTTCGTGGGGCTCAGTGAAAGCTGAGTGTGGATGTGTGGGACACAAAACACGCTGCAAGCCCTGAGGGCTCCAGCTGTGATGTTCAGAGCTGTCATGAGCTGATCAAAACCAGATTATCTGCATCCATCAGAGATCTTAAAGGGTCCTTCTCACTTCTTGGGACTTTGTTGTGAGGCCGTGACCACCACATCCTTGTCTGGTCCAGGAGGAGGAAACTCTGAGCTGAGGGGAGCAAGGGGTGGGAATGAGAGCCGTGGGGAAAAGTGCTGGTGGTCCCGCTCCGAGGTGTTCCCGCCGGCCCAGGGGAGCGGCGCGGTGTTAAATGTCATTTTAATGGGGACAGCAGCCCCCTAAATGGAGCAAAATGCAACATGAGATGAATCAAAGCTGTGTTAATGGTGGAAAATGTCCACGGCTTTTAAAAATGAATATTGCTGCGGGACTCAGGCTGCGTGTCACAGGACACCCTGAAAAGGTTGGCCCTTGGCTTGGCCCTGGAAAATGGGAGAAAAGCTCCTGGCTGCTGGAATGGCTCTGTTGAACTTAGGGTGGTGGATCAGCAACGATGGAGAAAAGAGAGCAGAGAGAGGGGAGGGAGAATCTTTCTATCACCATAGTTGTGGGGGGTAAAGGGAAAGCCAGACCTTCCCCCTCTTTTAGAGTACCCCATCCCGAGGATTTAAACTCTGGCTTTAAAAGGAGAATAAAAAATAATGAGGACATGGATAGATGGTTTCTTTTTATCTCTACAACTGAAGAGATAAATGTGACATTAATTATGTGACACAGCTTTGAAAATCATTATGTATCTCTGTTTTTTTTTAAGAGAGGTTTCAGATTTCTGTCTGGGACTAATAAAGAAGGACAATTTGAAAAAAACCCTAACTTTAAAGATGATCTGTAGGGAGAGTTGGTTGTCTTAATTTTCCCTTCTGTAGATGAAGCTGGTTCAGCTCTCCTGTCTCTTGCATGGAGCGAGCGTGGGTGTGCAGGAGCTGCTGAGGGAGGGAGAACCAGGAGGGGGCCTGGCAAGTTTAATGGGACAGAATGAGCTTTGGGATGGGTGAGGGTGAGATGGGACCATGGCAGGGGGAAGCATTGAGCTCTGCACCCCTCTGCCCCCAGGAGTGACGAAATAACAACACTGAGTAAGCAGTTTGTAATGTTCTGTTGAGGTCTGCAGGCAGCTGCCTCCTGAGCTGAGTTGGGATAGGGCAGGGAGAACATCAGGTGGGTCACTTTGTGATGGTATTTAGAGTGATGGTTGTCAGACCCTACAATCATTTAGGCTGGAAAAGCCCTTTAAGATCAAGTCCAGCCATAAACACAGGACTGCCAGGCCACCACTAAACCACGTCCCCAAGTGCCACCTTGTCATAGAATCATCAGAGAATCCAAGGATGGTTTGTGCTGGAAGGGACCTTAAAGCTCATCTTGTTCCACCCCCTGCCATGGGCAGGGACACCTTCCAGTATCTCAGGTTGCTCCAAACCCCATCCACCCTGGCCTTGGACACTGCCAGGGAGCCACAGCTTCTCTGACCAACCTGAGCCAGGGCCTGCTCACCCTCACAGAGAACAATTCCTTCCCAATATCCCATCCATCCCTGCCCTCTGGCAGTGGGAAGCCATGCCCATTGTCCTGTCCCTCCATCCCTTGTCCCCAGTCCCTCTCCAGCTCTGGAGCCCCTTTAGGCCCTGGAAGGGGCTCTAAGGTCTCCCGAGAGCCTTGTCTTCTACAGGTGAGCACCCCCAGCTCTCCCAGCCTGGCTCCAGAGCAGAGGGGCTCCAGCCCTGGGGACATCTCCATGGCCTCTTCTGGACTCACTTTTCCATGCTGGAGAGAGCTCCACAGGTGGGGTCTCACCTGAGTGGGGCAGAATCCCCCCTCCCCTGCTGCCTGTGCTGTGGGATCAGGACAGCACACAGGGGTTTCTGTGCACGCGGCTGGGGCACGGCCAGTTTCACATCCATCAGCACCCCAAGTCCTCCTGCTCAGGGCTTCTCTTGATCCGTTCTCTGCCCAGCCTGTTCTTGTGCTTGGGATTGCCCCAGACCTTGCCATGGGCTCTGGATCTGCACAGTGCCAGGGACTCAGGCTGCAGGGATCAGCACATTTCATGAGCTGGAGCTCAGGAGCTGTGACCTGTGTGTCTGCAGGGCTCAAGCTTGCAGAACATGATGCTGCCTGAAAACCAACACCCCCATGATTTACCAGAACTTCACTGAGGTTGAGCTTGGATCCCACTGTGTCCTGCTCCACACCTGAAGCAGCCTGTACAGGGGGAGTTGTTGTTTCAGAGGGCAAAGCTTCACAAAATGTGGTACCGGTTTGATATCTTGTCAATGCTGTTTTGATGAGGAACCTGCTGCCCTGTGCTCCCTGTATGGGGCCAGGGGAGCTGTGGGGCAGTGCAGGTTCTGCTTCACTGCCAGAGGATGTGGGAGCTCTGACTCTTCTGCCCAGGGTCCACCCAGGCACCCCTGACCCTGCACCACTGCTCACCCATGCAGCCACTGCAACTCATCAGCTTGACATGAGCTCTGCTGGTGAACCTGCCCTGTCCCCTTTCTCAGTCTCTCCATGGATGGGCATTTCCATTGGGCAAGCAGACACCTGGGTGAGGAGCAGGGAAGGCTCTCAGGTCACTGCTGGCCATCAAAGCCCATCCCAGTGGCAAAGGGTCACTGTGCTTTGCAGTCGCCGTCAGGCACGTGCAGGGCAGTGGGGACACAGACAGGACAGTGTCATGGTCACCGCAGGGAAAGGCAGGGGAGAAACACCCTTGTGAGAAAACAGGGAGATTCCTGTGGGGTCAATGCCCTCCCCTCCAGTACCAAATAAATTCTGGAAACATGTCCCAGAGAAATGCACCCCTGAGTTTGGGTGGTTTGGGTGTCTGGAGTCCATGGTGGCTTTGGGATTTTTATAACATTCATCTGCATGCTGGATGATGGGAGGCTAATAACTCCCGGATGGGAGCTCTCAGGGGAATTCCATCTTTCTACCAGAGATGGGCTCTGGGGAAAGGCCAGGCAGCTCAGACCCCTTCTCCAGAGGGGATTTTTCTCCTGCCTCACACATGGTGCCCAGGAGTCTGATGCAGCCGAGCCTGTTCCACCTTGGCATCTTCCCAAGGCAAGATCATGCCATGGTTGTCTTGCTTCTCCACCCTAATGGATGGTGGCTGGGCCACCGGGGGACCTGCAGGGTTATGTCACCCTCTGCGGTGGCTCCCGCTGTGTGGTGGCTGCGCTGGGCTGTGGTGGCCCCGCGTCACCTTCAGCGCAGGCCCTGCTAATATTTGCTTTATGACACATCTCTGATAGTGCTTGGTGTGTGCTCAGCCAGGCCCTAGAACTCGGCAGCGCCGGCGGGACGTCAGACCAACAATAACAAAAATAAATCACTCCACACTTTCCGTCGGGTGTGTATTTAGTGGTTACTGTGCACGAGCCCCCAGGAGAAGCCGATGTGTTTATTGGGGCCAGCCCTGCCCCTCCCAGTGCTGCCCCCACGCTGGGGCTGCTGCACCCCCCAGGGCTCGGTCACGCCGGGCTGCAGAGCCCAGGTCACCCCTCCGGCTGCCTGTCAGCATCTCCGTAAATCGTGGGGCTCTCCCTGCCCTCGCCCAGCGTGGGCTTGAACTTTCCTTGGAACACAGGGAATGAGCAGAGCCCACCCAGAAGGTTTGGACGAGGGAAACGGGGGAGGCCCAGGGATGCCCCCTGTGTGGTGCTCCCCCTCCAAGCTCAAACACTGGCTCTCATTTACGCTCAGGAGAGATGTCCCTTCTCCTGCGCTGCCTCCCCAGCCTTCTCCCAGCCGGAATTTTAAACACTCCAACCTCAGCCACCACCTTTCAGCTCCGAAGTTTTCTGAAGAAATAGAAGTGTGTGAGCTGTGGGGTCGTTCTTCTTGCTGCCCTTCCCTGCACACGCTGTCTCCAGCCTGTGCTCCCTGGCAGCTCGTGGCAGTAGCTGGTGCTCAGCTTAAAAACCTCAGCCCTAGCAGTGTCCTTGTCACTGCTGCCATGCCACAGGGGGTTCCAGGCCCCACCTCCTCCTGAAGGATGCTCTCTGCTTTGCAGCATTGTTGGGCAGGTAGACAGGTGCTGTGGAAATGGACAAGGGAAGGGAAACCTTCACTCTTACACTCACCTGGGCAAAATCGCTGTTCCCAGTGTGCCAACCTGGCACTTTTTAAAAGGATCTGGTGGTTATATTTTCTCCAGTAGAACTGGGCATGGTGGGAGGTGATGGAACCCCCTTGAAATGCAGAAACTTCTGTGCCCTAAATCTTCTATTGCTTTGGGATATGTGGATGGAGAAGTCTGGGAGAAGAGATAATACATGGCCATTTCTGTGGGCAGCGCCTTCACTGGTGAAGGGCTCTGGCCTTTCCTAGAGGAGAGCTTGGGTGTGGCAGTGCTTGGGCTGCAGGGAATAAACCTTTCCAAATGGTGACAGGGTGACCTCTATCATTAAGGTCTGGTGTGTTTTTTCTCCCTGTAGGATACAGACAAAATTGTTCTTTAGTTTCTCTTCCATGCATGAGACAAGTCCCAGTGCTCACACCAATTCCCTATCCTATTTCTTCTTGGCTAAATGGCGTATTACCAGCTCTTGGTATGGCATGTCCAGTACCCAATGGTTTGGCTCATGGTGTCGTGTCAAGTAATGGGTTTCTGATGAAGTAATCTCAAGGTGGCTGTGTGTCCTGGCACACCTGGCTGTGATCCCCCTGGCACACCTGGCTGTGATCCCCCTGGCACATGTGGGGCTGTGATCCCCCTGGCACACGTGGGGCTGTGATCCCATGGCACACGTGGGGCTGTGATCCCCATGGCACACGTGGGGCTGTGATCCCCCTGGCACACCTGGNCTGTGATCCCCCTGGCCCATGTGGGGCTGTGATCCCCCGGCACACGTGGGGCTGTGATCCCCCTGGCACACGTGGGGCTGTGATCCCCCTGGCACACGTGGGGCTGTGATCTCCAGGCACACCAACACACTGCCTCACTTGTCCTTCTTGTCCAAAGACCTCGATGTTACTCTGGGCTTGAGCTCTGCTGCTCCCACTCCTCTGAGCTGCTGGGATCCTGGAGGAGGCTGCACAGGCCTTTTAGCTCTCCATCCCTCTCCTGTCTTCCCCACTGGGGCTGAGGAAGGGTCAGGCCCAGCCCTGACAATGCTCTCAAGCTGTTGGTACCTGTGCTCATGCCCAGTGCTGCCTGAAGAGAGGACAGGTCCCTTTGTGGTTTCCAGCTTTGTATGATGAACCCCTGTGTATCCAGAGGAAATTCCCACCAGCTCCCAGCCAGGCAGCTGCAGAGGGTGGGCAAAACAAACCCATACCTTGGGTTCTGGGCTCTGGCTCCTTTCTGCATACTGCTCCCCAGGTGGGCACCAGTGGAGCTGGGAACAAGCACATCCCTGGTGCTTGCAGGGCAGGCCAGGGCTCAGCCAGGCTCTGCTTCATCCCACCATGGCCCCCAAACATCACATGACTGACTGCTCACCCAAGCCTGGGAGAGCACTGAGGTTTGGGAACAGCCTGGGAGGGAACGGCCCTGGCATGTGGGGAGGTTGAAGCCTACAGCCCCGGGGTATGCAGGGAGGAGGCGGCAGGGTGATGCCTGCAGCAGACATGGCCAGCTCAGGCCAGCTCTGCTGGTGGCCCTGGGCAGCCACGTGGCTGCTGAGGGCTGCAGAGCTGTCTCCACACTCCCATGCCAAGCCCGTGGCAGCTGCCTGGCTGTCCTCATGTCCAGCCTCAAGCTGCTGCACACTTTGCTGGGGTGGAGCAATGCTGGGGCATGAGTAATCATCCAAACCAAACCAGGACTCGGCTCTTCTGCCTGCAGGGGGTCTCTGGTCTGATCTTGCTCTGCATCTGCAAAGTCTTTTTTCCACTAAGACACCCCTCAGGATGGAATGCAGGAGTGGTTTGCATCATTTGAAACTCAGTGCAGTGTTAGGACCAGGCTTAATGCAAAACTTTTGAGGATGTTTTACCCACTATGCCACCAGCTGCTCTTCTGAGTCAAAATCTATGTCCCACTGCTGAATCTTCTTCATAGTGGGGATTGTCACCTGCCTTCGTTGACCCCCAATGGGACCTTGCTTTAAGGTACACTTGCAGGACAAGAGGCTTTAAGCTGAAGCAGGAGAGATTTAGACCAGATGTTAGGAGTAAATCCTTCCCTGGCAGGGTGGGCAGGCCCTGGCACAGGGTGCCCAGAGCAGCTGTGGCTGCCCCTGGAGCCCTGGAAGTGCCCAAGGCCAGGCTGGACACTGGGGCTTGGAGCACCCTGGGACAGTGGGAGGTGTCCCTGCATGGGGTGGGATGGGATGGGCTTTAAGGTCCCTTCCAAGCCAAACCATCCTGCGATTCTATGATCTCCTGAGGGTCCATCAGAGCAGAGAGCAGCAGTGGACAGGGCCCATTCCCCTGGGCTGTGCAGGGCAGTCCTTTGCTCATGGGCAGCTGCCACCCCCACCCCCGGGTGGGAACATCACCCTGAGGATCCAGCTCAAGGACAGCAGACGCACCCTAAGGAGGATTTACTTGTGGGAACTCTCACTCTGAGGTTGTCTCAGGAGCTCAGTGGATGAGGAGGTGGCCGTGGCCTCCAAATTCCCCAGACCCCCATGGAGTGACCTTTGAAAGTGGCTGGTCCTTGCTTCCCTTGGGCCTGCTGTCCACACCAATGATGTGTTTTCAAACCTTCTCCTCTAGGCAGCTCAGCCTGGATCATGCCATGGGCTGCTTTACCCTGCTGCTTACGTGGATCATCCCTCTTTGCTCCAAGGCCTTGGGAGGGGGGGCCGAGGCTTTTCCCCAGTAGCCCCTGGAAGCCAATGTCAAGGTTTCTCTTGGCATTGGTGCATTTCAGAAAAGAAACTGTAATTGCTGCTCAGCACTGTAAACCTCATCTCTGCTCCCAAGCCTGAGCCTGCCTGCCTTGGACTCGGAATGCCATGCAGCAGAACAACATCTGCATGTCCTGTTTGCTGTGGGGCTGCTCCTGAGCACTGCATATAGCATTCAATCAGCACAGTCCCAGCCCGCCAGCAGCAAGGCTGGTTGGCTTTGGAAGCAGTCTGTGCCCTGGGATCTGGCAGTGCAGCTCTTTAGAGTCGCTGAATGCTGCACTGAGTGGGTTCTTCACCTCCAGAGTGGGCAGAGCTAATGCCAAGGGCTGGGAGGCTGGGCAGCCCCAGCCACGGAGGACTGTTGTGCTGGAGAAATGTGATTGTGCACAAGGGGCAGCATCAGGCAAAAGATCTCCATGTAGTAGGAAAAGCAGCCCCTGCCATGGCAGAGAGCCTTATCCCGAGATCCAGCAGGCTCTGAGGTGTCCCTGGAGCCAATGCACACACTGTCTGCTTGGCTGGGGGCAGGGATGCTGCAGGATCTGCATGGATTGTGCTGAATGGGTCCTGCCACTGTAGGAGATCTGGCCTTCAGCTGTGCCCTGCTCAGCTCTGGAGCCTCTGGCTCCATCCCCAAATCAGGGGCTGATTCCCAGAGTGACCCTGCCCTCATCTCTGTGGACCTGTGCAGTAGCTCCAGGCCTGATCCTGCCCCTCACTGTGGCTTAGTGTCCCAGCATGACCTCAGAGATGCCCCATCCCAACAACTCACTCATCCAGACTCCTGCTTGGACTTGGCCACGAACTACAAGTCTTCCCTGCTTCCCACAGGGGAGCGATAGTCCTGCCCTGGCATCCCCCAAATTCCTGGCCTTTGCTGCACCCCAACACTTCCCACTGAGGCTTGGTGCAAGGTGGAAGAGCTGCTTGGGGCTGGCAGCAGCCTCATCAGCATCTGCTTCAAAAGAAAGCTGTGGAACCACAGGGATCACCTCCAAAACACTTCCAGAATCTCCAGTGTCGTGGGGGAGAAGGTTCTCATGCTGGGCTGTGGCAAGATCTGGCCTCCTGGAAAAGATGTCAGAGGTTTGCTGTGGTCTCATCCCCACCCACAGCTGTGCTGGACACCGAGCTTGGACACAGCTGACCAGAGAGCAGTGCTGGGGGGCAGCGGGAGCAGGGAGTTCTCCACGTCAGACATGGTCCCACCTCCTCGCGGTGCAAGAGACAGCCAGGCCACCAATGGAAATGAGCTCCTAAATGCTGCGTGGAGCTACATGGATGGCTCCATGAGGGCTGCTGCCTACTGCATCCTGCTGGCCTCCTCAGACAGAACCTGCTCTTGCCTCTCGCCTTGGAAGGGAGCAGGAATGCTGCTGGAGAGGCGTGGGCTGATCCTGCTGGAGCAGATCTGGACTATTCTGGCTGCTCAAGGCTTTGCAGGTGACAGAACATCCCGGGGAGCACAGCCAATGGACAGGAATTGGAATCTGCAGATCCCACCTGAGCTTTGGGGCCACTCCCCTTCGGCCAAGAGCTTGGGCGCATGAAGCAAAGAGCTGGGGTCCAAAGGAAAGCAAACACTGCCAAACTCCTGGTGACTTTATGGGAAGGAGCCTGTCCTTGTTGGGGAGCACAGGGACAGGCAGGGGGCCCAGGGCCCTGCCGTGCCACCCTGCAGAAGGTGCTGCTGTTGCACTACAGAGCTCTTTCTTGGGTGTCTGGGATGTGTGGAGAGGAAGATTTTGTTCCCCACTGTGATGAAGGACCAGATCACCCCACTCCCTTCCCACCTGGGAACTGCTCTGTCCTCCATGGCCACTCCAGTGCTCTTGGAACAGCAGTCCTGAGCCTGCACACCCAGGGCAGGCTGGTATCTGCTCTGCTTTAAAAAGAACCCTTGTGGAGCTCCCATCCCACAGTCTCCTTGGGAGAGGAATTTGTTACTAATGTGCCTGTGAAATGAGTCGAGTGTTTTTTTGACTCCCCATCATTTATGTGATTGTGGCAGTGACAAGCGGGAAGGTTTGGTTCCCTCAGGAGCAGATCATCCCCATGGCACAAGTGCTGATCAAGGAGCAGGGAAGAAATCAGTTAGTGGAATTCCGCCTCCATAGGAAGAAATCAATGAATTTGTGCCTCTGGCCTGGCAACAGAACCCCCAGACTCCAGAGACACCCTTGTGCTCTGCCACACACACTGTGGGGGGGCTGCACTTGCACATCTCCAGGTCACTAATTTGGTCAGAGAGTGTAATTGTCTGTGTGTTGGTTCATGGCTGTGTGCACACACTTGCTTTTACACTAGAAACATGGATTTTTGTCTCTTCTTTTTCTTTGCCTTTTTTTCCCCACTTCAATAACTGAGAAAGACCCAGAAGATCTTTTGTTTGGTTGGTTTTGGTTTTGGGTTTTTTTCTGCTTTTGTTTCTAGGTTTAAAGAATGAAAAGTCATAATTGTTAAAAATCTCTTTATTCCTAAAATTAGGTTCTTTATGTCTTTAAGGAAGATCCAAAGGATCAAGTTTTCCCTCTTATTCAGTGTCTCATTCCAGTTGGGATGTTGCATGTGTTGGTTCTTAGGAATCTCTGTGGTTTTTAGGTGCTCCCATTGCCCAGGATTAAGCCAGGAGTGAAGACGGAGGTGGTCAAAAGACATCTCGTCTTTCAGCAGGTGGGCTGTCCTTCAGCCAGGCAGGTTCTCTCACACTGCTGTGTGTTTTCTGATTCAGGATTTGACCCAAAGAGCTGGAAACTGGTGGGTTCTGCTTTCCAAGGGCACAGGAGAAAGGTTTCTCCCTCAGCTGCTGTGCTGAAGGGAGGACACAGTGACCCTGTGGTCCCAGCAATCCTGGCATGCTCCGACCCGGCGTGGGGCTGGACCCTTGGGGTCACTGCTGTCCTCAGCCAGCTGAGCAAGGTGTGCACTGGTTTGTTGGGGGTTCTCAGGACCAGGAAGCTTTACCTGAGGAGAGGTGGGACTCTAAGCCACCTGTGCTCATCCAGAGATTTCTGGGAGCAGCAGGGAGAGGTATCCCCCCTTGGTCAGAGCAGGAGAGATGTCTTTCACCTGGCTGTTGGGCTGACTGCCAGAATCCATCTGAGGGCTTCTCTGTTCTTCCTGGGACGTGCTCTCTGGGTGTCTCGTGGTGCTTCTTGTCTGAGGGATGGAGAGACACTGGCTGGCACCGACTACAGCTCCCAGCTGTAGTCTGTCCAGTCCTGACTGCAGCGGTCACTTCTGGATTTATGGGTTTTCTGACATTTTCATGCTGGGTTTCATGGCCTTTGGCTGCTGTGTTGGAGGAAGCTCCTGTGAGCTCTTCTCAACACAGCCCAAGCACTTTCTGCCTCGTTCCCCCAGCCAAGAGCTGGGCGTTACCAGACACCTTCATCCAGCAGAAAATGCCTCCCTCTCAGCCCCTCTCAAAAGGGGGTTTTCATGCCCTTATTCCTTTCTCGGGTGCCTGTCTCTGCAAACAGGCTCTGCTTCACCCAGCTGGCTCACCTGTGGGACAAGCAGAGAGCAGTTTTTTGGGAATGCCAGCATGAGCTGCAGGCTCTGTGCTTGGGTCACCATTTTCATGGTGGGCCACAAGGTCTGCTCTGGATGTAGCTGTTTCATAGCATCCTTTCTGCATCCCTGGGTTGGTTTTGGACTTGTCAAGGCCCTTGGGGCACCCTGGCTGTTACCCACTATCTGCATTTGGGCAGAAGTGTTCTGTGGGCAGTAATGAGTGGCCACCCTGGAGATGCTTTGGCTCCTGTGGCTCAGATACAGCAGCTCAGGCAAGCTGGGATTGCCAGTTCCTACATTTCTTTAGCACTCAGCCCAGTGAGAGCCAGATTGTAATTTAGGCACATCACCTGGCCACCCTCAACCTGCTGAACCCTGCAGGGCTCTCACCCCTCCCTACATGTGGTGATGACTCTGCCTGGGCCCTCATTGCTCATGCAGATTTGCTCTGCAATTTGTTTTGTTGCAGCAGCTCTTGTTCTTAATTACAGGGAACCTGCAATCAAAGCGAAAGTGTCACAAGCCTTGTTAGTGTTCTTGGCAGCAAGGCAGCTTCTATGTCCCATCCCTGCAAGTGTTCAAGGCTAGGCTGGACAGGATTTGGGGCAACGTGGAAGATGTCCTTGTTCACAGTAGGGGGTAGAATGAGATGAGTTTTAAGGTCCCTTCCAACCCAAACCAGACTGTGATTCTGTGAGTCTGTTTCCACTTTCCTTTGCTGGTCACTGAAAAGTGCAGGAAGATCCCTTGTCACCTAGGCTCTCCTGGGTCTGGGTCATGGGGACCAGCTGGAAACCAGGTACATACCTTTCCCAGGGTGCTCCCACCTATTGTCTTCACAAGGGCCTTCACAACAGCTGGCTGAGAAGAAAATCCCATTTGCCTGTTAATAAGAGCATGCAGATGTCTAAATGCAGATGCTGCACGTCCTCCTGCTGTGTCCTGCAGCTTCCCAAGATTTGGGGTTGGAGTAATTGATGGGTTTAATTCAGCCTGGAGTTCTCATCCAAATCTCAGCTGCTGGATTGCCCAGTGCTAACTACAATGTGTGGGGATACCCAAAACCATCTTGCTGTGAAGGTGGAGAACCAAATTTATCCAGACAACCCAAGTCTGGTGTGTGAAAGCAGTGTGTACTCAGCCGTGCTCTGCTTGCTGCCCCTGGGTGCCAGCCTGCCTTGCCTTCCTCTGATGATGTCTCCCATGGGGGGAATGGGAATGGAAATAATGGCTCGTTACCAGTTCTGCACAAACAAAACTGGACTGATGGGTAGCTGCCAGATAATGACCAGGATTTGGTCGTGGTATCATGTGGAAGCATCTTGCTGTCGTAGATAAGGATCTAAGGCAGCACCTCCCTGCCTCTGGCGCTGGGATCTCTTCAGCTCAGCTTGTGAGGTACAAGGCTTATCTCAATATTAAAACTGATAACGAGGAGTGTTTTTAAATCCTTTTGACTTCAAACACACTGATGGTTTGTAGTTCTGTAGTGCCTTCCAGCTGAGCCAGCTCCAAGTTGTCATCAAGGGGGGAGACAGAGAGTCCTTGTGCTCCGTGGGAGAGGAGGCAGTTCTGCAGCAGGGTTGGGACATACTCAGCAAACCCCCACAGGTCTGGGGATGGGATCCCTCCCATCTTGCCAAGTATGTCTCAAGTATTCCCGTCTTGTAACACAGCAGGAGTGGAGTGATTGGATAGAGAAGATGAAATAATTCCAGATTGAAGTAGAAATTATGAGTGCAGCCCTCAGGTACCAAAAGGTGCTCCAAGAGAGCTGGAGAAGGACTTCAGACAAGACCCTGGAGTTGTAGGACAAGGGGGAATTAGTCCCTACTGCCTAAGGGCAGCGATAGATGGGATATTGGGAAGGAATTGTGCCCTGGGAGGGTGGGCAGGCCCTGGCACAGGGTGCCCAGAGAAGCTGTGGCTGCCCCTGGATCCCTGGGAGTGTCCAAGGCCATGAACAACCTGATCTAGTAGAAGGTGTCCCTGCAGTGGGGTTGGAACCAGATGATCTTGAAGGTCCCTTTCAATTCACCACATTCTATGACAGATGTTCTGCTCTGCGTGTAGGTTTATCCTTGCTTCCAGAGGTGAAGCTGGAAAAGGCCCCTGAGGAAGCTCTGCTCTCTCCCCAGTGACAGGGCTGAGGCTCAGGGGCTGTCACTGCCCAGGGTGGGTCTGCAGGCACTTGTTTCTCCCTCCTTACACAGGCTGCCTCCCTGCTGGGGATGCTGTGTGGGGGTAATGAGGTGGAGGCGGATTTAATCAGAGTTAAGCCCTGCCTGGCCTTCCAGTTGCAGGCAAATGGATTTTTAGCTCCAAAAAGTATGTCATGACTGCTGGGACACTTCCATACTTTCTCCTGCTCTGTGGGTGCCGGAAAAAGTTTAGTCTGAAACAACCTCCCATCAGGGAAGGACGGGTTTCAGCATGGCCTCAAGCACCAGTCTGCAGCAGGACTGAGTTTTGCATTTATTTTTCATCTTCACTCAGCATCTGCTCAGATTCTTCTCTGAGGTTATCAGACAGTAACTGCTACCTTCTCCAGAATGGGATCACATCCCTGTCTTGAATGTCACGGAATTCAGGTTCCAGCCTGTTCCACGCCGAACAGCAGCTGCTGGGAGTCCCAAAATGAAGGGGGACAGGAAGACACAGGGCTGATTATGGAGGGCAACTCTCCTGTAAATAAGCGCTTTGAAACCCATGCTGGGTACCAGGAAATCCCTCACCTCCGTCAGTCTGTGTCTTTATGAAAGCAGGTGATGGTTTTGCTCCACAGGGAACACCTGCAGCCAGCAGGGTCACGGTTATCCCTGCAGCTGCCATGAATCCTGGGTGGCTGGAATGTCCCCACAGCACTGGGACTGGAGCTGTGTTTTCCCTGTGTGGAGGGTTTTCCCAGCCAGTGCCCTGTGCTGTGCTGCAGGGGGCTGGCCAGGAGCAGGGCTTAGGGCCAGTGAGGTGGCATCGGGTTGCCCAGGATGGGACAGGGCTAGATGGCTGCTTTTGAAGTAGAAGCAGGGAAATGTGCTGCTGTCTGCTGGACACCCACCCCTCCTGCTCCAAATACCCCCAAAAATGAGCTGGGCCTTAGTGCTCAAGGTGGGGGTGCAGCAGTGCAGCAGCACCCAGCCAGGAGCCTGGATAATTTCAGGTTTATTTTGTGTTTCCCAAATACTTTTCAGCAGAGGTTCCCAAAGCACATTTCAAATAATAGGCAATTTTTCTTTTTACTGCCCCTTTCAGGCCACTAAATGCTATTTTCCTTTTCCATGGAAGCAGTTTTGTGCACACGGAAGCTGCTTGGTCTCTGCAGACACATGCAGTGCAGCCGAGGCTGGGAGAGGATTCATTTAAGAGTCCCAGGCTTGAGTTCTCCTTTTTATGCTGTTTCTGCCAGATTTGGGTCTACGGTTCTCCACAAAAGGTAGCCAAGGCAAAATAAATGTGGAATTAGATAGTACATGGAAGCAGACTGGGTGATGGGTCCTAGCCAAACTCCAAATATGCTCCTGATGCCAGGGTTTATGGACTGCTGTTAATCTGAGAGGTAGCATTGTACACTTTATAGGTGTGTGACTGATCCTGGTGCCAGGAGAGTGGCCGTTCTCATCAGGTCATTCTTTATTTATAACCTAAAGCAGCTGGAAGTTTTCTCCTGGAGGGAGCAGAGGTCCCAGAGCCGCACTGGCAGGGACATGACAGGGTTGGTCCTTCTGCTGTCACCAGCCTGCTGTGAGTTGGCCTCCGGGTGAGTTCTGGAGCCACGGTGGCTGGAGCTGGGATCGCCCTCCCTCTGGCATGGGGATGGAGCAGAGAAGCAGCTCTGGAGAGGGACCTGCAGCTCCCCTCAGCCCACGGCCTCTCTTGCAAGGAGGGGCTGTGCTGAGAGAGACAGTGCTCAGGATGGAGAGGGACTCCCCTCCCTCTCTCACCCAACCCCTTCCCACCCATCCATCAGTTTAAAAATAGCTGGTGGGGGTCTTTTTTTAATCTCAGAAGCCTCAGGTTGGTGGTGAGGCTGGTTGGGAAGGGGAGGGAGCAATGTGCCTGAGTGTGCACTCAGTTCAATTAACCAGCACCGTGTCAAACACCACTAAGCTCCCCGTCCCCCTGCCCGAGCTCAATTAGCTCTCCCTTTAATGAGAGCCTGCCTCTTGCCTCGCTCAGCTAATTAAGGAGCCCATGCCAGTAAGCCGTGGCACCAGGTTGACGGTGGGGAGCTTTTCTGAGCAGGATGTGAAGGGAAGAGGGATCACGCTGGCAGCAGCTGCTTGGCCGAGGGCCCTGTGGATTCAGCTCACCCCCACCGAGCTACTGGAAATGGAATATCAGGTTTTAAACCCTGGTTATAAATACGAATGCGGGAGCTGATGCAACCCTGGCAGAGAGCGAGGTGTTTGGAAACAGGAGACTGCTGGCAGGGCAGGCAGAGCTCCCCACTCCCCACTCCGGCTGGGAAAGCTGCTGAGGGGGTCCCTGCCCCCGCTCCCACCACCCCCACCGACCTGGGCCTTCACTGAGGGAATTAGCCAGGGTAATTTGTGGGCTCTGTTGGCTCCTGGGTCTCTTGTCCCCTGCCTGGAGAAATCTCTGGTGAGACCTTAGAACCCTTCCAGTTCCTAAAGGGGCTACAAGAGAGCTGGTGGGGAGCTTTGGGCAAGGAAAAGGTACCCGGAGTGACAAGATGAGTTTCTGAAGCACTTGGGACGTCTTGGTTCCCCTCTCCAAGAGCAGATCTGTGGCGAGGTGGGTCAGAAGCTGAGGGGAGGGTGGATTGAATGGGACCTTCAGGACCCTCTCATGCCATCCCCCTGCCACGGTTGCTTCAAGCCCAGTCAACCTTTTCCCATAGGAGAAGTGTTCCATCCCTCAGGTGTTTCAGGACATGCTGAGCCCTGGCAGCACCTGTGGGTATTTTCTGGCTGAGGTCTGGTGTCAGAGCTGTGTCTGCAGCCAACTCATCACCTGCAGGGATTTGGGAGTGGAAGTACCAAGCCAAATCCACCTCTGCTCCCTGCATCTCTGGATGCTCTAAAAATCCTGTTCCCATTAATAGAAAAATGTCCTGTTCTGAGTGGTGCAAACGGGGGTCCCAGTTATTCAGCTGGGGTGAGGCCCTTGCACTGCAGTCTCTCAGCTGCTTCACAGCAATGACTGTAATTTGTTAGGAATAGACCTTTGTGTGGAATTCAGGAAAGAATTTTGTGCTGGCTGAGGAGTATTTCGGGCTGGAATAGAAGAAGTACAGCAAAGGCTCTCAAGAATAATAAACTCAGTAGGTTTCAAAGGAATGTCTTGAGCAGCCCAATGGTTTGATACCTGTGAAGTTTCTTGCAGGACTTTACCACCAGGCATTTATCAGGTGTCAGGGAGTGATAGTAAGCAGGGGAGGGCAGGGCAGGCAGATTCAGAAGTTTTGGGTGTGGGGGCTGCTCTTGGCTCTGTGCCCACATCTGCCGTGTTCCGTGCCTTTCCACCTTGCCTATTTTCCTTTTCGTTAGTAGGTTTGTTCCTTGCCTGAACTGGGAGTGTGGCACCAGCCCAGGGCTCTTTAGAGGATAGAAGACAGCCCCCGCCCTGCTCCTGCAGCCTGAGCCCTGCTCTTCACCTTCCAAACTACCCCGCACCTCCATCCCTAAGCTCTGGGATGCTTTGGCCAGGTTTGGATGTGTCTGCAAGAGGCAGAACTGCTGTTTCTGCAGCCCCTGGGGAGGGCAAAGAGCTGATAAGATGTTGGTTCATCCTTACAACCCCCGCACCCTCGTTCCCTCCGGGGATGAAGATCCGTGCTGTTCTCGGCCAGTTCTGTGCATTCACTCCGCGATTTTAATCCCAGCACCGCGTCTCTCTCCTCTTCAGCCGCCCGCGCGTGTCCAGCCGCGGTGCCTACAGCCGGAGGGATGCGGTGGGAGCGGGGCTGCAGCTGGGAAAGCCTTCCCGTGCACCCGCCTGCGGAGCCCTTTAGATGTCGCGCTGGAGCAGCGAGTCCCCCGTGAGCCCTCGGCCTCCTCCTCCTCCTCCCGCTCGGCTCCAGCCTGGCCGCGGGAGACTCCCGTAACTTCGCTGGCGTCGGCTCCGGACGAGTCACGCGGAGCCGTCACGACCACATCGCCTGGCACGCACGGAAAGGGCTGGCACGACTCTAGGCTGTGGCTTGGAAACAGCTTGGAGATCTGTTGGGATCTTCGGGATCTCATGGGGTCTCCCGGGGTGCTGCCTGGCGCCGCTTCCCCCACCCACAGCGGGCTCCCGCTGCTCCCCGCTCTCCCGGGAAAGGAATAATCACTGTCCCTGCCGGAGCCGCCGGGTGTCCGGTTACCCCGGGCTCCGGGGCATCCTCCTCGCAGGGCCGGGGCTGTCTCACATGCCGAAGCTTTGCTCGGGGCACTTGGCCGGCTTTGGGGAAAATCTCAGTTCACTGGCCGTGATACGGTATGGGCTGCGTTTTGGGGAACGTTGGGAACTCCTGGGACACTCATCTCTTGTTGCTTCATGCCCCATGCACTGGTGATCGAGCAGAAATCCAGCTCTGGAGTGGGATGCAGGATTGGAAGGGGTCAAAACAAGGGCCTACTCCCACTCTGCATCTGCTCCTACCCCTCTCCCCCAGGGCAGGCTGGTCGTGACTTCTGCCGTGTCTCTCTCCCCCTGGGATTTTTCCCCACTGTTGTGCTACCTCTCAGCTTTCCATTTTCTTGGCCTATTTTTTCATTTTCTTGTCTGTTTTACAGTCTGAGCCTTGGTCCCTTCTCCTCCCACTGCTGGGTCTCTGCCCACCCCTGGGTCCTGAGCCAGCTCCTGGGTGATGCTGCTCCACGGAAGGGGAGAGCCCTGCCTGGAGGAGAAGACAGAAGCTCCAGGGGAATATGGGGGGAGGGTGTCTCCAAGAGACCCACAGCCCAGTGTGGCATCTCTTTGAACAGAACTGTCCAGATGGAAAGTATCCTCCTGCTGACACATTAAATTGCATTTCCAATCCTCTTTGGGGGCCTGTCCAACCAGAGGAGGACAGGTTATGGACCCAAACTATCGTGCCCCACCTGCATTTTGTCTTGGCTAAGCTCTTTTTGGGCTGGTTCATTTTGTTCCTGCCCTGCCATTTCCAGGGTGAGTGACATCAGAGGCTCCAGAGCTGAGCCACTGGAGAAGGAGGGATTTGGTTGTGGAAAGATTGGATCATTCAGTTCAAAGGTAGAAGATCCTGCTTCTCTGGAGGCAGTTCAAAAAAGCCTGGAATTGCTTCCAAAACTCCAATTGCCTGACCTTGGGCATGAATGCTGTGGTCCCTGCCAGGCTCTGGAAGGGATCTCATCCCAGCAGGATGCAGCCCTCAGGACATGCTGGGCTGTTGTTTGAGGAGCTGAATCTGCTCCCCCTAACCCAGTCGCCCTTGGAGCTCCCTGGTTTGCAGCAGTCCCTGTGCCAGGTGCAATGCAGCTTGAATCCCTGCCCTGAAGGTCTGAGCTCTTCCACCTGTGGTGGCTTCGTCTCTCCTTGGTTCCCACCAGGAGATGGATACAGGGAAGCTGCTTTCTGGAGGAGACACCTTGAGGTGTGGAAGGGGCAGGCATTTGATTTTCACTTGTAGGTGGTCCCCAGAAAAGCCACCATGGGCAGGAGGCATCAGTGCCTGAGTGGTGACAAACATGTCCTCTGTGAGCCAGTTTGGCTTCCCGGACCACCTGGATGTCTGACCTGTGGAGCATGGCTAATCCTCTCCAAATGTCAAGTCCTGCTCCCTGGGACCATCTCTTTCAGCAGACAGCAAGTTCTGGGCTGATGCATTTGGGAGATGGAGGAACAGAATAAGCAATTATTATTTATGATTCTTCTGTGGGTCATTTGCTGGTTGTGAGAAGGAAGCTGTGTTGGGTTGCTGGATGGTTCCCAGGGAGAGAGGACCTCCATGGATTCCAGCTTCTTTCCACAAGGCTGGCTGTGGTGAGAGGGGAAGGCAGAGAGGCAAGGAGAGCAGTTGCATGGATACAGTGCCGTGAGGAATGGTACAACACCTAATGGTGACCAGTGTGCTCCCAGGGCTGGACACGATCCCTCCCAGTGCTACTGGGCCCTGCTGGGTGCATGAAGCACCACCAGCAGCCAGGATGTGGATGAAACAGGGAAGCCATTCCCCTTCCGTTTCCTAGCAGGCTGGAGGAACAGAAAGAACCAGGTTCAGTGCTGGGAATGTGGGAGCACAGATGCCTCTCCCCTCCTTTTCTTTCCCCCTGACTTCATAGTACTCTGTGGGGTTTCTCCCAAGCCCCTCCGCAGCCCAGCGCAGGGAGGCTGCAGCACCAGGCACAGCTCGCAGGGCTTGGGGACCCACACACTCCCAGGGTGCAGCGCGCGATCCGTGGGAAATGTGGGATGGCGGCAGGAGGGCAAAGGGAAAGGAGCAGAAGGGTGTCCCCCTGAGTCCCCCTGTAGCATGAGTGTGCGGTGAATTCCTGCTGGCTGGGCTCATGTGAGAGCATTATCCCCAGGATGAGCTCATGCGCGAAGCGCGCGGGTTATCCGTGTGATTCCGGGTGCTGGGGCACCGCTGGCGGATTCCCTGGAGTTATGTGCAGTTGCCATTTCCACGCATTCCTGGGTTAACAGCCGATCAGGTTTCACTGTTCACATCCCCATTGAGTGCTCAGGGCTGTGGATCCGACGCTGGTGATGGAGCGAAATCCCTTGGCTGTCTGGCTTTTGCTTTCCCAAACCTGGCCTTGCCTGTTCCTCTTCCTTGATCTACTCCAGCCCCTCCCTTCTCTCTCCCATGGCATTGATCACATTGCAGGTTCTCCATCCCCTCCCTTATTTTAAGTTGAGCTTTAATTTGTGATGCTGCTAGGAATTAGTTGGGGCCATCGTGTGGGATTCTTGGAGAGCTCCTGTCCCCTCGCTGGTGTGTGGATCAGGCTGGTGATGAGCCACCACATCCACCAGAACCATTGCTCTGCTCTGGTGGGGTGTCCTGGCAGAAAACCGGAATCTGGAGCAGGATAATTCCCCCCTGTCCCTTTGTTTCCTCACTCATGGGAGGACCTCAGGGAAGGTGGGCAGCTGAGGAAGGAGACCTGGCTGTGTTCGACCAAGAGACTTGGCTTTCTGTTTATCATTCAGTCTCCAGTGGGTCAGTCATGAGACCAGCCCTGGGAGGGTGTTTGTGACTACAGTGGAGTCAGGTCATCTCAATCTCATTGACTTGCTTAGCTCTTTCCCTGGTGAGGAAGGGGTGGGGGAACCAAGATGGCCATAAGTTGCAGAAAATGAGCTCTTCTAGGTTTGGCGGGTGTCCATGTGCAGTAAGAGGCTCAGGGCTGAGGCCAGGCTGGGCTGTGTCCCAGCCCACAGCTCACTGTGACAGTCAGGGTTGTGGCCCCTCACCTATACCCATCCAAGGGAGAATCCTGGGAGAACCCAGCTGTGTCTCCAAAAGGTGAAGCCAATGCATGTAGATCAATCTCCATCTCATCCATCGTTGCAGAAGGGGCTGGGGCCTGTTCCTCTGCTTCCCAAGGTTACCCCAGCTTTAGAGAGAACATCTGCATGGAAGCTCATGGCTATGCTGGCATCTGCCCTGTAACTTCAGAGCATGAATTTGCTGCCAGTCCATAGCACAGATGACTCTGCAAGCCTTGGAGTGACCTTCAAGGCCAGGGCCCGGCAGGGAGACCATGGAGGTGATGATGGGGAGATACCACTGCTAGATTTCCCTGGTTCCAAGTCAGGAAGTGAGGTGGGTGAGGAAAGAGCCTGATCACCCAAAATGCATTTCCATGCTGAATCCAAGGGCCCACAATACCAGGGCGGAATCAGTTCATCCTTTGCAATTCTTCAGGGAAGTGCTTGGAAAGAGAACTGTAGGAGGGCTGGACCAGACGGAGACCAGGTGAATTTTCTGCTCTGCTGGAAGTTGAAGATGTTGGCTGAGTGTTGGGGGGTCAGGCAGGTACTCTGCAAGTGTAAGTGTTGGTGCTGCCTCTCGTAGTCCCGAGCCCATCATCGCTCTCCTACTCACCTCTGCATGGATGGGAACTGTATCCCACTACAGCAGAGAAGAGCTGCTTTGGATGCTCTAGGAAGTAGCCTTTTAAAAGAAAAATAATGCATGAGTCGCCCTTTTCTGGAGAGTTCTGTGCTGCCTGTTTGTTAGAATGTGAGCAAGAGGCATTTTTGACAGCAGCCTCAAATAAATTGCTGAAACTGTGTGCAAATGAGGCAGAGGACTAAACTCAGAGATTGATTTTCTTGTTTTTCCATCTTCTGTGCCTTAAAAAGCAAAAGATGGAGAGACTGGAATAGATATAAAACACGGTAATGGCCAAATTTGGAAAAATCTTAGAAAAAACTGGGAGGACATGGCTGTGATCACGGCAAATGTGTGTGCTGCCTTCTCCTGCACTGATCCTGCCCTGTGTGGATACAGGCACTGGCATGGCCCTGCCCTTCTGGGGAGGGGTCGGTCTGACATGTTATTTTAGAAGATATTTTATACACATCCTAGCTGCGTGTTGCAGCTCTGTTACTGTTGTTAGAAGAACCTTTTTAATTTCCTGCCTTTTTTTCCCCTGTGCAACGTTAGGATGCTGTAAGTGAAGTTCCCTTTGTCGGCGTGTGGAGAAAGAGGGAGGGCTGAACATGAATGGTTGGAGAGGAGATGCTCCCCTGCTTGGAAAAGGGACTCGAGGAGATGGGGATACACTGGGCTCCTACCCTGGAGCGATGGTGGGGAGCGAGGTGGAGAGAAAACACAGCTGAGGATCAAACACATGAGCGTGCACTGAGCTGTGCTGGTTCAAACCTTCTTGTTCAGCAGCAGTGAGGTGAAGGGTGTTGACATATTAAGTGGTGGCAATTAGGCCGGGAGTTAACACCTTATTAAGAGGGACTGGGGGCAGTTGGCACCTCCAAGCCTTAGTGTCTGCAGGCTCGGCAGGGACACAGCATGGAGAGACTTGTTCCCGACCATTGGGGCTGTGCCAGTCGTTCCTGAGATCCATAAAACTCTTTTGGCTTATGGACGAGGCAGCAAACCCTTGGCAAACCCAAGGGCAAAATGGAAATCTTTGGGCTGGCTGTGGGGCTGGCAGCCTGCAGGAAGGGCTCATTCCTGTAAGAGGGAGAGGAGACACCAGTCCAGGAAATGCAGTATGTTGCACTTTTATCGTGATTACTGGGATGCATATCCATAAGGGCCTTTCATGAGACCCAGGCCCTGTGTTTGCTAATTGGCATTTACTGGCCTTGTTTGTCCTGCTTCTGATTCCGCCCATCTGAGAAATTCCAGAGATGCTGTTGGGCTTTCTTGGTTTGTTGCCCCGTTTGGAGGGTGAAACCCCAGCCAGTCTCAGGGTGGCAGTGGGGACACTCTTGGAGCCTTGTGTGGAACAGGACATGGCCCGTGGGGATATTTTGGAGTTAGCATCTCTTCCAGCTGGGCATGGTGCAGGAGGAGTTGTACCTGCCGGGACATCCCAGGACATGCCGAGGGGAGCTGATTTACCTACACTGGTGTTGGCTGGCATTCCCAGATGCAGGTGGGGAATGCTCATCTGACTTCCAAGATTGCTTCCAACCCCTTTCCTTGCAGGTTCCTTGAATGGGATGACTGCATGGCCTGGGGATGGGGTGAGGTTAGTTCCTGCTTGGACAATCTGGGTGCTGCTCTGCTCCAGTCTCTGCTGACATCACCGGTGGAGTCAGCATCCCTGGAAGTGTTCAAAAAACGTGTGGATATGGCATTTGGGGACAAAGTTCAGTGGGGCACCTGGCAGTCTTTGGTTAGTGGTAGAACTTGATGATCTTAGAGGGCTTTTCCAACCATGATTCTGTGATGTCCACACCATCCTCTGCATTTCCCCCTGCTTTCTCCCCTTCTTCCCATGCTCAGGAAGGGGGTAGGTTTGCCGGCCTCCATGAGCTGTGATGTCACTGCTGTCACCGTGGCACGGCAGGGTGATGTCACAGCACCATGATCCCAGGGAGGAGGAGGAGGCTCCTGGCAGGCGAGAACGCGCGGGAGGGGCTGCGGGGGGAACCACTGAACTGAACCGGGATTGAGCAACGTCAAACTGAGCAGGCGTCAGAGCTGCTCCACTGTCAGTGCCATGGCTTTCAGTGTTTGCTTTTATGTGACAGCTGCTTCCAAAGGCTGGCGGCTCTCCAGGAGCCCGGGCGGGGTGAGCGGTGTGGCCGGTCCGCCGGCAGCGTGCCCTGCCCTTCAGAGAGACGGGCTCTGTGCTGCGGACAAGAGGCATTTTTGTGGTTCTTGTGGTTCCCTGTGTTTTTTGTGAGAAGGGAAGAGGCAACTGGAGCACAGACTCTCGGCTGGAGCACACTCTGGGTCAGGCAAGCAGCCCTGGGGGGTTTGCAGTGCCTGGCCTGGCACAGTGCCCATAGCCCAGGGTGCTGCTCTGGGTCCCCAGGGACTGCAGCCACATCCCCGGCACTGCTGGCTGAAAGGGAGGTGTGTGGTCCCCAGTGCCATGTCCCTGGGCTCCTGTGCTCACTGTGCCCACCCCGTGAGCAATGGCATGGGGTGATAGCCCCTGCCTTGTCTGATGGGCCAGGGGAAGAAGAGCCCGGGGTAGCCCAGGACATGGAGGCTTTGCTGTGGCCTGGGGTTTCCAAGTCTGCTGCTTTGGCATGGGGCTGTGTGAAGGCATCTTTTACCCTGACAGCAAACCCATGGTGACAGCTACCGCGAGGGGCGAGATTAAAACCAGATGCACTCCTCTCTCTCAAACGCCAGCGAAGCCAGAAACAGCCCTCTGGGGACGGATAGTCTGGGAAGGGCTCGGATGTGCCGCTGTGCCCCTGCTCGGCCCTGGAGCCCAGAGGCACCGCTCAGCCCTGAGCCAGGGAGTGCCCAGCCGGTGCTGCCAGGCAGGAGTGGGCACTGTGGGGCCCTCGCCCAGGAGGCAGCGTGAGCACGTGCAGCCGTGGCTAATGAGAAAAGACATTGTTAATTAGAACAAGGCAGCGCGTCGTATGTGTGGCGCCGGCTTTGAAAGGGCTTTGCGTGTTGTCTTCGTTAGGGGTGTGAGAATGCAGCTCACTCGCTTTTTCTTTCTGAACAAATTAAGGACACATTTCACCCATCAGGAGATGAAATAAAATATGAGCAAGGAGGGAGCATGCCTGGCGAGCTCCCTGTGCCCGTCCAGTCTCCTCTGCCCCACGTGTGGCTGCTCTCGTGGTATGCAGGTGCTGCCGGACCCTGCCTGCGCTGGCGGCAGCGTCTGCTGGCCCCTACCTGCCATCACATGGGGCCTCGTGACCTTCCCAGCTCACCTGGGGTGGGCAGGGGGACAACGTACAGTTTGGGGCTTCTGTAGGCTCGTCAGGGTGAAGATGCCCATGGCTGGAGCAGCTGGTGGAACCTGAAGCCCTCAGGATGCTCTGGCCTCGTGGCAAGCCAAGGTCTGTACCATGGTGGGATTCCTCTCCTCAGTACTGGCCGTACCAATGACAGTCCTTAAATTATTTTAAAATTTTCTTTTCCTGCTGCTGGACTTGACCTCCCCAGAGAAGCACCATCACCATCGTGGGGTCAGGAGTGGAGGATGAGGTGTGGGCTGGAGGAAGAGACAGGTAATAAAATACAGCTGTTCCTGTGAGCCACCGTGACGTTAGTGTTCTGCAATTAATGGTAACAAGGGCCACAAAGATGCTCTGAGAGCTGGACCCCCTCTGCTCTGGAGTCAGGCTGGGAGATCTGAGAGTGTTCACCTGGAAAAGCCTCTGGGGACACCTCAGAGCCCCTTCCAGTGCCTAAAGGGGCTCCAGGAGAGCTGGAGAGGAAGTTGGAACAAGGGATGGAGGGACAGGCCAAGGGGGAATGGCTTCCCACTGCCAGAGGGCAGGGCTAGATGGGATATTGGGAAGGAATTGTTCCCTGTGAGGGTGAGGAGATCCTGGCACAGGGTGCCCAGAGAAACTGTGGCTGCCCCATCCCTGAAAGTGTTTCAGACTGGGCTGTACAGGGCTTGGAGCAACCTGGGGTAGTGAGATGTGTCCCTGCCCATGGCAGGGGCTGGAATTAGATGGGCTTTATGGTCCCTTTGAACTGCAACCATCCTGGGATTCTGTGAAATTGGCACAGACAGCTGCCAGCCTCGGCCCCGTGGGAGCCTCGACACTCGGAGCCGGCAGGGATGTGCTGGGCAGCAGGGCTGGGATGTGCTGGGCAGCAGGGCTGGGATGTGCTGGGCAGAGCACATGGGCTGTGCTGGGAGAGGCCCTGCAGCCGGCACATCTGGGGGGGTCCATCCAGTCTGGGGACACGGGTCTGGCCAAGCAGCCGTGAAGGGACTTCAGTCCCCTGCACCACTGTCCTGCTCCTCGTTTCAACCATAGAGCAGCAGAACTGCTGAAGCCTGAGAAAAAAAAAAACCCAGTGCAGCCATCCCTCCCCCCTCAGTAATCCATTCCCTGAGCTGGATTTAGGGATTCACTGTGGCATTAAATGCAAATAACAGACGAGTAGGTTTCGCCCCAAATGGGGGAGGAAAACGAGTCTGGGAAAGGAGTTTGTGTGCGGTAACGTAACCGTAGCTCAGAGGGGCCCACAGCTCCACACTCTGTGTGTCTCTGCGTGCCTCTGTTTTACCCCTAATACTCGCGGACTGCTGGCTTGTAATGTGACGACTTTTCAACGTCAATAATGTATTGAATAACACTGTCAGAAACGGGGGAAGCGTTAACTCTTTCCCTAGGCTGCAGCTCACTGTGGGAGCCTCTGCAGAGGCGCTGCTGTCCCATGGGCAGGGCTGGGGATATTCAAAGCCAGCTCTGGGGGATTTTTACGTCCCAAGATTGTCCCTGGGGCACAGGGACAAAAACGATGGGAATCTGGGCCCTCCCCATTTGATGGTAGCCTGGTTGAGGGGTGTAGAGTGTGGCACATTTTACCACAGAACTTTTGAATTAGTTAGGAATTTACCAGTTAAGTCACATTAACTGACAAGGCATTGCTTGCTGTTAAATTTGGCACATCTCTGATTTTTTCCCTGTCCTGGTGACTGAGGAGCAGCGTTTAGCATTTCCAGAGTGGATGTTCCCCATATGGGAAGTGCCTCTGCCTCTTGGTTGTACCAGCCCAGCTGGGACCACTTCCCACCTCACACTGGTACAGACTCCTGCCCTTGGTGACGTTTCCTGCGCACCAGGACAGCATTTCCTTTCTCCCATTCCTTGGTGAATGTAATTTTTTCCCACTGTGGAGACTCCCCTGCCATGGCCAGCAGGCTGCAGTTGCTTTGTCAGCCATTAAACACAGAATCATAGTCATAGAACCAGTAAGTTCGGAAAAGACCTTTAAGACAATCAAGTCCAACAATCAACCCAGCCCTGCCAAGCCGCAAGTGGCACATCCACACAGCTTGTACATTCCTCAAGGGATGGGAACTCCACCACTGCCCTGGGCAGCCTGTGTCAGTGCCTGACCACCCTTACTGTTAAGAAGTTTTCCCAATATCCAATCTAAACCTCTCCTGGTATAAGCTGAGGCTGTTTCCTCTTGTCCTGTCCCTGTTCCCTGGGACCAGAGCCCGACCCCCCCGGGCTGTCCCCTCCTGTCAGGGAGTTGTGCAGAGCCAGAAGGGCCCCCCTGAGCCTCCTTTTCTCCAGGCTGAGCCCCTTTCCCAGCTCCCTCAGCTGCTCCTGGTGCTCCAGCCCCTTCCCCAGCTCTGTTCCCTTCCCTGGACCTGCTCCAGCCCCTCAGTGTCTTTTCTGTCATGAGGACCAGAATTGACCCCAGGACTGGTGGTGCCTCAGCAGTGCCCAGCACAGATCACTGCCCTGGGCCTGTGGCCACACCATGCCTGAGCCAGGCCAGAGGCCACTGACCTTCTTGCCCACCTGGGCACAGCTGGGCTCAGATTCAGCTGCAGTCACCAGCACCCCCAGGGCCTTTCCTGCTGGGCACTTTCTACCCACCCTGCCCCAAGCCCGGAGCTGCAGGGGGTTGTGGTGACCCAAGCGCAGGACCTGGCACTGACCCTTGTTAAACCTCATATGATGGGACTTGACCCGCTGCTCCAGCTGTTATAATTGTTGAATCTGTGCTGCGGTAATGCAAGCAGAGAATTTCAGTTTCGGTGTTTGCAGCAGACACCCAGGCAGGAGGATGCCCAGGCTGGCAGCCCCTCCCCTGCTCATCCTGCTCTCACCCCATTCTCACTCTGCTCACACTCAGCTACAGAGCAGCAGTGCCAGAGTTTGCTCTGGGGTGAACAAAGTTAAATTTCACAGCTCTGCCCCATGTGTATGTCTGAAAAAAAACCTGTTATGATGAGGGCACTGTGCTCACACTCCTCTCCTGCTGCCCCCAGAGTCCCTTGGCACAATGGACTGATTGTCCTGTGTGCCCACATTGCTCAGCACTGGCTCTACATGGGACAGCCCAGCACTGTCCCCTTGGCCCTCTGCATGGTGCCTTAACACCATGGGCTTGTGGGCTTTGAGCTTTGCTTTAGTAAACCATGCAGCTTCCCAAGGCAGCTTGGAGCTGTTTGGGATTTGCAGCTCTAGGGCTACTGTTGAGGAGATGGAGCAAGAGACCAGTTTGGGGGGGTGTTGGTCAGCCAAGGTAAACCCCAGCCATCCCTGGCAGCTGGGAGTCCTCACTGCTCCCTGCTACTTTTGCTGCTTGGGGACAGGGCTCAGCATGTCCCTGTGTCCCAGTGTTTTGGAGAGTGAGCCGGCCTTCCAGTTGCATTTCACTGTGCTCTGTAGCAGAGTGGGATGGCATGGGATGGTGGATTTGGATGCTTGGTTTGAAGCAGGAGAGGAACACGTTTGGATACCCCTGTTTCGCCAAGGGCGCAGAGAAGCTGTGCCCTCCTCCTGACACCATCCCGTGGCTACCAGCCCTGCTGTGGGGTGGTGTGGATAGCAGGAGCTCCTGTGGAGCTGACACATGGGGATGCCACTGGCTCATTGGAGTGGCTCCAACAGGGCTCACTTCAATCCCCATGTGGGCCATTTATTTAAGAGCTGGACTCAATAATCCCTGTGAGTCCCTTCCAACTCAGCATATTGGGTGAATCTGTGTCCATTCTGCAGCCTCGAGGTGTGCTTCCCTCCTTTCCACCCAGGCCATGCTTGCTGTGCTCACACCATGTAGGGGACAGTTTCCAGATCATTTTTCATGTTCCTTGGAAAGTCCTGCAGCTCCTGATGTGGCCATGGGGTCACACAAACATAACTGGTGTTGTCCCTGGAGCTGCATTGTTCTTCCTCTCGCTTGCTGTTCTCGGGGAAGTTTCTAAAGAGGGACACCCTGTCTCCCTGTCGATGGAACCTGATGGTGCTTCCCCAGCTCCTCCAGGAGCAGCAGTGATTTCCATGAGCCAGGAGCAGACAGTGTCCCTCTGTGATCACTGTGCCACTCCACGGTGTCATCCCACAGTGTCACCCCACATGCCCTGCTCGCCCAAGGGCTGCTGTGGGCATGGGGCTGCAGGGACACAGCTGGAAATAGGGAACTGCCTGGGAATAGCTGCTTTCCAGCCAATGCAACTTTGACTAAGTGCTGTGGGGGACCCCTTCCTCCTGTTTGGCCTCAAGGAGAAGAGGGAATTAAAAAAAAAAAAAGGAAAATATTGGTTTTGTTTTGGCTGGGGAGCTGGAGCCACAAGGAATGTTGGGAAGCCACAGCTCGGGTTACCCTGTTCCAGCGCACGACATGGTGCTCTGGCAAGGCGGCTCAAGGGGCTTCTCCCTCCCTGCCTTGCTAGGACAGAGCACAGAGCCCAGTCCTGGCCTGCAGGAGCTCTGTGGGAAGAGGGATTGCTGCTGGGAAGCGTCAGTGTACAGGCAGGGCTGGGGCTGCACACTCCAGGAGGCAAACAGGGCTCTCTGCTGGGAGAAACCAGGGCAGGCGGCACTGGGAGAGCAGTGCTCTCCCCACTGATGTGATACACACCCTAAAATAGCCAGGGCTCTCTTTTGACTCGTGGTTTTCAGGGATTTGTCATGGATCAAGCCTCTCAAGGAAACCAGAGCTAGATGGAGGAGCACTCAGGCAGGAGATGTTCTCCAATGGATGTGTATGGCATCTGAGCCTCCCAAAGAATCAGCCTGGAGTCAGTGGTTCCTGGAGTGATGGTTGTGCTTCTGGACACCCTATGCTGAACTCCCTGACCACAGCCAGAGCTTGTACTAATCAGGACCCTTGGAGATGGTATAGGTGGTACCACAAGGCATGGGAACCTTCACCTTTGGGTGTTGTCCCCCATGGTGCAGGGACCTCACCTGGCCAAATGAAGGGCTGAAGGCACTTGGTCTGTTCAGCTGGAGAGGACTGAGATCTGGTCTCATTAGTGGCTAGAGTTTCATCCCAAGGGGCAGCTCTGATCTCTGCACTGTGACCAGGCACAGGAGTCAGGGAACAGCTGGAGCTGTGTCAGGGGAGGGTAATGTTGGATATCAAAAGATGGTCCTTCCCCCTGAGGCTGCTGGGCACTGCCCAGGCTCCCCAGGGAATGGGCACAACCCCAAGGCTGCCAGAGCTCCAGGAGCATTTGGACAGCGCTGCCAGGGATGCCCAGGGTGGGATTGTTGGGGTGTTTCTACAGCGCCAGGGGCTGGACTGCATTATCCTTCTAAGTCTCTTCCCACTCAGGACATTCTGTGATTTTATGGAATGCTCAGAGACCAGCTACATGCAGCATCAATGAGAGCTCGTGCAGAGCCTTAGATATCCCACTGAGTCTTTAATGTTGAGGAATCAGAATTTGGCACAGGGCGTAACAAGAAACCTGTTTTTCTGGAGTGTGTCTGAACACAGACACTGGGGAGCAGGGCAGGGGGAGCAACAGTTGTCCCTGGTCCAGAGTCCTGTGTGTTCACCATGCAGAGCTTTGAGTTGAGGGGCTGGTTCAGTGCCAGGGATTAGAGGAGAGTTTTACACTAAATACTGTAGGTTTTTTTCCATCATGATAACCTTAATCCAGTGCAGGTCACCTATGACACACCTCTGGGGCAGGTGAGGTTTTAAGGTCACAGTAGCTGTGTGACCCAGGGCAGGAGAAGCCCTGAATTCTTGTGCTGACATGCAGGCACAGTGTGTCTCCATCCAGGTAGGCTGTGATGTGGAGAGCGACCTCGCGTTGCAGGTCTGGGCTGTGTCACACACAGTACAGGGTGTGACATGTCAGGTGACAGCAGTAGCCTGTAGGACAGCTCTCATTGTGCAGTGCATTGCTGGGGGCAGGAGGAGTTTGCAGACAGGAACAGGACCCCATCTGCTGCTGCCCACGGTGGGTGAGCAGGAGTGGGGCAGGTGGAAGCACTGGCGGGGGCACAGGAAAGTCTCCTGAGCTGTGGGATGCGGCACCTGCTCTGGGAATGCCCAACCTCGCCCCTTGTGCCACGGAGAGCTTTTGGAGCGTGACAGCAGGGGCCTGAAAGCCCCTTTTCAGGAACAGAGAAGCAAATTGTTTTATCCTTTGGTCTCCAAAACCATCCACTTCGGAGGGGACAGCTTAAGAGGAAGGAAGGAAGAGCGAGCTGAAACCAGAGCAGGAAGTTCCTGAAAGGCGAGAGCAGCCTTCATCCCGATGTGCTGAGCTCTCCTCTCCAGCGTCATCGCCTGAGCACTGAGAGGTGCTAAATCCTAACTGCAAACTCCCCTGAAGTTCACATCCTCCCTCCTGGAAATAAATCCAGCCGTGGACATTGCTGAGTTCCTCATGTGGGTCTTCTGAGTTTACCATGTCCTCTGACCTTTGTTTCCATGGCTCTGTCCTGACTCTCCCTCACTGAGTGGTCCCCACAGATCTGCTGGTGATGCCCCTGCAGGAGAGGCTGAAGGTGCAGAGCAGGGTGAAAGCACAGGAGCTGTGAGCTCCTGAGGGGAGCAGAGCGCTTTGGGCCAGGTCCTGCAGGTTCTCTTGGCTCCTGAGGGGCTGTGTCTGAGCACATCCCCACTGTGGGACAGGGGACACAGCCTCCTGCAGCGCTGACCCGGCAGCACCAGGCACAGGGTGGGAGCCAGTGAGGCAGCAGGACCCAGTGCAGGGCCCCTGTGCTTGGGGCTTGGGGTGTGCTCTGAGATGTTCCCTTTGGAGAGGGGGCATCTGCGGGACAAAGCAATTCAGCACACAAGTGTCCTGGGTGGGGAGGACAGCTGTCACCATTCACAGTGCCCAGGCAGGATGAGAAGGCCTTTTGGCCATTGAGGTGTGGTGCGGCAGGACAGCTGTGTGGCCATCGAGGTGTGGGTGGCAGGATGACACTGTGGGCAGTGTCCCCTCTGCCAGAGTCTCTTCCCGTGGCACCGGCAGGGAGCTGGGCTGAGCTGAGCTGTGGCTCCAGGCATGGCTAATGCCCCACAGCGTTTCTTGCTGATTCAAGGGCAGGCAGGTGGGGGGACTGGCTGGGGTGGGAAGTTTTGATAAAGATAGCATGATTTCCAGCCCATGGATTAGGCAGGGGCTGGATGTGCTCCGTGTAAGTGCTCCCGAGCATGTGCCTTTCCCAGTATTTCCCAAGGCCGGAGCTACTGTTGAGTGACTGTGGAATTAAAGTATCGTTTGCAGTTTCTACATTCCAGAGCAGTGTCGGGTTTTGGCAGAGGGCAGGCTGCGTGTGTGCCTGTGCTTCCCTGGCCTGCAAGCCCCCAAATGTCCTGGAGGCCACGCGTGTCACTTTGGTCCTTGCGAACTCCTGCTCAGGGAAGTGTGGGAGAGCCAAAGGAGGGAGAACAAACTCCCAGCAGCTTGGCTGGACAGCCAGTCACTTCCAGTCAAACACTTCCAAACCAAAAACTTCACCTCAGCAACATCGATTCATTTTCCCAGGATTTTGAACCACGAGAAGATTGGAATCCAAACACACACGAAGTGCCCGTGGCTTCAGACAGCTCTCCCCAGCATCAGGCGGGGGGATGTCTCCAGAAAGGCTGCCCACAAATGTAACTGAAATCCCAGTCTAAACCCAGTTAACTCCAGCAAAAAGAAAGAAGGAAGCTGTTGTTTCACAGCAACCGATTCATGTGCTGCCCCTTGGGGGGCTGGTGGGGCTGTGGGAGGGCAGTGGGGTGTGTGGGAATGCCGTGGGGCTGTGGGAAGGCAGTGGGGCTGTGGGAGGGCAGTGGGGTGTGTGGGAAGGCAGTGGGGCTGTGGGAGGGCAGTGGGGCTGTGGGAATGCAGTGGGGCTGTGTGGGAGCACAGTGGGGCAGTGTAGGTTTGGGAACCTGCCTCCATCTGCACAACTGGGTTAAACAAACACCATCTCGGTGTGTACGTGGTGGTGGAGGGGGGAGTCTCATTCAGCCTGGCTGTGTTGCTGGGGCTGGGGTGGGATGACACCCACAGGCTGGTTTGCTTCTGCCACGGGGGAAAGTGAGGCATGGGAACAGGAGGGATGGGATGTCCCTGTGTATAGAGGGATGTGGCGGTGTCTGTTCTGGGTGTCTGCAGTGCCATCGTGGGTGGTGGAGGGCAGTGGGTGTCACCAGGGCGCTGTTGGCCGGTGTGGGTGGGGCTGTGAAGCAGGAGAGGAGCACGTTTGGATACCCTTGTGTTGCCATGGACTGGAGAAGATGCCTCTGCTTCAGGCAGGGAAAGGAAGATGGGCCTGGTGATGTTTCCCAAGTGACATGAGAAGCATCCAGCAGAAGCACAGGTGGGATTTGGCTCTGTGGTGAGCCCTGTGTATGTTTAGTAGTCTGACTCCATGGAGGGCTTGGCCGGCCCCATCTTGGCTTTGAGTGAGGAGTGTCCTGGTTGTTATGGAAGGAAAGTTGCAACAGGACCTCTGTGGGGGCTCTCACAGCCCATCCCTGATATCTCTTGTCGCACACATCCGTGATGCCCACCTGGGCCCTCCTTTGTTCAGCTCTGAGGTGTTTCCTGGAAACACTCAAACTCAACAGGATGTGGCCTGGAGCATCAGCTGGAGGACTGGATTGGTGGAAAAGGTGCTCCTTTTCTTCTTGGGAACGTTGGGGTTGCAAGGATACAAAGAGAAAATTTGAAGCAGGCAAACCCTTGTGTTTGTGCTGGAGCAGCTCCCAGCTCCTCTCCTACCCCTTGGGAGTCATTTGTAGATAACAAAATGCAGTTGTAGGTTGTGAGGCTTTTGTGAAGAATTGATCAAAAGTGAGATTAACTCACTCTAAATGAGCAGGGGTTTCTGTCTGAATGAGGGGAAAGAGAAAAGTCCAGCCCTGTCCAGTGGAGATGGATGTTTTGGGAGCAGATGTCTTGGTCTCCTCTGCCGAATGAGGGAGTCATCTCCAGATGCTTCCACCTCACTCTTCACATCCTCTGACTTCTCCAGAATGAGACAGGACACATCAGGTGTGGAGCTGCTCCCATGACATTGTGGGGCACTAGTCAATATTCCAGCAGAGTCTCCAAGGCTGATTGAAGATGGAGACATCCTTAATCACCATATCCCCCAGACAAGCACCTCTGCTATTTCCTTAATCAGCTGCGTGGCTTTGAAGCAGCCCAGATGGTATCACCTGGGCTTGCCTGCCCTGGTGCTGGGGCTCCTGCATGGGAGGGACGTGGTGAGGGTGAGCAGGTAGTTTGTGTATTTTTATATATACAAATACAGACACAGCAGTGCTTGGGGAAGGAAATGAAATCCAGCTAGACTTTCCTCCCGGTCCTCAAATTTGGGAGGTGATAGAGTATTTTTGATCACAAGGTTACTCCACGAGTGTCCTCTCTGTGGAGCCTCTGTGGAGGCAGCCTCTACCTGGCCTGCAGAGCCAACTGCCCAGGTCTGCTCTGAACTGCTTCCCTCTGGTTGAGGTTCTTTGACTCTCTTGGACTTCTCTGGTGAAGAAAAAGGAAACAAAGACTTGTTCTTCTTCCCCAGAGAAGCTGTGACTGCCCCATCCCTGGGACTGTCCAAGGCAGGCTTGGATGGGCCTTGGAGCAACCCGGGACAGTGGAAGGTGTCCCTGCCCATGGCAGGGGGTGGCACTGGATGGGCTTTAAGGTCCCTTGCAACACAAACCATGCTGGGATTCCGTGACTCCTAGAGACTCTTGTTTTTAGAAACACTGAATAGCAGTGAGGTTTTCCTCCAAAAACATCTTTTCCATGTGGATATTTAGAACCTCCCTCATACATAACCCAGTGTCTTGTCAGACACTGGGAATGCTTTCTTATGCCTTTGGTATGTCATTCATGGCAGGATGATGATTCACTCTTGGGACACGACTTTGGGGAAGAGCTTTGGTTATTTCCAAGCCCATCCAGCAGTTCCTTTGGGATGTCCCTCTGTGCCTCTCCCTGGAGCATCACAAGCCCAGGTCTGACCCACCAGGGTCCCTCTAAGGAAGCCCATGAGCTCATAGCCCAGGGCTGCCCTGGCTGTGCTGGTGCTGAGCACATGCTCCAGGCTCTTGACTCATTTCCCAGGACTGAAGCACGCAGCCCGTGGTCTAACCCCGATCTCCCCAGCTGTGAGGCTGTGAGGGGAACAACAGAAAGAAAGGACCCGCTTGGCTTCCCTCTCCTGGTGTTTTTCTCAGTGTTTGTAGACATTCTTGCTGTTTCTATTCTGAAATTGTTTTCTTGTGCAATCCATGTGGGTCTGCACTGCTATATTTAATACTTTGCTAGTATCGGATTTTGCTTTCAAGGTCTTTTAAAACAAAACCAATAAAAATAAATCCTCTTGCAGGAGGTCACTGAGGTGGAATGGCTTTTTCCCAAGTGCTGACATGCTTTGGACTTTCCCCTGCTCTCTGTCCAAACTTACCCTCCTTGCCTAGAGGCTGTTTTCCCCCCATCAGCTGTCCCTGTGCCCAGAGGTGAAAGAAGCATGAGATGTGTGGTGCTGTGTGTGTTCAGTGCTGCCTGTAGTGGAGGGCATGGAGGACACTTGTGCGGGGCAGTGACAGAAATGTCCATCCTTAGTCTGCTGCAGGACTGGTGCTTCCAGGGCCCTTGGTTCTAGGAGCTCACTGGCCTGAAAACATCTCTCTGTTTCTAACATCAGAGTTTTGGACCGCTGTGGCATACAGGTTGCCCAGAGAAGCTGTGGCTGCCCCATGCCTGGACATGACCTAGGTGAGCTTGGATGGGACTTGGAGCAACCTGGTCAATGGAAGGGGTCCTGGCCTGTGGGAGGGGATCAGAATGGGATGAGTTTAAGGTCCTTCCAAGACAAATCATTACATGAGTCTATGAAATGTCTCCAGCTTCTTCCAGGCACTGCTGTTTCTGCTGGGGAAGCTGGTGGGTGTGATGGACCACGGTACTGCCCCAGCTGGCCAGCCCAAGCAGAAAGGACACCATTCACAATCCCAACTGGAGCTGTGCCATCAGGAGTCCCCTGGCCCACTGCTCCAGAGCTTCTGCTTTGAAGCTGGGGCAGAGTAGCTCTGGAAAGGTCCTGCTTATGTCCTGGCCTGCAGGAATGCACCTGTGGTATCCGGATCTCTGGCAGGAGTGTGGTGATCTCGGCACCCTGCGTGGCCGTGCGAATTGCTGGGCATCGTGCAAGGGACTGTGCCGTATTCTGAATTTTCCAAAGTTGGGTGATGTAGGAACCAAGGCTCCCACTGCTCTGTTTTATTTTTATTAGCCAAACCATTTAACCAGCAGAATTGTTTGCAGAAGCAAAGCACTTTGGTCCCTGAATCGTTGAGCTTCCGCTTTCCATCCGCTCTCAGTAGGACAGCAGTCGTGTGCTAAATCCCAATTAATCATTAAGAAGATATTTGAGGTTTAACAGCTATGTTATAAGATACAGTTTTTTACTGGTTTTGACCTCAGTTAAATATGTTTTTAATAGTGGATGGTATTTAATTAAACATAAAATAACAGAGGCTTATTAAATCTAGAGAGACCTTTCCTAGTGATGGATATTGAATGTTAAGTAAATATCACTTGGTCATTAGAAGCATATTCAGAGTGGTTTCACAGCTATGTAATAGGCAGGTATCTGATTACCCGTCTGTCCAGGTCCAATGAATAAGCTCTTAATAATCAATTGCCACTCATTTAATATGTCATAATAACTGTCCTATTAGACCTGAATTAGATCCTTGTAAGAGCAAACAGAGGCAACCTGGTACTCACTGGGATTTTGAGCAGATTTTGTTTTATTTCAGGTTGATAGTTCATTGAGATTGGGGTGGTTGGAGATTGGATGACACTGGGCTGGATGATGGACAAGGAGGTTTCACGTTGTGTTTGTGTGGGACCAGCACCACCCCCCCTGCAGCCAGCCCAGAGTGGGGCATGGGGGGTGGAGGGGCTGGTGGCAGCACTCAGGGCTGGGACCATCCATCTGGGATGCAGAGGCTCCCAGAGCTGCACTGAGGGGTTGCTGGTTGTGGGGTGACGCCGTGACTCCCGGTGTGTCCTTTGGGCACTTGGTCTTTCTCTAGGGCAGGACAGACCAGGCTGGAAGGAAGGAGATGCAGCAGCACTGCCACACGTTCCCATGAACCTGCAGAACTTGCTGCCATGCAGCACCTTCAAAGCCCAGTCATTAGCTGGTGTCAGGGGAGGCTGACTCGTCTGGGGGTGATATGATCAGAAAGAGGCATTTAAGGCACAGTGATGTTTGTAATTCAGGGCTGTGTCTAAGGACAGAGCAGCAGCTTGACCCTGTTTCTCAAGCTGATCCCCATCTCTCTGCTCCATGAATCCAGGTTCTAGTCCCTTGTTTCTCCAAGTTTTTGTGTTCTGTGTATTAGCAAAGTACTTTCCAGGTTGCCAAGTGTGTGGCTTGTGGGTGGACAAGGACCCTAAGAAGACTTGAGACACTCCCTCCCAAGCTCAGGAAGCAGGATGCTGAGTGCAGGAGGCTTTTGCTTCATTTTGAGGTGAAATATGGTTTATTTTGCAAGGCCCAGCAAGCAGTGGCTGTTCACTGCTATACGGCAGGAGCTGTTCTGGGGTGGCAAAAAGGGACTGGCACACCTGGCTGGAGTGGGACTTTTCTCCTTACCTGGGAGAGTTGGAGAACCCTGGCAGCCTGGCAGCTGGAGATGACCTGGAGAGTTTGAGAAAGGTGGTTGTCACTTGCCCCGAGACAGCACTTTCTCCAGGAATTGCTGTTTCCCTCATCTTTCAAAATCCCATTTTTGGAGGAAGTGATAGACCAGGACTGTGAGTATGGGAACTGTGGGAATAGCATAGGTTTGGGTTGGAAAGACCTTAAAGCTCATCTCATTCCACCCCCTGCCATGGGCAGGGACACCTTCCACTATCCCAGGGTGCTCCAAGCCCTGTCCAACCTGGCCTTGGACACTTCCAGGGATGAGAAAGGCTTGGGATATCTGTGTGCAGCACACGTGCAGTCCAGCCAGGGTAGGAGGAACAACCAGACCACGTCATCCAATTAAGGTTGAACATAAAAAATTATAAATACAGAGGTGGCAGCTTTAAGCAGAAAGAAAGCTGCTGCTGCCAAGCACAGTGGCCCTGTGAGGGGCTGGGGGTTTGGATTTCTGGGGGGGAGCTGGAGCCCAGAGCACTGCTTTTCTGGGACTCCGTGGGTAGCCCTATTAGCTTGCTTACAGCTACACTTCTTTTTTGATTTCTCTGTGCTGCTGGATTTCACAGGCCACAAGTTTTGCTGGCTGCCATTGTTCCCCGGCGCAGCAGCACTGACTCAGCGCTGGAACAATGTGCGAGCAGCCGGAGCCGGTGATTCAGCTGCCGGCTCAGAGGATGAGCCCGGCTCCTCTGCTCTCTTATTAATCTCTGCTAGTGCGTGAGTCAGGCTCTCCTCGCCCCCGGGCAGGAAAGCAGCCGTGGTGGGATTTAACCAGGGAGCCGGGAAGGGGCCCAGGGGAGGGTGACAGGCAGGGGCTTGCTGCTGTGGCCAGCCTGCTCCCGGTGCTGCCGGCTCTGAGCCACCCAGTGCATGCAGAGGGGACGTGGCTGTGCCGGCACCCAGGACATCTCTTGGCAGTTCCATCCTAAAAACTGCCTGTCTCGACGGCTTGGGCGTCTTGCTGCCTTCCCATGGATTTCCCTGGGTGGTTTGCAAGGTGGGCTCATGGCCAAACCGGCTTTGTGCAGGCTGTGCCCTCCTGCTGCTTGTCACAGGTTTGGAGGCAGAGAGGTGATTGTGCCCTGTTCACCGCTCTTGGGTCCTTTTCCCACCCTGGACCCCTCCAGGTGTGCCCTGACACCCAGTCCCCGTGGCCAGTGTGTTTGGCAGTGTTCCCTGCAGGCTGCATCCCTTGGCAGAAGCTGTGGGAGTTGTAGGACAGTACTGAAACCAGGCAGGTTCATTACATGTGCAGGGGTGCTAGAGTGGGGATCCTTGTGTCCCAGCAGGATGTCAGACCTCCAGGATCAGCCCCGGCCCCGGGACAGCCCAGTCACGGCTGTGCCAATTATCAGCAGCACAGGCCTATGACAGCCGGCAGGCTCCAGCCTGGCAGGATGTGAAACTGTGACAGTAAAGGTGTGGGAGCACCCAGGTGCTGCCTTGGGCTTGGCTCTGGCCAGGCAGGCAGTTCTCACCTGCAGGAATTCCTGCAGCCTCCAAAAGAAACACACCTGGGGTTGTGGGACAGGAAAAGTCACCGTGGCTGTTGTGCCATGCTTCTTCATCCATAGGTGGGTGCCAGGGCTGCCATACCCATCCAGCAGCTGTGGGGTTGGGCTGGGGGCGCAGGGGGCAGCCCCACATCGCAAGCCCCGGACGAGGGCCACCACAGCCTGACTCTGGGGTTTCACTCTGCCTTCTCACTTGGTTCTCCACCCTCCTCACCGAGCCCTGAGCCGACCCTGCCGCCTTGGCCAGGCTCCCCAGGGCCGGCACAGCCATAAAACCCTCTAATCCGAACAGGCTGGGGCAGAGCCGCCCGCTGCCATCGCGACAACTCTCTGTGTGTGGTTTCCATTTAGTGCAGATTTATTTCCTCTGGGTCGCCGGCTCTGCTGTTGCTCACTCCTTGGCTCTGCTTCTGGGAGCATCCAGCATTTACCTTCTTGCAGCAAGGGGTTTGGGGGACTGTAACTTCATTGTACGTATCAATTAGGAAAACACCCTCAGGAATTTCCTCTCTGATGCTGCCTGGCTCTACAATAACCTCTGTCTCCGTGGCTGCCGGCTCCCCAGAGCCCGTCCCGCCAGAGCAAACCGACGGGGAGCTGGGAGCGGGCTCAGCTCTGCAGATGCCTCCAGCTCCTGTTCCAGCTCCCTCTGAGCGCCGAGCCCCATCTCGTTTCCACTTCTCCTGCACTCCTCACTCCCTCTCTGGGCGCGAGGGTTTGGAGTTGTTTTGGAAACCGCTGCGACTCGGGCATGACGTCACCAGGGTTCTGTAGTATCTCTGTCTCCATCCTAGTTAGGCGCTTCCTGCTCCCTGGCTCTCACTCCAGCTCGCCTGGCGTGTCTATGCTGTTTCTTCTTCTCCACAATTCCCCAGGGATTTCTTTTCAACTTTTCCCCCCCCTTCCCTTCATCTCTTACACAGCGGTTTTGTCTTTCCCTTTTCCTTTTTTTTTTCTTTTAAAAAATTATATTATTTTCTCCCCTGCTGTCCAAAACCAGCCCTTTTGCCCCCAAACTGGCTTTCCCAATTCATTTTTTGTAGCAGGCACCATGCCCACTCTGTTGCTGCTGGAAATCTCGAGGTGTTGGGATGCTCCTGGCTGGCTCATTCCCAAGGTCAGGGGACAGGCAGGAGAGCAGGTGATCTCCAGCCCCAGCAGTGCCATGGTGGTACCGGGCGGGGTCTGTCCTCTAATGGGATTTTCTGCTGCCCCTCTTGTGCCAGCTGCAGGGCTCAGGCTGCACCTCCCCTCTCCTCCCTCAGCTCCTCTCCCACCATCCCATCTCAGCCCAGTTTCTCAGGCACAGCAAATCCATTCCTCTACCCCACATCCCCAGCCAGAGCTCCTCGTGCTCTGACACCTCCTTTCCTGTCAGCATCCATCCTGTTCCTGCTGTGAGTACCCACATCCCTGTGCCACTGTGGGACCAGCCTGTGATTCCCACCACCGCTGTCTCCTGCCTGGAAAAGCATATGTGTGGTTTCATCATGACTCTCTAGTGAATGTTCACTAAGCACGAACAAAAAACGATTTATTTCTTTAATTTCTTCCCTCACCACTGCTGAAATGCTGCCTGATTGCAGGCAGACCCCCCAGGGCTGTGGCTTTCCTCCCTCCTCTTGACTATTCATCCCGACCCCCAGCCAAGGCAATATGGGGCTGTGCTTCCCATGGGAGCTGTTCTGGGAACAGCACTATTAAATACAAAATACAAATACCTATATAATACGTGTGGGTGGGAGTGTGTGTGTGTACACGTGTGTATATGTGCAGATATATTTATATATATTTGCAAAGGCATGTAGTGATAGAACACAAGGGAATGGCTTTGAACTGACAGAGACTAGGATTAGATGGGATATTGGGAAGGAATTGTTCCCTGGGAGGGTGGGCAGGCCCTGGCAGAGGTGCCCAGAGAAGCTGTGGCTGCCCCTGGATCCCTGGCAGTGCCCAAGGCCAGGTGTGATGGGGCTTGGAGCAGCCTGGGATAGTGGGAGGTGTCCCTGCCCGTGACAGGGGGTGGGATGAGTTGGGTTTTAAGGTCCCTCCAAACCCATTCCATGACTCCACGGTTCCATGATTCTGTGATATGCACCTGACCTCCCCCTGCCCTGCAGGAGCTGGGCAGTGCCACACCTGCCCATAATGACTGGGTAAACTGAGGCACATGGGGTGAGTTCCAGGAGGGCCTGTTGTGACACACACCATTAGTTTTCTGTCCCTGGGTGTGCCGGTAGTTTGTCAGGTCACTTAATCCCTGAAGTATCTTTTTAATGTTATTTGGATTAAAGCTGGATTTGGGCAGTGGCTGTCGCTGACTGTGTGAACATGCGGTGCCCAGTGAAGACCAGAGGCTTTAACACAAACTCCTGTTAGGGTTTTGGCTCTTTCTGGGGAGAAATGGGGTCTGGATGCAAGAGTTTCTTTATCCCAGTTCAGCCAGCTCTTCCTCAGACTTTTTCCTCCTCACCCTTCCCAAAGGTCTATGCTCATATTTACTTCTAAGTCACTCTCTCCACCTGTGGTCAGCAAGATTTGGGTGCTGTTCACTTGCCACAAGCTTCTGCTGGACCAGAGGCTCCTACATCCTCCCTGCTGTGCCCATCTGTGACATGTCCCTAAAATACACAGGTGGAGCAGCAGGAAGTGACCAGGGAACTCCTTACAGTGCTGCTGCCTCGGGGCAGTTGATGGACAGGGCTGGGGGTCCTGGTTGTCCTGCCTAGCAGGGAGGTGTGAGGGCCTTTATGGGACAGACTGTGAGAGTGGGAAAGACAGGACCCTGCTGAGGGCACAAACCCCTCCTGAGGTCAGAGGCTGCTGTTTTCAAAGCACAGGGAAGCTGGGGTGAATCTGTGCTGAGCATTAATCTGGTAGGGCCAGTGCTGCTGGGCAGGGCTGGCAGTCACATGGGGATAAGGCATGGGGAGTGATGCCTTCAGTGGCTCCTGTAGGACGGGACAGGGAGGACAATGTCATTTGTTGCCTGTGGAATATGGAGGGTTTGTGGTGAGAGGAGCTGTAAGTTTACTGGACCTTGTATCAGCAGTGTGGGCTTGGTGTCTGCTGCAGTTGGGAATTCCCAGCTTTGCCCTGTGGATGGGGGTTCTGGGCTTTCATTATGATCACACCCAGGAAGTCAGAGATGAAATGAGTGTTGGGTGGAAGCCACAGCCCATCACATCTGTGCCCCACTGCTGCCCCTGGCTGTGCCTCTTTGGGGAACAACTGCACCCTGAGCTCAGGGGTTGAGGCTTCTCCTGCAGCTGCTGCCCAGGGCCCTTCCCTGCACTGCCCAGTGCCCCAGTGCCCACACCTCGAGTGTGGCTGCCAAAGATTGTCCTGTGGGTTTTCACCAATAACTTTTGGATATGGATGTGGCATTAAAGGATCACTTTGTCTTTGCAAATGCTGGGTTCATGCAAGCTTTTGGGGTGGGCACCCCAGTCCCACAGACCAGTCTGTGCGGGGAAGAAGCCATGGGACTGGGGATGGGGCCACTGGAATGATGCAGGGACCTTAGGAAATTCTTAAACCCTTGTTTTCTAGGGACAGGTTGGGTCTTTTCATTTCCCTCCATCCAGTTGTTTAGGATTATCAGGCTGCTGGGATGTGCAGGATGCTCCTTTCCCAACCCATTGCAGGCAGGAGTTGGCAGGGACAGGTAACCCTGCCTCTGAACACACATTTCCATGAAGTTGCCTCGAGGTCTGTCATTGCTGCTTACCTGGGACAGCCGCAGAGGCCTGTAATTGTTGGAAGAGGCTGTGGGCGGCCAGATAGGAATCTTGGAATAGGCTGCTGCCCTCCCGGCAGGGAGAGCCTGCCCACCCAGGAGGGAGAGGAGGAAGACAAAGAGGAGAGAAGAAGGAAGAAGAAGACGAGACCGATAGGGAAGAAGCAGGGACCTCTGTACAGCTCTGAGTACTACAGAGATGGTGAGTGATTTCACATCAGACTGTGGGGGTACCACGGAGGTTTATTGGGAAAAAGCAAAAATGCATTTCAAGGCAGTTGTTTTTTTCATGAGGTTCATGAAGACTTTGTGGCTCTGGCTGTGTGTGGTAGAGGCCAGATGGGCTCAGCAAGCATCCAGGGGGACTGCTGCCCTGTGGAGTGCAGAGCTGAGCTCTGCCCAGACCCCTGTGTGTGGGAGGATGTACCAGAGGAGGGGCTGTGCCTGACCAGGGACAAGCCAGAGGGGGGACCTCTCCAGTGGCATTGTGGCAGCCAGGCATGAGCTGCCGTGGCTCTGAGCCATGGCTAAGGGGGGTGTGGGTTTGGCCCGAGCCTTACCCCAGGTTTGGAGGGTTCCCATGCCCTCCAAGCCAAAGCTGGGTGGGTGGGATGGGGTGAGCGTGAGGACATGGCAGGAGCCGCAGGATGGGTGCCACCCGCCTGAAGTGGGTGCCACAGGGAAGGGCTGTGGGTGGCAGGGGGAGGAGCAGGAGCCCTGCCCAGCCCTGAAAGCCCCAGCAGGTTGGAGATGCACCTTTTGCACGCAGGATGTGTCACCTGCCTCCCCAGCGCCCGCTGCATTTCCTCACAGCCCTTCCGACTTGCCTCAGCTGCCTGGAGGATGCCTTGCCTCAATGTAAGAGCCCTCTCTCCATGCCTGTTGCCTTGCCCGGGGATGCTGGGCTGGGCTGCCCTCCTACAACAACCCAGCTCAGCTGGAGCTGCCTGGGGTTTTACTGGAGACCAGGTGGGTCCTGTCTCCCTGGTTTCCATGTCCAGGGGGCATGAGGACTGTCACTGTGCTGTCCCTCAAGTGACAGTGGGCTGCCAGTGAGCTCCTGTGTGGGGCTGGGCCTCTCTGGGCTCTCCCCTCATGCCACTGTCCCACAGGCATTCTTTGGGCTTGCTGGGTTATGGACTGAAACTGGTTCCCAGGTCCTGAGTGGTGGAGGAGAAGGGACTGTTTGGGTTCCAAAGGGGCCAGGCAGCAGTGTGTGGTACCAGCCCTCTTGCTGGGTGGCTGCAGGGAGGTGGATTTGGAACTCTGGATCATGGCCCCTTGGCGGAGCTGGTTGGGAATTTTTCAGGAGAGGGATGCTGAGGCTGAAAGCTCTGCATGGCTCTGACCTGACCTACTGTGAGACAGCACATGGTTTTATAAAACAAGATGTGCGTATGACGTGGTCTGAGCTCTCTGGAAGGATTTACTGAGACTGTATCAAGCCATGGGCATCCTTTCTCCTCCATCTGCAGAGCTGGACTCAAGCGCTGTGGCAGGGTGTGTTTGTGCTGCACTTGGCCAGGCTGACAGTGTCAAATCTCCTCTGCCTGCTGGGACAAACGCTTTGTAGTGGTGTGTGGCACCCCAGGGACCCTGCGGTGCCCGGTGCCCTGCCCAGGGCATGCCTCAGCCCAGGGGCAGAAGGGCACCAGTGGGGCCGGGGATGCTTCTCCCTAGGAGCAACTGCCACCATCTTGGCATGGTGTTGGATGAGTCTCTCAGGCCAGTCATTGAAAACAGCCTTTTCTGGAGGCCCTAAAAGGCAAACATTAGTAAGAAGCTGTGGTATGATAGGTTCTGGTGATAGCCAACCCTGTGTGTGGTGTTGGGGTCACTGGGCCCTGCAGTGAGGCATTGGGCTGCTGTCCCTTCACCTGGGCATGCAGCTCCCTCCCTGCACCCTGGCACGGAGGTGCTGCCCTGTACCTGCTGTGATGTGGGGACTGTCCCCAACCAGGCAATGCAATAGGCACAGGTGCTGTAGCAGGTTATGAAATTCTGAAAAAATCTGGGAGGGCTTTGAGCTCCAAAGGGTTTGTCAGTTGTGTTCTCAATCTCACATCCCTGGTAAAGCTGCCAGGAGCCTTCCCGTTGAGTCCAGAAAGGGGTGGAAGGTGGATGCTCCCTCACACACACTTCATTCTCCGTGCTGACAGCAGGACTGCCAATAAAATGACTTTTTGTTGTCTGTGGTGGTTTGATGTGCTGCACTAAGAGCACGTGGAGCTCGTCCAGCCCCACCTCCCCAGAGCGCTGTGTGAACATGACGTGTGGCTTCTTACGACCAGTAAATAGCATTTGGGGAATGAAAAGAAAAACAGAAAGGTTGGTTTGTTATTCTTAGTGATATATGAAAGAGCTGTCAACTCCATCTTGAAATCATGAATCCCTGGGCATTCCTGGGACAGGGCAAAGGAATGCATCCTGCAGGGTTTTTTTCACTTGGAACAACCATTTGGCTCTTCTTGGTCTGAAAAGTTAAACTTGGGCTGAGTAACAAATTAATGTCGTCTCTTAGTCACTGTCTGGCCAGGATGGAAACACTTCTCTGACCTGGTTTATCTGCGTATCCATCCTGATGGCTTGGACAGGGCTCGCTGTTGGCTGCCGGCTCCTTTCCAGGGCGCCGCCGGCGCCGGTGCCGCGCAGCGCCGATGGTGCGGGGGGAGCTCAGACGTGGTGCTGCTGGTCCTCATCAGGGTCCCAGGGCATGATAAGAGGTGCTTTCTAGAAGGTTCTTAATTTTTAGGTTATATTTTGTAGTGATTTTTATTAGATTGGTAGAGCTGGATAAAATAATTTCTTCTTCAGGCTGCTTCTTTGTAGAATCATGGAACGGTTTGGCTTGGAAGGAAGCTTAAACCTCATGTTTTACCAACCCCCTGCCATGGGCAGAGAGACTTTCCACCATACCAGGTTTCTCCAAGCCCTGTCCAACCTGATCTTGAACACTTCCAGGGAGGGGGACCTGGAAACTTCAGATCGGTGACAAGGGGGCTCTGTGCCCAGCCCTTGACTGGTTTAAAAACTGATGAAAGATGAGCTGTAGCCCTCATTGCCATCTCCTGGCCCAGATTTCCATCTCCTAGCCATCCTTCCTAACTTCTCACCTCCTGCTGTAAGCAGTGGCTCCACAGATCTGGCGGGAGGAATGTGGAGCTGCTGGGACACTCACTGGGTCTTCTGCACAGGATTTCCAAACAGGAAAGAAAACTTGGAAAGATACCACCTGCACTTTGTGTATGGTTTGTGTTGTTCAGGCAAGGAAACAGCTTGTTGTGCCGTTTCAAACATGATAACACGTTCCCGGGGGCTTGGGGGTGTGTGGCCAGATTCAGGGTCACATCCTGCCTCCCATGTTTGTGTCACCTGCCCCTTGCTGCTGTGCCCCAGCCCACACCAGTGCCATCTGCTCATGCTAACAGCATTCCCAGTGCTGTGTTGCATCTGCAGAAATGCAGGAAAAAGGAGGATTTTTATCCACCTCAGGTCCAGTGCAGGGTAAGGGGCAGCTTGAGGCTGCCTGTCTGGGGATTCCTGTGTGGTTGGATGCCGTGGTCAGCACACACATCCCAGGCTGGGGCTGGAGCACCTCCAAAGGGCTCAGGCTGAGAGGACCCTGCCTGGTGCTAGCCCTGCCCCGAGGCATCCTCACTCCTCTGCTGCTCTGGAGACCCCAGGCAAGATGGGCTGAAAATTTATTTAAGACCCCCCAAGGAAGAGATGATTTCCTACTGCTGGCCAAGAAACGTGACACTGAGCAAATAGCAGAAAATAAAACAAAAATAAAGTTCATACTGGATCTGGAAACGGACATTTAATTTGCAGCATCGATGGTGTCTGCGTGCAGAAATCTCGATTTCGGCTCAGGTCTCACAATGCAAAAGTCCCTGTAAATGATATTCCTGTGTGCACATTCTGGAGCCCTGTGCCGTGTCGTTAACAGAGCGCTCCTTCTGGGAGTACATTCTTCCCTCATTTTCTATCCCCATACATTAAATTGATAGTTTGGGGGATTACTGCTCTTTCCAAGCTCACATGGGTGGAGTCCCCTTTATATGGCCATGCTGGTATGTAGTGAATTTGAATTGGCGCAGCAGAAAACTGGAAAATTTGGAACAGATAACTGTCTCCTATCTTTATATGGGAACATCAGAGTTCCTAGCTTTATTCTGGGGTTCTTGCCATTCCAAATATAATTTATTCTTTTATATAACTGTTTTCATATGATACACTCTGAAGAGCGGATAATGGTTTGGGGAGGATATAATCATTTTTTTCCCCCTCCAAGGCTGTCTTCCCAATTAATGAGATTGAGAACATGTTCCAAAAATCTATTTTTCCTCTCTGGGCTTTTTCTAATGTACTCAATTTATTCTGTAGTGTGCCTTGTGCTTCCTTTATGGAGTTTGATTCGTAAATATTTGGTGGTGGTTGGCTGGCTGGAGCCTGTGTAAATGCTCGGGGTATGGATGCAGTTGCAGGAGCAGTGAGGGACTGGCTGTCTCGGTCCCTTTCCGCTTGGGAAGGTGGACTTGGGGACATAGCAAGGTCATCATTGTCCCCACCTCACTGCTGACCTCAATCTTACTACCAGATGGGGTGGCTTTGTTGGGAGCTGTGTGCTTTATGGGGTGGAGGGGTATCCTCATCCCCTGGCTCCTTGTTCCCTCCAGTCTGGATGGGAAATGGGTGGCCAGGACTGAACCAGTGCCTTCATCCCTCAGGAAAGGCTGTTCCAAGATAAATGTGCAAAACTCCAGGGGCTCTTTCTTCTTAAAGTCTCACCTCTACCCAAAATAGATAAAATTCTTACAAGTTTTTCTCTGCTCACATTGGTGACGCTCCCAAAAACCTGTGGCATACTATGCTAGAATCATGGAGTGGTTTGGAATGGAAGGGACTCATCTCAAAGGGACCTTAAGCCCATCTCATTCCACCCCCTGCCATGGGCAGGGACACCTTTCACGATCTGAGGTTGCTCCAAGCCCTGTCCAACCTGGACAGTGCCAACGTGGAATTCCAGGAATGGGGCAGCCACAGCTTCATATGAATTTCAGAGAACTTGCTGCTCCAAAATGGGTTGGTTGATACATTACAAGCCATATTTAAACAAACAAACAAATACACACTTTTAACTTGAGAGTAAAAATGAATTTTTAGCCCTAGAGGAGTTACCTTGGGCCGGTGATGGTGGCAAAGGGATGTTCAGAACAGACCTTTCAGTGTTACCCAGGTAGTGAAGTTGTTCTAAGCAGTGAGTTTGCTCTGTATTGGTGGAGTGCTCCAAGTTACATCTGTCCCTGACCTGACCAAGCCCTATTTTAGCTCATGTTGGCCTGAGATAAGGCTGAGGCAGCACCCCAGGAGTGTGTTGTAGCCTTCTGTAGCACCCAGCTTGCCCAACCCCATCAGCTCCTCTGGGATGAGCAGTGCAGGAGGAGGAGCAGGTTTCCCATGCATTGGGCTCGGTGCTGGGTACTGAGGAGGAAGAGGAGGATGATGAAGAGGCCAGCTGTGAGGAGCACCCTTGTTTTGTGGTAGACATGTCATTCTGCAGACAGCCCTGCTCTTCCTCCAGGGTTAGGAACAGTTAAGATCATTTTGTGGTGGCAGCCGCATTCCTGGGAGTGGGGATTCACATTTACACTGGTTGAGTCAGACGCTGTGTGACCTTGGGGAGCCACTTTCCTGACGCTGTCTCCTGGAGACTCTCATCCTTGTGCTGCTCACTGGTCCCCCTTCGTGCCTCAGGGAAAGGTCTTCCCCAGCCTGAGCTGCAGCCCTGGGTCTTCTTGGTCAGAGCAACAGTGGAGCACCCAGCAGGGAGGGGACAGGGAAGGAAGGGAGGAGAGGAGGGCAGGGAGGGCAGTCTCCTTTGCTCCCCACACTATCATTAGCTGGGCTGGCGGGCAGAGCTGCTGTCAGGCTTCTGACACCCAGCCAGGCTGCGGGCACTCAGGGCCACGTGTGAAGTGCATCCTGCAGGACAGGGTGTAATTAATCAGCTGCAGGCCCTGGGAGCTGGGAGCTTACTGCTCAGATCCAGCTTCTCTTCCTGCCTTTTGAATTTTTTAAACCAGTAATGAAAGATAGAACTTCACCTATAAACCATTATAAACATGTAGGAGGATGAAAATGTTCAAGGCTGGGTTGGATGGGGCTTGGAGCAACCTGGGATAGTGTAAGGTGTCCCTGCCCATGGTGGGGGGTGAAATAGGATGAGCTTTAAGTTCTCTTCCAACCCAAACCACTCTGTGATTCTGTGACCTGGTGTGTCCGAAGATTAAAAAATAACCATTGGTAAATACCAGGCAGCACATGAATGCAATTATGAGATCTGGCAGCTGACATCCCCAGAATGAGGCAAAATAAAAAACCCACCAGGTTTTATCAGGAACCCAGGCCCGGCCACGCTCCCCTCCAGCGCACGCTGTGCTCAGGGCTTCCCGCTATAAATAGCAGCGAGTTCAGCTCCACAGCTCAGCCCTGATCCTGCAAACACTTAAGCCCAGGCACAGCTCCTTCCCAATGTGCTCCAAGCTGCTGTAATAGTTTGCAGGCTGTGATCATGAAAAAGAAGGAAAAGTAAGGTGGAGAAGGGCGGGTGTGCAGCCCACCGGCGGTACCGGCCATGGGTGACTGCGGCTCCCCCGGCGCTTCCTGCACCCTCCCTGCGCTCCTGAGGCTTGGATGAATGACAGCACGGAGCCCAGGTGCTCAGGCCTATGCGTGCATGTCGCTCTGGGTGCTGTGGAGCTGGCAGGTTTACAAGCTGCCGTGGTTTTGCCAGCAATTTGACAAGTTCTTCCATCCGGAGAAGCAGCAAGTGCAGGGTCTGGCTGTGCCGGCCCCGGCAGGGCTTGGGAGCTCCTTCCACAGGGAGACTCCAGCACAGAGCCTGTGCGTGCCTGCGTGGCTGTCTGTGCATGAATGAGTTCCTACAGGCATGCTGCAATACAAAAGGAGTGGAGAAAACAAAGTTTCCTGGATGAGCTCTCAGTAAAGAAATGCTTTGAAGCTTGGGTCAGCCTTAGCATGGTGGGTGAGCTCCCCTTGGCACAGGGAGTGTGGCTGGGAAGAGGCTCAGCTGGGAAAAGCAGGGCTGGGAAGATGCTGCAAGGGGTGGGAAGGCAGGGAGGGAGTGCAAACGGGGGGTGCCGGCAGATGCTCATGAGCAGACTCACTCTTCCTCCCGCAGGAAGGCAGGCTGGGATGGAGCTGGTCTTCCTTTCATGGCTGACAAGGAACCCCAAGTCACTGTGAGGGTCTGTGCTGCAGCCAGCCCAGTTTTGTGGGTGTAATTGCTGAGGGGGGGAGATGGGGGTGGGGTGGAGGGTCCCTGGGGCCATGTTGGCATGGCCTGTGGAACCAGGGCCTGGCTCCTTTCTCCTGCCCCAGCACAGATCCTGCTCCACTCTGCAGTGCACCTGTAGGGGTGAGCTCCGAGCTGGAGTAGAAAGAAGAGGAAGCAGAACTGATGATGTTTGGAAATTTGACACTGTTCTGTCTTGGCCTGGCCCTGAAGAGTTTACGACCTGCTGGCAGGGCCAGGCTGAGCTGCAGAGACATGCTTTGGAGTGAGGGGCCAGTGATGGAACTGTTATCCTAGAGAGCCCAGCCCATCACTGCCCTGGGGCTCAGGGAGAGGCTGGGTGACATCACAGAATCATGGGATACCCTGGAATGGACCCACAGGGATTGGACCCAAATCAAACTCCTGTCCCTGCACAGACACCCCAACAATCTCACCCTGTGCATCCCTGAGAGCATTGTCCAAAGGCTCCTGAAGCTCTGGCAGCCTCAGGGCCATGACCATTCCCTGGGGAGCCTGGTCAGTGCCCCACCACCCTCTAGTGGTCACCCCATTTTCCCAAAAAACAGGTTTATGTTTGCGTTTCAGGCCCCAGAAGAACACGAAGGACTCCCCTGTGGGTTCCAGCTGTGAGGGTGGGTGAGCAGCCAGAATCACCACTGAGCCTCTGCTGAGCTGAGCTGGAGCAGGGTGCAGGACATCCTGGCCTTGTGAGGGGCTGGGGTCAGGTTGGTGTCTGAGCAAGGCTGTGGCATCAGGGAGACACTGAAACACAGCCCTTTTCCCTGCTGGGTCTGTAGTGTCTTGGGCAGGTGCCTGGAGGACACCAGGAGCTCCCCCACTGCTGAGTGTGGGGTTTGCTGCTCTGCTGGAGCGTGGCTGCAAGGCCTTGCTTCTGTTCTCTGGATTACTTCAGTGTACTCGGTGTGCATAGCCATATTTCCCTTCTCCTTCCCCTCTCAGTGGTCCAAACCCCCTTTCCTTGGTTTCCAGCTAGTTTTTCACCTTCTATTGGACTCAAAGCCCAACTTGGATGTTCATCACTGCCCCCTGTGAGTGCACAGGGTCAGGGCTGATTCCAGGCGAGCGTGAGAGCCGGGTCAGGCTCCCACTCTGAGCTGCTGGGATGAGGTAGCTCTGGAAGAATGAATGTGCTGGAGACATTGACATCCTCCTCTGGCTGGGTTGTGTCTGAGGGGGGTCACCACCCCCTCCTCAGACCCGTTGCACTGGGGGCAGCACTGCCTGCCCCATCTGACCCTTCTGCTGCCACCAAATTTGTTTTGTTGTGTCACCCGCCCTTTATTAGACACCCCAGTTCTCCGTGCCTTGTTCTCCATAGTTCAGCACACAGGCAGGATCTGCTCTCCATCCAGGATGGCCTTTGGGAATCTGGGCTGCCCCCAGGATGGCCTTTGGGAATCTGGAGCTTCCTCCAGGCTGGGAGCCACGCTGAAGGCAGGAGGTACCTCTGCGATTTTCAGCTCAGCAATCCAGACTGATGAACCAGGCTGGTTTGTCCAGCCTGAAATTCAAGTTGTAGGATTTGAGGGTTCATCTGGCCTCAGCTGATGTTATGGGGCTGCTTGGGGTCACATTATCTTGGGGTCCTGGGTGTGCTGGGGCTGTTTTGAGGAGTGCAGTGTTGGGGGCAGGTGATGGCAGGTGGGATGGGTGCTGGAGTCCACAGAGGGGAGGCACCATTCCCAGAGCCCTTTGGCTTCTCAGCCAGCCCTTGTCAGAGAGCTGGAGGGAGATGGGGTGCCTGGAGCACTCAGCCTGGCCCGGCTCCAGCCCTTGCCTGGGGGGATGCTGTGAGCTGGGGTGGGGGCTGCCATCTCTTTCCTCCTCCTCCCAGACAACCACTCACATCCCAGGCTCTGAATTTTATTCCCCTTCCGACAGTCAGGCATCACCTCCTGATTACTCATAACTGCAGCATGTTGCAGATAGAAGGCGTCTGAGGAATGGCTGTGCCTGGGAGCAGAACCAGCAGGATCCAGGGTGGCAGCCGGGACAGGGGGGGCAGGCTGTGCAGCCGTGGTCCCCAAACCCTGCCCTGCCCAGGGGGCCAAGCACCACCTGCTCAAATACCCCTGGAGTCTGTCCAGCCCAGCTCCAAGTGCAGCTCAGGGACATGTAGGTCGCAGCAGGTGAGCAGGTGACAATGGCAGTGTGGCAACACAGCCTGCAGCCAACAATGGCTTGTGAGTTTGTTTTGTAGAATCCTCTTCTAGCATGGAAAAATCACTCATCCCTCAGTTTTCCTCTGGTTTGTTTGTGTGGGCATTGATTACGCTGGGAGTTACTGAGCCAGATTTTATTGGAATGACTTAGAAAGCTGCCACCTGTGAGCAGCCACCGGTCTTGCAGATTATTTTTGTGAAGTTGCTAAATAATTGCATGAGGCTTCTTCAGCCTTGCTGATAACTTTGTCTCCCAGGGACATTGCCTAGAAAAAAGATGAGCCAAGATTATTCTTGGCAGCATTTACAAGAGGAAAAAGTACAACAGGACTGATGTCTGCTGGCGAGAAGAAATAAATAAAACAGAACCTCTGTCTTAGCCCCTCCGTGAGCATCCTTGTTTCCAATCCCAGGTCTGTTATCTCCCCAGTATGGCTGAATTTTGGAATTCAGCACACTGCTATAAATCACTCATCATTTCTGTCTGCAGCATGTTGTGCTGATTCCGACTAGGGACCAGCGAGGCTGGCTCTGGAGACAAGCTGGCCTAGGGAATCCAGGCTGTTGTCTTTACCTTGTGTAACTCACAAAATTGCTTAGTTAGTGCCTGAGAAGTGAAATTAAATAACAAATTCAAGCGTTCCTGTTGGGCTAGATTCATAGAATCAAGGAGTGGTTTGGGCTGGAAAGGACTTTAAAACTCATCCTGTCCCACCCCTTGCCACGGGCACCTACCACAATCCCTGGTTTCTCCAAGCCCTATCCAGCCTGGGCTTAGAGACTTCCAGGGATGGGGCATTCGTCATCTGGGACAGCACCCTTGTGTCCCACCTTCTCCAGGCCCTGCCGGGGCACTGGAGGGATGCAATGCATATCCTGGGAAGTTTTGGTGGCTGCCCTGCTCAGTGCCACGTGCCAGGGCATCAGGGGCTGCTCCTGCCCCCACAGGTGCCTCCGTGCTGCCCATGCCCACAGTCCCTCGCGGGAGGAAAGGGTGTCTTGGGAGGAAAGGGTGGAGATGGATGCAAGCCTCGCTTGAGGTGTTTGTTTTAGAAAGACAAGCTGATAAAAATTATTTCATTAAGGGACTTAAAGTGTGCTTCCTCAGCCCTGAGTCATCGGCGAAGTGAGCAAGCGAGGAGCAGCAGTGGGTCCCGCCGGAGGGTGACTCACGCTGCGGCGTGGGGCTCACAGGGACTCACAACTGGGTGGTGCTCCTCTCCCTCCGTGTCAGCATGGCCGGGGGCTCCCAGCACCCTGAGGAGCACGAGGTACCTGGGGGCCTGTGAGGCTCCCAGATAGATTTGGGAGCTGAGCCACACTGTAGTTGCACCTCTCTGCCATCCCCAGCTCTGCCTTGATGCACAGGAGCCATCAGCAGTCACTCCTCCAGAAGCCTGGAGACCATCCAGGAGCAGACCATGCACACAGGCTGGCGTTTGAGCTTTTATTTTTTATTTGCATTGATAGAAGCCTGCAGATCCCCTCTCAGTCCAGGTGGAATTGATCTTTCCTCCCAGAAGGCACAGGAAAACCCCCGGCCACCTTTTGCTCCTCTGCCTCTTTCAGTTCCCAGGCTTCAGGCACAGGTGGGAAAAGAAAAGCCAGGCCCAGCTCCCAGTAAGGTCAGGACCTGTCCCCTCCACACTGGTTTGGTTAGTGAGTGCTGTAAAACCTTCTCTATCCCTCCCGCGTGGAGGGGTTGAAACTCTGTTCAAGCCCAGTGACAGGACATTTTTCTTAAGGCACAGGATGCGTGTTCCCTTTGCCTGACCCTGCTTCCTTACATCCCACCCTTCCTTTGGCCACTTCTGCCTTACCTTCCCCTCCTGTGGATGTGGCTGGGACTGCCATACCCAGCGGGACTGAAGTGGCACTGTCCCGGTCCTGCCGCTGTTGTCCCTTTGTGTGTGACACTCCTGCACTACCTCTCATCCTCTCATTCACCTCTTCAAGCCATCACTGACCCCCCCCCCCCCCCCCCCCCCNACCTTGGGGAGGATTTTCCCAGGCTGGGCTCTGAGCTCTCTCAGTACTCCAGTTCCTACCGGGATGTTGTGATGTCCTTTCCCTTGGAAAGGCCTCCAGCAAACTCTGCTCCATTCCCTACTGATGATTGTGCTTTCCTGGACACTCTCCCAGAGCCCTCCGGACCCGTGGCCACCTTGGTTTTGTGCTTGCTTAGGAGAGAGAAATGCAGCATGGTGGGATTGACCTGTGCAACTCCATCTGCCTGCTGGGCATGGTCCTGTTCTCTTCTGGAAAGAGAGTAAGGGGGCAAAGGGCTGTGCACGGGCAATATGGGGAAACTGAGGCACAAAGTGGAAAGAAACGGCTCAAGGCCAGACTTCGGGGAGGTGGTACAGCCAACTGCTGATTCAAAGCTCCTGATCTTGCTCCAGGCCCAATTCCTTGGACATGTTGCTGAAATTCTGCTTTTCCTCCTTATTTTCTATTTTCTTCATGAGCTTTAAAATTAGTAATTATGGCTCATCATTGCTGTAATCACTGCCCAGTTTATTGTTGTTTTTAATATCTCTCTGCAAAGTTTGTTCCTCATTGTTTTATCCCAGAAATCTAAAATCTTAGTTTTCCACTGGCTATGGTGCTCATGGGAGCTTTTCCCATGGATCTCAGCTGTAGCTGGGTGGAGGGTCTGGCTGTGTGAGGTTTTCCAGATGTTGTTTCAATAGCATTGAGAATGCTGTTTGCAAGTGATTTCTCCTTAAATATCAGCAGTTCTCCGTGATCTCCACTAGCACAGAGAGCAGAAGGAACTGAATTTGTTGTGGCTCATGTACTTTGTTGAAACCGATCCATAGTTTGGGAAGCACCACTTTGGGTTTTGGATGCAAGTTTAAGGAAGTAAGGAAATATCACATGGGAATGCTGTGCTGGAAGGAGTGGAGCTGTTCCTGGACGTGCTGTGGGCTTGCAGGACAGCTCCTATCACTCACCCTGAGCAGTTATTGCTGTGCTCATTTTTCTGCTACCCCAGGAGTGCATGGAGTTGTTTGGGAGATTTGGGGATCTCCTGGAGATCTCTCAGCCCAATCCCCTGCTCAGTGCAAGATCACCTAGCCTAGATTATCCTGGACATCCAGAACCATGTCCAGTGGGTCTTAGATGTCTCCAAGGATGGAGACTCCACTCCCTATCTGGGCAGGTTTTGCCGGTGTTGGATCGGCCCAATTTGGTGTCTGGCCATTGATTTGTGGGGCTTTGCTGCAGCCTCTTGCTGCTGTGGGGTCAGAGGAGCAGCAGGGACAGCAGGGGCTGTCCCCATCTCCACCTGCCAGGGCTGCTCAGAGCTCTTGCACGGTGACAGTCGGCACCAGGGCAGGTGACATCCTAGAACCACAGAATCACAAAATCTCCTCAGCTGGAAGGGATCCACAAGGATCATCCAGTCCAACTCCTACCCTGCAAAGACACCCCAGCAATCCCGCCCTGTGTCTGGAGCATTTTCCAAATGCTCCTGGAGCTCTGGCAGCCTTGGGGCACTGACCATTCCTTGGGGATCCTTGTCAGGACCCCAGCATCCTCTGGGGGAAGAACTTTTTCCTGAGATCCAACCTAAACTTCCCTTAACAGCTCCAGGCATTCCCAGTGAGCTTCTCACTCCAAAGGGAAGCTGCTCCTCGTGTGCTCCCAGCTCTACCCCAGACCTCTGTGTGCCCTGGGCTGAGCACGAGGATGTCACACGTGCAGAGTGATGTACCCTGTGCTGTGGGGTGGCTGCAGCCTCCCCGCGGTGCTGGTGACCAACCACAAGCTCCATGCCATGGAGAGGGTCACCCGCCACAGAATCACATCCTTATCTTGCTGGCTTGGCAAGAGCTCCTTCTTGGTTATGTTTTGGTGACCGTGGATCCCTGCCTGCTTACAAGCTGGGGTCTCCTCTCCCTGCCAGCTTTGGTGGGAGCTCTCTTTGGGTTTGGCTGGCAAGGGGAAGCTTTGGGATCGCTCTCGTGGGCCTGATTAGCATTCGGCCCCGCTGCTCCCGCTGTTTCGAGTTGGAGCTTGCCATTGCCTGGCAACCACGGAACAAAACTACAACAGCCACCCCGAGCTCGAGAAGCTCCCGCCAGCCTGCACCGACACGCGGGGACAGGGACGGTGGCTGCTGCTCACTGCCCCCCACCCCACAAGGTACACAGACAAGGATCATCCCCAGGACAAGGAGAAGGCGAAGGTGAAGGAGGAGGAGGAGGAG